>CM076572.1:1130827350-1131179610 GCA_034641835.2 Pinus albicaulis | reverse complement strand
CTGTCTGACTCCCCCAGAGATCTGCCGTTCTTGGCATCTCCATGGAGCCACCATCCCCATTGGAGCCAATGTTAGAGTCGGTCCTTACAGCCCTCCGTCAGTGATCATTTCGTTTTTTGCATATTCATTCTTAGGTGTCTCGCTTTTTCCACTTCGTTGCATTCCGCTAGGAGCATGCCATTGACTGACGAAGGGGTCTGTTGTCTTATGTTTCCTCATGCTTACACCTGCAGGGCTATTTTAAAAAATTCCTCAAAAATCACTCAAAATCATTGTCATTTCATTTATGGTCATTAAATGTCAATAAGTGTCTTTGGTCCTAGTGTCTAGGGTTTTCGAGTCATTTGCATACATATCATAAAAGCCTGCAGGATGAGGATTGTTCCGCAAATTTTGATTTTATATTTTTTTTATCATCAGCATTTAAAAACATTTCTAGTCCAAAACTCTGTTTTGGAACTAGAAATTGTTCAATATTATTTTTGTAATAAATTGTATTTATTTCACCAAGAAGCAGTTTCAACGCAGACCTCTGATCTTTTCCTCAGCTAAAGAGCCATACCCCTGCAAGAAGACAACAAAATCATCAATTTAAAACTCAGAAAAGCCAAAGAGAGATTGTATTAAAAAGCCAAATGTGAAAATGCAAAAAAAGCATTGTAATATGGGTTGTCAAATAGATTTGGATCAAATCTGATTGTGAAAGATATTTACATCATGTATAAAGGGAAAACAAGTTTCATTTCCAAAAATCCATAGCATTCAAGGCGAAATCTGAAGTTTGGAGGCCGCAATCGCATTTTGGAGCATTGTTGACAGAGTTGAAGGTCGAGCGACCCACCTGGGCGAGAGCGACCCACTTGGGCATTTTTCACAGTGCAAAATATAACGAGAGCGACCCATTTGGGGCAAAGCGACCCACTTGGGAAAAAGCGACCCACTTGACAGCAGAGTTCAGAAAAATCGTGCTAAGCGCCCAGTTTCGATTTAAATCTTCTCCAACTACCTACAAACAGGTTCTAAATTATTGCTCAGTAGTTTTTCATGTGTTGATGGTATCTTGAAGTCTTCAATCATTTGAATGGAAGATTAAAACCCTACATACATGGCTGATTTGTTCTTCAGGGTTTTAAAATATGCATGGATGGTTTTATGAGCATTTTACCACCTTATATCATTGATATATCCACCTTTGCATATATTATCAAAACCCCACTGTTTACACATCCATTATACCACTATGGTCATCATTATCATTTTACCACTGTCATGACTTTTGTTCCATGATGATCATTGATATATTGTATCTCACTGCCCAATGATAAAAACGTTCTCATAACTCTGTTTTCACTGCCCATTGACACTTATAACTCTGTTTTTACTGCCCATTGACAAACACATTCATATGATGCATTTCTCCCTTTGACAAGGTTTGCCCAATATTCTAAAGGCTGCCTACTTCCTTTGGTCAAGTTTCACTTGCAATTAAAACAGAGACTGTGCTTCTATTTCAATCCACCTAAAACAGAGATATTATCATTGTTTGTTTCCTTATGGTGCTTTGACGGTGGGGGATATTTTTTGGGAGTTAAAACACACATTATAACTCTATTTTCACTACATTTATATCAGTATACATAGTGCCCATATCTTGTTCAGAGCCATGTCAGAGACAGAGTCAGAGTATGAGCAAGGGTCAGGCAGTGATTCCATGACTGAAGGTAATGTGCCACGGGGGTCTCATAGAGTTAGCAGAAGTGGTAATCATCGCAGAGAGGAGCCTAATTCTTTGGCTCGGTTGCAGGCATGTCCATTAGCAATGGATTGTTTTCGGTATTTGTCATGTTTCAGATTTTGTGAGATGATTGCACAAACCTGGCTTCATCGTGAATTAGCCCGTCTGTTTGTTCTACATTTACGGGATGGCCGGGTAAATCTTGCCGGGGTTGATTTCATTTTGTCACCCTTGACTATTGCTCAAGCCACTGGCATACCAAACATAGGCGAAGAATGGAACAAACGTCAGCATTTAGAGAAATTCCACTATGAGCCATACATTAAAACTGGATATATGAGTTACTTGAGTAGAGTTTTTCCATTCAGATTCTTGAGGGATGAGTATGCACAGCTGATGAAGCTCATCATTCAGTATTTTAGTTGTGAGGGCAGATATGCTCGTCTTTTTGCGTACCATATTCGTTTGTTGATGCACTTCACAAGGGTACGTATGATGAATATTCCGTACTTCATATATTGCAACATAGAGAGGATGGTGATGTTTGTGCAAAAGAAGATGAGCCCAGTGCAGCAGTACAAGAGTATATACCATTACGATTTGATCAAGATCATAGTGTTGCATCAGTTGGCAGAGCAGGGCATCACTTGGGAGGATTTCATTTCTAGAGACTTTTTCAGAGTGCCACAGCCGCCTCCCGAGACAGTTCATGATGCAGGAGAGCCTTCAAACCAGCCGGACATGCCTGAGGTTGAGCATATCAAGACTCTTTTGGTTCGTACATACTGCCGAGGCCACAGGCCTTATTTAGCGATACTTGCCGAGTATTATTCCACGTGAGGTGGAAGGGGTCCGTCGTACTCACCGCAGCGATATTATTCCACACATGATGTGTAAGGTCTCGCTCTTTCTTCGGCGCACGTGCACAGTACGTGATGTGGGCAAGAGGCCCATGCATGATGAGGGCCCATCAGGAGGCCGGGACACAAATTTCACAGTCATTGATGTTGATGCGAGCTCTCCCAGCTCGAAACTGAGGGAAGTCATCCAGGAGCAAAGGGCCGAGAATGACAAGTTGAAAGATCAAATGCAGAAAGCTCAGTGGGTGATTAACTATTTGGAGCAGCGCAACAAACATCTTGAGGATGAGCTCACATATTATGAGTTACGTCGAATCCGTGAGGACAGACAGTGGAATCGAAAGAGACCCGGTGACATGACACCAGCTGACCGAGATACTGTACTCACACATGTGAACATCCATCTGGAGAAATTGTTGGCGAAGGCCAATCGAGACAAAGACATGCTTCGTCACATGAAAGGCCATTATTGGGCTCGCATGCATGTCTGCAAAGCGAGAATGAAGATCATGAAGAGGAGGTTGCGCGAAGCACTAAAACGGCGGAAAAGGCCTAATCCACTTCAGATTTTGGCCGAGGCTTCATTGACTGGGCAGGACACATGATGGAGGACCTCCGCTCCGAATTTGGGCAAATTCGGAGAAAATTTTGTCATTTTCAAATTTTTGGGTCAAAAAATAGGTTTTTCAATTAAGGGGGTCGCGCACCCATACGCTCACTTTTTTTTGGGACACTTGCTGGAGGAAATTTTTGCATTTTTGGATTTGTCATGGTTAGTTATGCATCCTCAGAAATCAACTAAGCATTTCATCAAAATCTGGATGGTCAAAGAGCTCAAAAACACCATGAAAACCACCTTGCTGCCACCTTTTGCACCAGCAGGAAGTACTTCTGGGAGAAAGAAGTTTTGGAGGGTCAAATGAGCTCCAACTTCAGAAATTCCACTTGGGTTGGATAGTCAACATCCAGGGCTTTCCAACGAGCTATCATGAGCTCAATTTGGATGCCGGGAAGTACCTCAAATTCAGGCTGAAAAAAATGCGACCCACTCGGCTCAAATGCGACCCACTTAAATTTTTGCTGAATTTTCAACTGCCAGCTCAGATTTTCGCCTAGTATGGACCAGTTTTGCTTATGGATGGAATTTTTGAGTTTTTATGATGTAAATTTATGTTTGGCATGTAACTTTGGCTTATTTTTATATATTCTAGAAGATTCACTCTCAAAAGGGTAAAAATCATGTAAATGGATCAGTTCCCACTCTTTTAGAGGCAAGTTGTTAGCTGCCTAGATTGTAGTTCCATGATTAGAATTGGTTGAAACTGATCCCTGAAGAGGGAATTCGACCCCTAGAGGTGGGGAAAGGTGTTAGAGTGATCTATATATTGTAATTTCTCAATCATTTTCAGAGGTTGGAGAGGTTGGACTCTTGGGATACTTTTGATATCATTGTACATATTTTTCATATTTTGGCTAAGGAAAGATCAGGGGTTTTGCGGCACTTGTTGGGATTCTTGTGGTGTTCTGTTCTTGATGGTGTTTCTTCTTTGTTTACTGTAAGTTTCTTCATGTTTGATTTATGCCATCCTTTCATATGCTTCTGAACTAAATTTAATGAGTGAATAAGGTTGAATCCATTGTTTACAGTGCTTGGCCTTTGAATTCAGTTAGTTCTATATGTTTTCAGCTGTTTGGAGAGGATCCAAGTTCTTCTTTGCCCTCTTCAGCTCCTCTTCGGTCTAATCTGTCCATATATCCAATCTAAAGCATCAAGACATTCACCTACCTCGCCCCAACTTGAAATCTGCAAAGGTCTGACCTTATCCCCGGACCCAAAATTTGTTTTCCCATTTCTCCAGCGAAAACCCAAAAACCAAAAAATCAAACATACCTATCTCTTTACTAGCCTAAAATCAGTTCTTATTGTACGTCATCTCGCATCCTATTGCTCATTTTCTCGATATTGACGGAGAGAGCCCTCTCTTGTCCTCGTAGGGCTAGCTACGAGGCTGAGCGTGGTTTGATGTAGCCTTGAGTTTACTTCATTTCGGCCTGAGGTAGATTTGAGCGCTAACAGCTTTAGCATTAGAACTAAGACCAATCATGCATGAAATTAAAAAATCTGGTGTAGAAATGATCTGCAGTTTGGCTGGAACCCACACTCATTCAAAGAAGAGTTTATTAGTGGATTTTGTTGTGATATTCTTCTTGTAGTCCGCCATAATAGCCATCTTCGAGAATCTATCGATGACCAAAAAAACACACTCGTTTCCATGATCAGTAGAAGGAAGGCTCGATGTGTAATCCATAGAGACATATTCCCAAAATTTACTAGGGGTAGGCAATAGAGTATAGAGGCCTTGGTTCTTGACGGTCGGTTTGGAAATGGCACAAGCAGTGCAAGATCTGATGTACTTCTCGACATCCTATCGAAGGTTCAACCAATAGAAATACTTATGCAGTATTGCCACTCTTTTGTCGACCCTGAAATTCCCAACCACCTGATTATATTGTGCTTCCGAAATCATCTTGTCACGCTCGCTTGAAGGAATGCAAAGGTACCCCAGGTGACATAGTAGTGCATCCTGGAGGTGAAAATTTGGAACTTGTTTACCCTCCAAGAGCGTCATTTATGTGTGACCGAATTCTGTATTACTCTTGTAGAGAAGCAGCCAATTAGAAGTCTCATGCCCATAAGCGTTGGGCATGGTGGTTAACACCATGATCGGCGGTCAGCTAAGGAATTTTGCAACATTATTGGTTTTTCCCTTCTTGTACTTGATGTCCAAATGAAACTATTGTAGATATGTGGACCACTTCTCGCGGTGATCATTCTGCAACTTCCCTTGTGTCTGTATGAATTGCAAGGGTTGGTGGTCTCTGTGGATGACCGTTTCCTTCTGCAAAATGTAATGTTTCCATTGTCAGCAAGCCTTCAAAATGGAATACATCTCTTTATCATAAGTAGGATACTTCCTCACTGTGATATGCCATTGGATGCCCGTGTTGAATAAGAAATTCCCCAATAGCATAGTCAGAGGCATTTTTCTCGATCTCAAATGGTTTTTGCAAGTCTGGTAATGTGACCATTGGGGCAGAGCAGAGGTGATGTTTGAAATCTATGAACACCTTTTGTTGAGATTCATACCAAAAATATTTTTCTTTCCCTTATCCCTTGGTGACTTGAATCAAGGGCCAAGTGATATGAGAGAATCCCAACATGAATCTGCGGTATAAATTAGTAAGACCCAGAAAGTTGCGGAGCTCTGTAAGAGTGGTTGGGGCTGGCCAATCCCAAATGACTTGGATATTGGTTGGATCCACATGCACTGCTTGCTCATCAATAATGTATCCCATATACTCAACCTGGGTCATGCCAAAAGTTCACTTCTCCAAATTTGCACACAACTTGTGTTGCCGCAGTGTTTGGAGGACCTGTCGGATGTGGTGGAGGTGCTCTTCCCAAGTCTGGCTAAAGATCAGGATGTCATCTAAGAACACTACTACAAATATGTTGGTGAATGGCCGCAAGATGTCATCCATCATCCTCATGAAGGTTGCAGGAGCATTCGTCAACTTGAAAGTCATGACCAACCATTCGAACAAGCTCTCCTTGGATTTGAAAGTAGTCTCCCACACATCAGAGAGTTCGATTAGTACCTGGTGATACTTTGACTTCAAGTCAATCTTGCTAAAGTATTTTTCCTCCTTTATTTGGTCCAGAAGGTCATCAATTCATGGGATCATGTACCTATTCTAGATGATTCGACACCCGATAGTCAATACATAGCCTCCAAGTCCCATCCTTCTTCTACACCAACATGTTTGGGCTCACACAGGGTGATGAACTCCGTCGGATGTGAAATTTCTGCAACAGCTCCTGAATATACCACTTGATTTCATCATTTTCCATAATATAACATCGATATATTGGTCCATTAGGCAGCGACACACCTAGGGTCATATCAATGGAGCGCTTGATCTGAAAATGCAGAGGCACCCCTGCGGGTGAGGTGAATAGGTTCCCATACCCTTCCATGACCTCTTCCATTTGTTGTTTTTGTGCAGAGGAGCTCTTTCTAGAGGTAGTGGCCACACTATTCTTCTTTCCTTGAGGGTTGATCATCAGGATAACACATTTTCTGGCTTTTTAAATGAGCTTACTCCATTTTTTTGCAGTAACTTAAGAGATGGTGGTAGGCAGTGCTACCTATGGTATTGTGTACAACTTATTGTCCAAAGTAACAACAAAAATGCGAGGTCAGGACTCATACACAACATATTTATTACACAAGTATGGTTGGCCTAATAATACATCACAAACATCAAGAGGGCCAATGTCACATAATACCTCATCAGTGAAGGGGTTGATGTTGTAGGGAAGGCGATACTGTTGGCTGACGTGCAGATCCTGTCCTTGGTGAAGCCACCCGATGGTGTATGGATGTGGGTGTGTTGTGGTTGGAAAGCCCAACCACTTCATGACCTCTACTAAAATGAGGTTATTTTGGCTCTTGTTGTCTACAATGAACTGGAGAGGGGAACCCTTAACCTAAATCTAGGAATGGAAGAGGTGCTGCTCCTCCTCTAGATCTTCTGATTCCTCCTTCTGGATCTTCATGGTGGCGTTGGGCTCCGCATCGATAATTTTCTTCCCTTTTTCACTCCCCTTTTCTGTTTTTGATTTGGATTTGGAACATGCATCCAATTCAGAAGCCTTCATCTTGTCCACTAGTGACTGCTTGGCCCGACACTCACTTGTGTTGTGAGTGGAGCTCTTATGGAACTCACACCACTTTTACATGTCCTTGTTTGGCTTGGCGATGTTGTTCTTTACTTGCAGCTTTGGTGGGTTATCCTAGGCTGTCCCTCTTTGGCTTTGTCGTTTGTTCTGTGGTTTAGGGGCACCTTTCCCTTGCTTATGATTCACATATCCGAAGTCTCACTTCTTCTGTTTAAAATTTTGCTCAATCTTGGGAGAATATTGGTATGCTACACTGAGCGAGGAGATTTCAAGGAACTCCATTTCCCCTTGAATGTATATGTGCATGCAACTTTGGTATTTCAGCACTAAATTTTTCTCTGAATACTTGATACCCAATTCTGTGTGCATGGTATGGAACATATTCATTAGCTCATGCACATCTTAGTACCTTTGTTGTCACAACGTAGTCCATTGTATCTTCTTGTCCTCATAACTCCCCATGGGATAATATTGTTCCTTGATGGCATCTCGAAAATAATTCCAAGTGGGTGTGGTAAAAAACAAAGATTCTTCCCTCTCATCCTTTTGATCACATGTTGTGTAACCAGCACCAAAAATAGAAGAAAAGAGATATCAACGCCTTATAAATAAGCCACTTCGAGGGGGCAACCTCCAATACATTACATAAATGAACAATTCTTGGATGATACAATTTACAAAACCTCCTTTCTATATATAGGAGTCCATGGGGACATAATGTAATCCTAGTGGGGCCACAATGTAATCCTAGCCGACCTAACAATAATAATTTAAGGGCACAATAATAACAATATGGGGGTTACAGGGGTACAATAATAACAATAAGGGGGTTACACTAACAACAATAAGGGACTATACCAGTAATATAGGGACCTAACATGCCCCTCTCCTTCAAAAAAGTGTTGTCCTCAACGCTTGAGTAGCTCTGGGTGCTTCTGTATAAAATTCTCATCCTCCCATGTAGAATCTTCAGTGGGTAAGTTCTTCCACTTGATGAGATACTCTGAAATTGATCGATTCCGTAGTTGTCGAGTTCTTGTTTCCATAACCGCTTCAGGTTCCAATATGATTTTTCCTTCCTCATCAAGTTCTGGCAATATTGTTTGAACTGGAAGATTTTCACCTATAACCTTCTTTAAGCATGACACATGGAAAACTGGATGTACTCGCGAAGAAGCAGGAAGCTCCAATTTGTATGCCATAGTACCAATCTTTTGCAACACCTTGTAAGGACCATAGTACTTTGGCGATAATTTATTATCCTTCTTAGCTTGCTTGAGGGAAATTTGTTTGTATGGTTGTAGTCGTAAAAATACCCAATCTCCTACATCAAAACTTCTCTCGCTGCAATGTTGATGTGCCTGTTGTTTCATTCGATTTTGTGCCAAATTCAGGTTATCCTTTAAGAGTTGGAGAACTTCTTGCTGATGCTCGATGTGATCTTCCACTGCTTGAACCTTCGAATTTTCTCTTAAAGATGATGTGATGGATGGTGGATGATATCCATAAAGTGCCAAAAATGGGGTCATTTTTGCTGCAGTATGGAAGGAAGTGTTATACCACCATTCAGCAAGAGGTAACCACTTGACCCATTGTGTTTGTTTATCAGATACAAAAAAACGAAGATATCCTTCCAAACATTTATTTACTATCTCAGTTTGACCATCAGATTGAGGATGATAAGATGAGCTATGAGCTAATTGAGTACCCAAACAAGAAAATAACTCCGTCCAAAAATTTCCAGTAAAAATGGGATCTCTGTTGCTCACAATACTCCTTGAGCTTCCATGTAGCTTTTGAATTCTGTCCATAAATGTAGTAGCAACTGTACTTGCTTTAAATGGATGAGATAATGCACAAAAGTGTGCATACTTGGTAAGTCTATCAACTACCACCATGATGACACTCTTTCCTTCGGACTTAGGTAAACCTGTGATAAAACCCATTGAAATCTCCTCCCAACGTTGACTTGGAATGGATAAAGGTTGTAGAAGTCCCGGGGTCTTAATTGTCTCAACTTTATTCTGCTGGCAAACCAAACATTCCGCCACAAACTTTTGAATATCAGATTTAAGGCCATCCCAAAAAAATTCTTTCTTCACCCTGTGGTAAGTTTCTAAAAATCTTGTGTCCTGCTAAAGGAGAAGTGTGCAATTCCAGAAGAATCTTTTGTTTTAGTTGGGAATTCACTACAATAAAAAATCACATTGGTGAGGGTCATGCTTGTGACAGACCATTAAGGTCCGTCACCAATGTCACATATGGTGACGGTCATTAAAAAACCATCACTGTAAGTGTATATAGTGATGGTCCTTTATGGTCCGTCACAAAAGACATTTTCAATGAAACTTTTGGTGATGGTCGTTAAAGGCCCATCACTAATTCTCTCTTTGGTGACACTTCTAGTGACGAACTTTTAATGACCCTCACTGATGCTCTTTTTGTTACTTTTGGTGACGGTCAAAAAATGTCCGTCATCATTGATCACTAAAAACTGTCACTGTAAGTGTATATAGTGATGGTCCTTTATGGTCCGTCACTAAAGAAATTTCACTTTTGGTGAGGATCGTTAAAGGCCCATCACTAATTCTCTCTTTGGTGACACTTCTAGTGACGAACTTTTAATGACCCTCACCAATGCTATTTTTGTTACTTTTGGTGACAATTAAAAAATGTTCGTCATCATTGATCATTCCAATGTGTTTTTGATGACGCTATGTGCCTGTTAATATATTTTTTGTCAAAAGATAATGATTTAATACCATTATTTTCGAGAATTTTTTATAATATGTCCAAGGCCATAGTGGTTAGGGTCAGTCAATTTTTTAAGAAGTAATAAGCGTGTATCATTTCCCTCAAGTAATGACTAGTCGAATAGAGATTTCCTATGAGTCAACACATGATTCATATATATTAAGTTTATTATCTAGAAAATTCCATTTAGATAAAGTTCCACTATTGTGTGTAGGAAATATATTATTTAATACATAATCGGGCTCTGAAAATTCTATTAATGAGAAAGACCTAACAATCCTCAACAATCTAGGCACACCTTAAATTACTGCTTTGGCACACACTAACATTTCTTATTACCCCACATGTCTTGGAACATCTTCGTACCTAGAACATCTTTTGATGACATTGACGCGCAAGCACATGGTGGCATGTGCTAACACAACATGGAACTCTCCTAGCATGTGTTGGCATGCTGCATATAGTCCCTAGCATGCCCTAAAACACCTTGGTTGAATGCATTGACATACATTAGCACTTGGCACACAATGCCACTTGGCATGTATTGGGACCTATTATTAGTGTGCCTAGCATGCCCCTTTTCAAAAAGATAAAGTCGTGACTTATTAACCCTCTTATTGGTTCTTCCTTTTGTTGCCTTGACACATATTGATATACCTTGGCACCCTGCGCCACATCCTTAGCACCTAGCATGTATTGGCATATCTTGGCACTATTAATTGGCACATGATATAATTAGCACACCCTAGAACTCCCAAGCACACTTTGGGAATTCTTAACATGCCTTGATATTCCCTAGCATGCCTTACCAATGCTTAGAATACCTTGTCACTCCCTCCTTGGCATGACAACTAACACTGACCATTAACACTAGTCTCTGGTAGTACACGTTCCTCATATTCATTAACTTCCATGAATTTTTACCTAGTGCTCCCTTAATGTTTTTTCCTAGTACTCCTTAACACTCATCAACATGCATTATCACTCTCTAGCACACCTTAACACTCTTCAACATTCCCTTCCACTTCATAGCATGCATAACACTAGTCCCTGACACATATTGGCGCTTGGCATGTGTTGGCGCTTGGAAAGTCTTAGCATGTATGGAATATGTTGAGATGCCTTGGTATGATTTAGCATGGTTTAATATTAAATTTATTTGTGATGATAAATTGTTGGAAAGTAGATGAGAAGCAACAAAGGAATACTTGGCACTTAGAATGCACTAAGAATTTTCACTTGGAACCTATTTCCGCCTAGTGTGAGTGTGCCTAGCATGCCCCTCTTGGAAAAGGTAAATTGATGACTTATTAACCCTCTTATGTGTTCATTTCCTTGTAGTTTAAATTTTTTCTCTCTTTTGTTGTCTTGAAAGTCCCAGACACGCATTGACACACCCTTGCACATCTTAGCATGCCTTATCACTTGGCACATATTAGCATGTTTGACATGTATTCCCACTAGCTGGCACATCAAGGGGGTGAAGAGAGATGTAGTCCTAAAGTAGGTCAAGTACGAGGGCCGAGTAAGGGCTGCTAAAAGGAGGTCATGATCATCCTCCAAGAGCAAGATCATCATGTGAGGGTTCAAAAGAATGTTGCATACCTTAATGGTCAGTTTGCACTAGGAAGTCGGATGGCATATTGTTGGTTCTCTTCTGGCATATCAAGCTTAAGAGAGGTTTCTCATGAGAATTTGGGCATGTGATTTCAATGGTGTCTTTGTGTGAAGGCCACATCAAATTCTGAAAAGTTGAAATTTGCAACAAGAAACAGTGAGATTGGAAACCATAAAGGAAAAAAAAGAAATGCACCCACACTAGTGAGGAATTTTGATGCACCAGGAGTGAGGAATGTGGGGCGTCTAATTTATTTTTCCCTTAAATAAATTGGACAATAAATTGTAATTTCATCTCATAACAACTTGTGTCAGTTAATAAAGTCATGATGACCAAGTTAGCTCAATAAATTAGAGTTGAGGGTCTAATATGAGGCATCTAGAGGGATTCTAATATTTTTGGGGTCCAGTTGAAGTTGATGCATTAGTGGGGTGCAAGTGTAATTAACTCAATTAAATAATTTAAAATCAGTTTAACTAGTTCTAACTGAGTGATGAGCTAGTGAGAGGTCCAGTGAATTAAATTAGATTTAATTCACAATGAGTGATCAATCAGATAACTGACAATTCACTATTAATAGTTGCATGCATGTCAGTTTTGAGGAATACCCAGTTGAGACAGAGGTTAAAGGGAACATAACTATCAGTTTTATTCAGATAAAGTTTCCCATGTGCAATTATAAACTCATTGGGATGCCATGATGGATTGCGCAATCAAGGAAGACTAATTTTCCTAATTAATAAGGATTTAATTCCCTAGGAATTGCATGAGCAAGGCAGGCTGAAGTAAGGATGAGAATTGGCTAAGTACTAGACCGAGTTTGCCTAGATCAATGGGAGACAATTGACAGAGTGCTGGAGAATCTCATGAGAGATTAAGCATTGTATTGTTTCATGATTCCTTGACTTAATACACAATAGAGATAGAGGGGTTTTGATTAGTTGATTTCCCCAAATATATCATGTTGTTGTGCGATTGATAATTTATTTCTCTTACTTATATATCATTGTGCGATCATGTTTTGTTTCCGTAAATTGTAGGAAGGATTCAATATCTTGTTTTAGTAGATTACAAGATCAGATTGAATCTCGTTGGTTAGATTTTCTACATGGTATCAGAGCAGGAATTTTTTTGGGCGACGAGTTTGTAGAGAATATTTGAATATTTTGGTGTAAATTTTTCAAAAACAAATAGAATATTTGGATTCCTTGAGAAAATATATCCAAATGGAAAAAAAAAATCGGTCAAATCGGAGCTCGGATGAGGGACATATCATTGATTTAAAATCAACTCTTTTTTAGAAACTTTTTGTAACTTCGGGACAATTACACTGTGCACGAGTCAAGAACCTATATGCACTTGACGTACCGGATGCATGCAAAGCTTTGAGGAGAAAGGCAAAAGTTAGAGACTTTGTGGTTTAGAGGGAGCATAAATCACCTCTCAACATGCATCCTCATGAGAAGTAGTCTCAGAAGGTTGTGGAGTAAGTGCCACAATTGGAGAAGCAGAGAGGAGACCGAGTGGAAGCGTCCACTCAAGCAGAGACCTCCATGAGGGGGAAATTTCGAGCCAGATGAGAAGAGGGAGCAGCCATACCTCGAGGTGTAAGGTGGGGTTATGTGTAGACATAATCCCAAGATAAGAAATTTGGGCAAGGTCCATTGAGATGGCATGTCTCATGGTTCGAACCTGGCTACGAGGAGCCTACAATACAGCAGTAGTAGGAAGGATCAGTTAGATAGTTTTAGTGTCTCATAATTTGGCAGATTGGCAATCCAAATGATAGGGTAACATCAGACCAACTTTGGAGTCTTAGGACCTAGCCTTCCTGGACTCAGAGAGGGCTCTCTCTATTATGTGCAAGGATTTGTGCTTGTTTCCTTAGTTTGTTTTTAGATGTTAGGCTAGTTATGAAGTATGTTTTTGGTTTGTTTTAGTTGTTGAGGGAAAACTGACTAAAAGGATAAATAGATACGGAGATGTCAAAACAATTTGGCTATGGGGTCAAATGAGGTCAAGATAGTCTTAATGACGGATAAGGTATGACTGCAGGGCCGATTTGGTCGAGATGAATAGATTCTTTGGGCAAAAATGAATTGGGATGAACAATAAGTTTGTGAATAACAAAGAGGTTCTAAACATGAATAGTTAATCAGAAAGCATTCATAAGTTAGGGCTAACCATGGTCCTCTATGAACGAAACAATAACTAATCAATGCGTAAAATAAACATTCAGGTGATGCATAGAAGTATAAGACCCTCTAACTTTGGGAAATCGCCTTTAGACTTTGGGAAAACAAATAAGATGGAAAAACAACTCAATCTATGAAGAGGGAACTCCTAGACATCATATTTTGAGCTATTGGGAACTTTGAAAGCAAGAATGCAAAGTTTTAGGCAAAGGGCAAGATCGAAACAAGACCTCCTTGGTTCAACTAAGACAATCAACCATTCAAAGAGAGATTTAAGAGACGGAGCTTTGACTAGCCATGAGTAAGCAGGGCGTACCGTGAATCATACTTAGCATGCATAACAACCATTAATGAAATAAATAAACAAGTTCTTAGTGATCAAAGAGCAGTTAAGAATTCTTTGATATGACTAAGAAGGAAGAAAACATAGAAGCTACAAATGAATCAGGAAACTTGAGGTGCCTCCATGGGCATGTCTCAAACTTATCTTTATTTAAATACAAAAATCAAGAAGCATGGAAACATATGTGAAATAGAGGAAACATAAACAAAATAAGAACACTATACCATTCACCAAGCCATGGAATCCTACATACAATCCTTCTCCACCATCCAAGTCAAGAAAGAGATCATCAACATCACAAGACAAGTGTTTCTTCAAAGCTCATAGTGCTTTTGTATTTCTCTCTAACATCAAGTTCTGCCTGCTATTACAATGAATCCTCTTGGAATATATAGGCCAAAGAGGAGGAAAACCAACCAAGGCAACTAGCTAGTCATTGGCTCAAAAACAAATATCTTATCTTGTCCTTGAGGCTTTGCAAAGCCCAAGGCACAAATATCCAATAAAATATCTCAAAATGCTAAAAAAGGGAATAAATTTTACTTTTTATGACTGACAATGTCCCAAAATAGCTTAACGCACATTTGGAGAGGCCACTTCAGAAAACTGCCTTTTTCGGTCAAAATGCCACAAGGGCGCATCAGTAGAAAATTTCCTGTCTTTCGGAAGACTTTTGAAGGTCTTCCCGTTGTCGAAATGAGGCCCATGATATCTCGTTGGAAAGCCCTAGATGTCTATTTTCTGGAACAGCCTAAATTTTCCCAAAATAATGCCTAGAAATCTGTCAAATACTAAACTGAGTAAAAAAACTCAAAAAATAGGCCTTGCTGATATGTGGGCAGAGTGTCGAAAAAGTGAATGTTTTTTGCCTCTTTGGGGGACCAAAAAATCTTCAATTGATCTGAAAATTTCTGAGTAGATGCCCTTGAATTTAATTCATCCAATGGTACCACTCTGAATAGTTGAGGATGCTCCAAACAAAAATGGTGGCGCCCATGGTTTTATGCAATTAGGCCCAAAAATGTCAAAAAACAAGAACATGTCGAAATTTGGTCAATTTTTGTGAGCAAGTCCCTCAAGGCTTTTTAGAAACATGTCTAGAATCTTTAGCCAAAATTCCAAGCCCAGAGGTGTCTTTTTCCTCTTTTTCCACCGGGCGCCCTCTTTGGGCGATTTTGAGTTTTTCTTGTGCATCCTTCAATTTCCTTTGGGCAAACTGATTTGGCTTTTTGTAGCACCCGTTGCTTCTAATACTCTTCACTGACTTACCAAGACAAAATTTTAAAATGATCATTGGAAAAAATCTTCAACCAAGACACCTTTTACTCCTTGCAAATCAATGTGTTTCTTTGATGCTAGCAAACAAGTATTTGTCAAATGAGAACAAAATCACTTTTTATCACTGTGTTTGAACAAAAGGTTTTAAACAAGATATGTTTGTGGTTTTTGTTCAAAAGGAATTTCCTTTTGTTTTGGCATGACAACCCTTCCCCTTTAAACACTACCCCTTTGCTATCATTGTTTTTAAAAGGTAAACAAGACTTTTTTCAAACTGATACAACCTCTTCCCCAATCACTGTGTTGATCTTTGATTTAGCAAACAAGGTGTGCTCTTTTGAAAACACTATTAGGACACCTTTTAAACTGATTTTAAGACCTCTACAAACAAACTCTGTTTTTCCTTCTATCAACTGTGTGTAGTCTTAGCTATCTCATAGCACAAAAAGGACTTTCAAATTTGCACATTAACCCTCTTCCCTTTCACTGTTTCTCTGTGGTTTATTTGAGACAAAAGGGACTCATTTAAAACACTATTTTAAATACTATTTCAAACTAATTGAGAACCTTCTAATCAAATTGATGTTTTTCTTTTAGAGACTATGCAGATCCCTAGACATTTATAGAAAGAAAATCTCTTTCAAAGTGACACAATAACCATTCTCTCTTTCACTGTAATCATAGTAGAAGACTTCCTTCATCCTCTTTATAAAAGTCTCTTGATGCACTTGGGGGTGTCTTCCTGCTAAAAACTTGAATTTGGCATCTTTTGAAAAACTGTGTTGTTGGTGGCCCGGGCGCTGGGCCGTTTAGGGGTGACCTGGGCCGTTCAAAAATAAGCCTGTAGGGATGAACCAGGAGAGGTGAAAATGATATGTAGAGTTTGATACGTGGAGGGTGAGATATTGGTGTGAAGAAAACCGCTTTGCAGATGTATGACATGATGGATTTAGCAGAGGCCCAAGCGGGCAGGACCACGTTCAGCAGTGGCCCGGGCCGTTTAGGAATGGGCAGTGCAGAGGCTAAGAATGGCGCTTTCAATGAATGAAAATGAGAAATGATGAGGGAAAGATTAGAGGGCAGGTGGTAGAGACCTTTTCCACTTCTCGAGCAGTCAATGGATGGAAAAATTTTTACGGGCGCCTTGTTCAGGAGTAACACTGGGCATTCAGGAGCAACACTGGGCACCAGGCCATTTAGGAGCAACATCGGGCGTCGGGCGCTGGGCCGTTCAGACATGGCCTAGGCCATTCAAAGTTGGGCGTTGTAGAGGCTTAAACCTGTTTTTGAAATGGATGTTAACGAAATATCATGAGCATATGAACTTAAGACGTGTGTAATGATAGCTTACCAGTGTTTAAATGCTTGGATAAAGTTTTTGAGACCTCGGGCGCCGCGTTCAGAGGAAACACCGGGCCGTTCAGACTTAACACTGGGCAACGGGGGCCTGGGCCGTTCAGACATGGCCCGGGCCGTTCAAAATTTGGTGGTGCAATGGTGTTTAAATGTCAAACATGTTAGTGTCAATCTAGTCATACTGCCATCAGTGATCAAAATTACTCTTTTGCATTTGCATATTAGGTGTCTCATACTGAATAAATTTCACCATTCCGCTAGGTCATGGATTCATTGATGGTAGTAATTTTTTATCAGTTTTCCCTCATGAGATACTTGTTGATTTTCCTTCCTATGGTCTTTAGTCATTAGTCACTTTCATTCTCAAAATCATATCAGTAGGTCATAGGATGGGTCTCATTAGTTTCTAGGGTCTCACCATGGTCAAATTAATGGGTCAAAGGTCAATAATATCAGCAAGGTCATGAGGAAGTCAATAAATTCAAAGTCCAAGCACCAGGAACATCAAAAAGATATTTTTATTCAATTTGATGTAATTTTCACCTCAAAACCATGTTTTGAGGTAAAAACATGATATTTTGCCTTTATTATTATTCATTATGTAATTTTATATCATCATGTGTAATAAGTCACAATTCAGAAGCTGTTATCTCCACAAAGTGAGTTTTCCATAGCATGTTCAGTGCCAAATCATCTTCCAAGAAGATCCATCAGAAAGAGCCCAGAAAGAGCTTTCCAACGGTATACTAGACTCTCAAAACTGACTTCTGGATTGAAATTTATGCTTAAGTGAAGTAAAAGTCCTTATACCCTCATATACCCCCTATTTCCCATTTTTCCTTAAACTTTGTTTTATTAAAGTTTTATATTTCTTTAATAAAATCCCTTTTCCCCCTTCCCGATTATAAAATCGCATTATAAATCTTTAAATACATGTGCGATTTATTCCAGAAACCACTTCCCCAAACATACCTTGTAGAACTTTATAATAAACAATATCAAAGTTTATTATAAGTTCCACCGATCATAACCACTTCCCCACCATGCTTTGTAATAAAACTTTATTATAAAGTTTTATATCAAATAAAACCCCGCCGTAATCGAAAACCTTCCCTTCCCCTTTCAATCGCATCGCAAATATTAACGTGCCCCCCCGATTACTCCAATCGCATGAAACTATGATGCGATTAATCACAAGTCCTTCCTCCGATCTTCCGATCGCACCCCTCCCTCCGATTACCCGATCGCAACTCTTATTCCGATCTCCCGACCCGCTCCCCTGATGGCAAACCTCCGATTGATCTCCCCACTGTTGATCTCTCCCCACTGATCCGATGGCTCAAATTCAATCGGGCCAATCACATCGGCATTTCACATATGTTGCATTCCTCCTCCCCTCCGATATTGCGATTGCGATTGACCCCCCCAGGCCCACCATACAGTACTTCCACCCGTATATAATAAAGGGCCTTTCCCTCGGTTTAAAATTGAATTTTGGTTTTAAATTAATTTATATAAAGCTCGCCCCCAATCGCATCGGCCAAGTTTCATATATATCACTCTGCCCCTCTCCCGATTGCGATTATTTGTAATGTGTTACTCCCCTTTCTCGGTCCTTCCGATTCCTATTGTGATTGCAATGTGGGTCCCGCCTCCTCTCCCTTCCTTCCTATTCAGTATTTTTCCCTTCACTAAAGGAAAAAGTTTCATTTCCAAAGGCATGTTTATTAAAAATTCGGTTTTACTCAAACATAAAGCAAAGGAAACAGTCAGCTGGCTGAGAAAGCTTATATAAAACAAAGATTGTTACAACAAGCAGCAAAATAGGAAATCTGTTCATCGGATTACCTATTTTCGTTCGTACAACATAACACCAAAATCTCCAAGCAGTCAAATGTAATGTTGTCCCTTATTTTCAGGGGCAGATTGTTGTATTTCTTTACTATGATTGTATTTTAGTTCTTCAGCTGTTAGAACAACTCCTCTTTTCATGGATCTATATTCCCACATTTCAACTTATTTATTTGTAAAGTCTCAGTCTGAAAGTCAGTAACTCAGAAAGTAGGGGAATAGTGTGGAAGAACATCTCTGCACTCCATTGTACAGTTTGACAGGAATTAATAAGAGATGCAACTCTGATTTGTGGGATTCATGTGGTATGAGATTTAGCATTTGTTTTTCTCCTTTGTTTCATATGTGAATTGTTATGTGTTCCATTCATCCATAAACATTTCCTTTTGAATGCTTTCAAGATAGAAAGGTAGAATCCATTTTATATGCTCTGCCTTGGGAAATCATTCATGCTCTATGTTTTTCTTCTGTTTGAAAAGGATCCATTTGCTGTGCCCTTTTCAGCTTCTCACTAGTCTTTCCATCCCATCCTCATTAAATTTTAATTGCTTATTTTCCTGCCTATCTTGCCCCATGAAATACCCTGTGTCCTGATTTAATTCCCGGTTTCAACTGTCCCTTTTATCCCACACATCCCTGAAATTCATTCATTCATTCTATTAAACCCTTTTCCCATCATTTTACCTAGCCTAATATCAGATTTCTATTGCAATTTATTGAATATTATTTCATGGAGAGAGCCCTCTCCTGTCGTTGTAGGGCTAGCTACAAGGCTGAGCGTGGTTTAGTTGTTACCCTGTTTTGCCCTTTCAACCTTGGGTCCAATTCGGGTGCTAACATCTCTGGTGACCATACTAGGGAAGCTCAAGATTGTTTGTTTGTTAGTGTTATTTGTTTTATAAACTACAGACGGAGCCTGAAGTTATGCCAGGTAGCCTTCGAACTTCACATTGCTTTGCAAGTGCATAAGTAGATAAACGCTGCTTCAGTCAATCTCCGGTCTAGTTTTATAAACGTAACATCTGACTTGCAAATTTCCCTAGTACATGTATCAAGTTAGATCTAATGGTTGATGGTGGACAACGATCAGACATAGGAAGGCTGAAATCATCCACCTGGCGACTCCAGTGTCGAAAAATCCTAAGGTTCAGAATTTTTATGGTGACTCTACTCTTCAAGAATAAGTAGCCTGAGGAATTTCTTGGTGAATTCATTGTTATTAAAATGGTTTCGCTGGATCGAAGGTATGCTCCCATGAGCCAAGATCATATTCGAGGTTTTCCAAATAAAATTCCTAAGGTAGATTGGCAGAGGAATTTGCCTACGTTTATAGATGATGATAGGAAGGATGCTGCTTTACATCTGGTTATATTTCACATACATATTCGCAAATTGAAGGTTGATTTTCCTAAAGACTGCTTGATGAAGATATTCATGGCCACTCTGGAAGGTGAAGCCCGATCTTGGTATGAAGGTTTGCCGCCTGCTTGTATTTATTGTTTAAAGGATTTTCATACCATGTTCTCTGAAAGGTATAAAGAATATTATCCATCCTTAACTTTAGTTCAGAACTGTTGTAGCCATGTTCATAGTTTTATTGAAAATCTTGAAAAAGTTTATGAAGATGATGACTTCATGGATGATGATGTCATGGAGGCTCTGTACGAAAATCCATTTCAACAGCATAAAGAGAACTTAGAGGATACCCATCAAAATGCTCAAGAAACTTTGCAGTAGGATCAAGATCTTAGTACAATGGAAAATGATGAAAGAGAAGGTTCTGTTTCAGATCTGTCCATAGAAGAAAACAATATGCAGGAAAGTCAAGTTTCAATTAAAGAATGTGATAAAGTCAAGTCAGCTATTTCAGATCTAGATTCAGATTGTGATGATCAAGAATACCTTGTGCTGAATCCCATGAAGGAGAGCTCTGCTGTTGAGATCATCTGGAATGAAGAAGACAAAGTTATTGATCCAAATGTTCTCATTTCATTAGAACAAAGCCTTCATGAGGAGGTAATCCAGTCAGTTCATGAAAAACAAGATGTGATCTTTGTTCAAGTAAGTGAAAAATCTTCTTTCAATAACTCAGTGATAAATGATAATTTGATTGCCATGTCATATGAAGATGATCAACAATGTTTTCAAATTTCAGAAGATCAGGGAATTAAGTACTGTCATTCAGGTTTTTCATGTTTTAAAATGTTATTTCATGAAGACAATCACTGTTTGAGCAAAAGAAAACAAAAAGTATTATCTCCTCTGTCTGAAGATGAGATAGATCAACTCCTGAAAGGTCATGCTACAACCCAAGCCAAAGCAGATTTGCAATGCCCACATGGTCAAGAAAGTGTTGGTGAAACTTCTTCCTCTTTTGAAAATGATGACGGTCTTGTAATTAGCTTTATAAATAAGCAAACAGATAATATTTTCTTTCATGAAGATGATAAGGCTGTCATGTTTGATAATCTTGAAGATTGTTTTTTGTTTAAGAATGACCTAGACCATGAAGTTGAGGAATATGGTCTTGAGAGAGACAATATGCCAGAATTTCTCAGGGTCAAGGAATTTACAGCTAACACTAAGATGACAGAAGCTTATACCTCTCTGTGCCTTCCTATAACTCGGCAATCAATTGTTCTTTCAGATCAGAATGAAGGGAGTACTTGTATTTTTGCTGTTGGATCTCAAGACAAGCTAGTGCTTCAGGATTTTCAAGACCCCTTCGACATTCTTTTGCAAGAATTATAAAATATAAATGTTGCCTGGTTTGTTATCATAAGCCTTGGTTTCAGTGAGTTTCCTACATGTACATCGTTCTACCTGCTCGAGAAAAGTGAGACCCGAATTTCGGTATGTAGCCATCTGTTGGATTGGTTACACTAGAAGGCTCACTACACATGATTGTACATATTCCATCAGTAGGCAGTTGGTTGTCATCATGATTTGAAGTCCTCAAATATCGATTGACTGCTGCCATTAAAAAATATTTGTGAGTACTGATTTCATTTAAGTAGGTCTCGAGTACTGATTTCATTTTAGTCAGTTTCAACATAGTTTCAAAGTTCAAATGCACAGTCATTCAAGTTTGGGGCCCGAGGTGAAGGCTATAAAACTTGTATGATATGTGTATGGTTTGGTTTTATTTCAGTTTTCAATCTTAGTATAGAGTCAGAGTCAGTTTGCATTTGTGTCTTAGAGTCAGAGTCAGTTTGCATTTTTGACACCATGCCCAATGGATAAGGCTACTTGGTCTACGGTGTTCTTGGCACCTCCAAGGAGCTACCATCCCCATTGGAGCCAATGTTAGTGTCAGTCTAGTCATACTGCCATCAGTGATCAAAATTACTCTTTTTCATTTACATATTAGGTGTCTCAGACCGAATAAATTTCACCATTCTGCTAGGTCATGGATTCATTGATGGTAGTAATTTTTTATCAGTTTTCCCTCATGAGATAATTGCTGATTTTCCTTCCTATGGTCTTTAGTCATTAGTCACTTTCATTCTCAAAATCATATCAGTAGGTCATAGGATGGGTCTCATTAGTTTCTAGGGTCTCACCATGGTCAAATTAATGGGTCAAAGGTCAATAATATCAACAAGGTCATGAGGAAGTCAATAAATTCAAAGTCACAGCACTAGGAACATCAAAAAGATATTTTTATTCAGTTTGATGTAATTTTCACCTCAAAACCATGTTTTGAGGTAAAAACATGATATTTTGCCTTTATTATTATTCATTATGTAATTTTATATCATCATGTGTAATAAGTCACAATTCAGAAGCTGTTATCTCCAAAAAGTGAGTTTTCTGCAGCATGTTCAACACCAAATTATCTTCCAAGAAGATCCATCAGAAAGAGCCTGGAAAGAGATTTCCAACGGTATACTACACTCTCAAAACTGACTTCTGGATTGAAATTTATGCTTAAGTGAAGTAAAAGTCCTTATACCCTCATATACCCCCTATTTCCCATTTTTCCTTAAACTTTGTTTTATTAAAGTTTTATATTTCTTTAATAAAATCCCTTTTCCCCCTTCCTGATTATAATATCTCATTATAAATCTTTAAATACATGTGCGATTTATTCCACAAACCACTTCCCCAAACATACCTTGTAGAACTTTATAATAAACAATATCAAAGTTTATTATAAGTTCCACCGATCATAACCACTTCCCCACCATGCTTTGTAATAAAAATTTATTATAAAGTTTTATATCAAATAAAACCCCGCCGCAATCGAAAACCTTCCCTTCCCCTTTCAATCGCATCGCAAATATTAGCGTGCCCCCCGATTACTCCAATCACACGAAACTCCGATGCGATTAATCGAAAGTCCTTCCTCCGATGTTCCGATCGCACCCCTCCCTCCGATTACCCGATCGCAACTCTTCTTCCGATCTCCCGATCCGCTCCCCCGATGGCAAACCTCTGATTTATCTCCCCACCGTTGATCTCTCCCCACTGATCCGACGGCTCAAATTCAATCGGGCCAATCGCATCGGCGTTTCATATATGTTGCATTCCTCCTCCCCTCTGATATTGCGATTGCGATTGACCCCCCGGGCCCACCATACAGTACTTCCAACCGTATATAATAAAGGGCCTTTCCCTTGGTTTAAAATCGAATTTTGTTTTTAAATTAATTTATATAAAGCTCGCCCCCAATTGCATCGGCCAAGTTTCATATATATCACTTTGCCCCTCTCCTGATTCCGATCCCCGATTGCGACTATTTGTAATGTGTTACTCCCCTTTCCCGGTCCTTTCGATTCCGATTGCGATTGTAATGCGGGTCCCGCCTCCTCTCCCTTTCTTCCTATTCACTATTTTCCCTTCACTAAAGGCAAAAGTTTCATTTCCAAAGGCATGTTTATTAAAAAGTCGGTTTTAGTCAAACGGAAAGCAAAGGAAACAGTCAGCTGGCCGAGAAAGCTTATATAAAACAGAGATTGTTACAACAAGCAGCAAAATAAGAAATCTGTTCATCGGATTACCTATTTTCGTTCGTACAGCATAACACCAAAATCTCCAAGCAGTCAAATGTAATGCTATCCCTTATTTTCAGGGGTAGATTGTTGTATTTCTTTACTATGATTGTATTTCAGTTCTTCAACTGTTAGAACATCTCCTCTTTTCATGGATCTATATTCCCACATTTCAGCTTATTTATTTGTAAAGTCTTAGTCTGAAAGTCAGTAACTCAAAAAGTAGGGGAATAGTGTGGAAGAACATCTCTGCGCTCCATTGTACAGTTTGACAGGAATTAATAAGAGATGCAGCTCTGATTTGTGGGATTCATGTGGTATGAGATTTAGCATTTGTTTTTCTCCTTTGTTTCATATGTGAATTGTTATGTGTTCCATTCGTCCATAAACATTTCCTTTTGAATGCTTTCAAGATAGAAAGGTAGAATCCATTTTATATGCTCTGCCTTGGGAAATAATTCATGCTTTGTGTTTTTCTTCTGTTTGAAAAGGATCCATTTGCTGTGCCCTTTTCAACTTCTCACCAGTCTTTCCATCCCATCCTCATTAAATTTTAATTGCTAATTTTCCTGCCTATCTTGCCCCATGAAATACCCTGTGTCCTGATTTAATTCCCGGTTTCAACTGTCCCTTTTATCCCACACATCCCTAAAATTCATTCATTCATTCTATTAAACCCTTTTCCCATCATTTTACCTAGCCTAATATCAGATTTCTATTGCACTTTATTGAATATTCTTTCATGGAGAGAGCCCTCTCCCGTCCCTATAGGGCTAGCTACAAGGCTAAGCGTGGTTTAGTTGTTACCCTGTTTTTCCCTTTCAGCCTGGTGTCCAATTCAGGTGCTAACAAAACAAATGGTGGATATGGCAAATTGAAGATGTTAAAATCATTTGGCATGTGGTAGATGTTAAAAAATTTGAAGATGTTAAAAACATTTGGCATATTGTAACACAGTTTAGAGGAACATAGCTATCAGTTGCATTTATAGAAAATTTCCCATGTGCAATTATAAATTCATTGGGATGCCATGATGGATTGTGCAATCAAGCAAGGTTGAATTTACTAATTAATATGGAGATAATTCCATAGGAATTGCATGTGCAAGGCAAGCTGAAGGAAGTCTCCTTTACCTTCATGGAATTTCACCGATGGGTGGGGTCCCGGTAGTTTAAGAAGTCACTTTTAGAGTATAGGTCAATGAATAGGTGGGAAGTGACCCTTGAAACCCTTTCCCTAAGATAAAATAAAGAGTGGGACTTGCTTTCCTTTTAAGCAAGGGAATTATCTTCTAGGGAGAGAGGAGGGGGATTGAAGGGTTGAGGGAGAAGAATAAGACTTATGAAGGAAGTTTTCAATCCCTAAAATCCTTTGGGAACTTGGATTCCCAAATGGTCCTTGATGAAAGGCCTTTGACACCAAATGGGACCACATGGGGCCAAGTGGACCCAACCTAGGTTCGGGGATGGAATTTAGCAACCAATGATGTTCCTATCCTGGATAAGGTGATGGGAAAGGATCATACAAGTGTTTTTACTTCGATAGGTCAAATTGATCCTACTAGGTTCTATCCTTGGGAACACGTAGGAAAAACTTGATCCTAGAGCTAGGGCTTGAGGTATCCGGAGATTCCACCGTCATAATTGGCCCATGTTCTGAGGAGAGTGAGGGCACCCAGCAACACAGCTGCCTCTAGGAGATAGAAGTTTTCCTCTAGCTAGATTCCTGGGAAATTGTTGCCCTATGTGACCTAATGGGGCTAGACCTAGGGAATGTGAAAATTTCTTAATCTAAGAAAACCTATTGCAGTATCTTGATTTACTTCTCTTATTTGAATTAAGTTACAAGTTAATTTTTGAAATATTTAATAAATTAACGAAGTAAATAGTAAATACAACTAGCAACATACACATACAGATCAAATACTGAATAAAATGCTCATAGAAAAAGTGACACATGGATTTTCTAGACAACTATCCTCGGAAAAAACCCAATGTGGGAAAACTGGTGCAGCTAGCTTTGGAGGGTTTTCATTATTATGCAAAATCCAAGTACAACAATCCTGGGCACCAAAACTGGTTCACCCAACAGAGAAATAAACACGGTAGTAATACGCTGCTCTGAATCCCTCTACGTCAGCCTAACTGGCATGCGTCGGCCTCTACGCTTCTTAGTAAGGGCCTGAGTCACACCTGAAGGGCTTACACTGCCCATACGCTGCCCTGACTGGGCCTGCGTCAGCCCTGCGTGGCTCCTGCTGCCTCTACGCTGCCCCTGCTGGGCTCTGGCTGGACTGCGTGGCTCTTGCTACCCCTGTTGCTCTGGCTGTATGGAATGCTTAAGCAGAAAAAGCATAGGTAAGAAAGAAGGCACTGGCCAAAGGCAACGCATAACAGTCAGAAAAATTGAAGAAATGAAATGAAAATAGATCAATGTCCACAAATAAATGAAACAACTCAATGGGTCTAGAGAGTAAAAGCTTTGACAACAATAATAAGTGCTTATAGAATCAGCTAAGAGAACAGAGGAGACTAATTCATGAGGTTAAAATGTTGTATAATTGTTGGCACAAGAAAACTATAGAATTGTTAGAGTAAATCTCTGCAGGTACCATTAGTTGGTGATCATCGATAATCATTTCATTTCATCAAATACCCCGATGAATGGACCTTACAAGCTATTTGCGTAGAAAAACCCCACAGAAGCTGTGTGATGGAAAAATATTCACACGATATTGAAGAAAACACCTACCAAATAAGGATGACATTTCAAATGGGGCAAGAAATAATAGAGAGATAGAAATCGAAAAAGTTAAAATGCTAGGGAAACATGAAAGCAACTAGGTAGCATGGTAGAAAGCACAGCAAAGAAAATTATAAAAATGGAAAACCCTACAAATTAGCACCCATCCAAACATCACCACAATTTTTTCTTCAACTGTAAATCTCCAAATTCATCAAATTATATCTTGTATTCAAACCTGATCCTCTCTGTTAGCCATTCTGAAGATAAGGCTAAGAACTTACTACAGAACCATCACCTACATGTAGTCGTGATCTTATTATGTGATCGAAAAACCTACTTTCACGAAGACACAGAAAGGTAAACACTCTCAGCCAAGATTTTCCATACAGCCCACATTGCGCAACCACATATACATCACCAGTTTTTTCTCTTCAAATTTGTAACTTAGAAGAGCTTTGTCTGACCACCTTCGGGTTGCTCCCAGAGTCACCTAGGCAAGCCCTCTCAACATCATCCTCTTTCTGTAGTACCTAATTAGTAATTTAATTAACCATAACAATTTCTTGATCATGCAGGTATTTCAAATATATTTCCAATAAGCATAAATCTTTCATGTTAAACAATCAGGTCAAAATATTTTAGACTATGATGCAAAAAATACAAAGAAACCTCACCAACACTCAAAGGACAAACAAAGTCAAACCTCTACAAAGTATAAATAGATATCTGATAAACTTCTTTCCACCACAAAAATGTGCTTAACTAAAGAAAATTCTAATCACTGTGCTTTCAAGACAAAGCTTTCAAGGGCAGTGATGTTATAAACATACCCCTACACCTTGTGAACAATCAATGTGTATAAATAGACCATCATAAGGCTCATTTTAAACATCATTATTATCATTTTTATTAAATCAACAAGAACAAAGCAACAATTTCATTCAGTTCCACTGAAGCAAAGTATATGGTAGTTTCATATATTTATTATGAAGCTATCTAGATTTGCAACTTGATTGTAGAGTCAACCAATCAGTTTTTGAAGCCCAATATTGTCTCTTTTGAGAATCAAAGTTACATCAAGCTCTATGAAAATCCAATGTGTCATGACCATTTCAAACACATTGATATTCAATACAATTTCCTAAGATTCCAAGTTCATTATGGAGTTAGTAGTGTTGGACCAAATTCTGAAAAAGTTGCATATGGTTAATAGTTTGACAAAGCTCCTAACAAAGGGGAAGTTTGACAAGTTGGGGAAGAATCTTGGGTTATTGGAATTTTTTTTTCTCAAGAGTGTTAGATTACCTAATTGGTCTGAGTTGGTCTCACCTCAGCCTTGAGAAGTTGAGCAGCACCAGGATTACAGAGCTAGATTGTGGTACACCAGTCAAAAAGATTATTAAATACAACTAGAAGCTTATAATGACACCTTCGAGGATAGACAAGTTAGTTGTTGGGTCACACCCACCAAGTATGGCACACTAGTTGAGGAGTTTAACACCATTACCTCAGGTGCATTCATGAGTGCACACTTATGGAATGAGGCACCTTTAGGAGAGGAGTTATATATAATATGATAATGCACTACTCTAAAAGAAAAGCCTTGCATATAAGGCAAAGTTATGAGGGAGTTGTTCATGCTCAAGGGAGATGCACCACTAATGCTATCATTAGCCTGTTTTCTAACATCACCTTCTCTTAACTTATAAATGAAAAGGATGGGCACAGTAGTTAGACATTTGTAGAAATAGATAATAAGAGTGAGTACTATTAGCTTGTAGGTTGTAGTAGGAGCTTTTGTGAGATGACAGCTTGCTGTGACATTCTTCTATTTGAGTAATAAAGACTTCTATGCAATTGTTGTTGGAGCCTGCTCTTTTTATCCTGAATTCTCAGATTGCAGATTTGTGTAGAGTGGGCCTAATATATTTATTATTTTAATACATTGTACTTCTTTTCTCTCCCTTTCTCTCCTACCTCGCTCTCTCTTCCCCTCTCTCTCTCTGTCGACCCTCCAATCCTCTCAGTATATCCCTCCCTCTATCCTTCTTTCTGCCCCCCTTCCATCTTTGTGTCACTATCTCCCTCTCTTACCCTTCTCTACCTCTCTCACTCCTCTCCCTCTCTCTCTCTCTCCATTCCTTCTTTCCCCTCTCCTTCAGTTTATCTCCATCTCTCCCTTGTGACTCCCCTTGTCTCACCACCTCTATCAATCTATGTCTTTATTATTCCTTCTCATATATATCTAGAGTTAATATATATCATGACATAGTGGGACCTACGATTGGGTTAATTACGCCTTGTTGGAAAGGTTAAAATGGTTAATATTTGATAGACAAAATGTAGATCAAATATTTTATCAAAAAGAGGGAACCATACCCTATCTTCCAGCCTATGCCTATTAGTCACTTGGCCTCTTCTTGCTCTCATATGAATGTAGTCTTGCTTGACTAGTACAGAAGAAGGTTTCAGATTATCAACTATTTGTTTGGGACAACTTTTAGTTGTTTCAACACTACTAAATTATTCAATCTTATCCTTTAAACCATCTTAGTCTTTTGTATTGTCTTCAAATTTGTAGTGCTTTCCATTCCTCTCAGTCACATATGTTTCCTTAGTTTGTTAAGCGACAAGGTCGACAACATTAGGATGTTTTTGCAATAAACAAGGGTATTTCCAGGACACAGTCAGGTGGAGCAAGAGTATAAGAGCCAAATTTCTCATGAATGTGGGACACTCGAACTTAAGATTTTCTGGAGTAGTCATGAGGTGCAGTCTGTTTATTAAGACTTCATTAGATGGGCATTCTCTGGACTTAAATTGTGTGACAACACTGTGGCTGAGTTTGAAACTGGAGATTGAACATACATTTGGTTTGATTGCAATAGACATTTTCATCAATAAATGTAAAGCAATGGCTAACAAATAGTATAAATTAATAAATAAATAAGACATGGCAACAAGCAAAAATACTTACAAAATTGTTACATTGAGATGCAAAAAATAAGCAACTATTGTGCACAAATAGAGACCAATGAAACTATGATCTTAACCCCTAACCCCTTTAACACTAATTCCAAACCCCTAACCCATTTAACCCCCTCAAACCTCTAAACCCCTGACCCATTTAACCCCTAAACCATAAACCTCTAAACCCTTAACCCCTAACCCCTAAACCCTTAACCCCTAACCCATTTAACCCCCTAAACCCCTAGTAAACCCCTAGCCCATTTAACCCCCTAAAACCTAAACCTATAAACCCTTAACCCCTAACTCCTTAAACCCTAAACCTTTAAACCCTTAACCCTAACCCCTTAAACCCTTAACCCTAACCCCTTAAACCCTAATTCAGTTAAAGAAGTTCCCAGAATCTATGGGTCCATATGAGCTAGGTTGTGTCTCTTATGGAGGTAAGAGTTGTTATTTTTGCTATGGGTGGATAGGGTTTGTTCTAAGACAATTCGAATAGAAGTATAATGCCGTAGTTAAGGAGGTTTCCTAACATGTTCAATCCATAAGGTATGCCCTTAGGACCGTGACAAATATGTGTAGAAGAAGAGGGGTCGGGACCCTTGGAGAGAGGTTTATCTTTGCAATATATACCACAAATTTGGAAGATGGTTTGCAGAAGTATGTGCGAAGATAGAAAATACAAAGGAATGTGGAACCTAAGTAGAAGATTGGGTAGAATAATTGTGGGATATTATGAGGAATGGATGGACATGAAGAGAAGTTTATTTTGGTGGATTGTCCAGAGAGTTTTGGACATATATTTGAAGCAAGCTATAAACAATTAGTCAATCAAATTTTAGTGGATGTTTTGTGACCCTAGTTGAAGCATATACAAAGTGTTAGAAGGATGATAAGAGGAGTAGTTCAGATTTTTTCATATATTGGACAACAAAGAAATTGGTACACAAAAATAGTGATTTTGAGAGGAGTCAAATCACTATTAGGTGGAAATTTTGAAGATCCCTAGATGAGGGCAGTGTTGTGGGCACTAGATCAGTAAAATAATTGACCATGGTTGGGAAAATTAATGGTAGTCCAAGTATAGTTGGAGGGTTGTTAGGTGACTATCAAAGAAGAGCCCCAAGTCTCGTGCTTGTGAAGGAAAATAAGACTGGTAGAAGGGTAGGTGTATTGGGCCTAACGACGTGCAAAATTTGAAGGACTAAGGAGTTGGACATGAATAGATCACTCATAAAGACAAGGTCTGTCTAGCTCTAATGCACAAGGGGTGAACCCTCAATATAAATATTTTGTTTTTTAAACAAACTAAATTGTGTCAATGTAGAATACTATACATAAGAGAAAATAAAATGATATTATCCACGTCAGTGCTTGAAATAACCTCAAATTTGCCATGGGTAGTGATACAAAGGGTGAATGTGGGGCACTATTAAAGTTACATCATGTTTAAATTACTTTTACATTGTGAGGTTGTTCTCCGATAGGGTTGAAGCATCATCACAAGGAAGCATGGCACCGTTTTGTTGGGGAGCGATTAAAGTTGTAACACAATTCAAGTGATTTACACCTCAAATTTAAATGACATCATTATATGTTTGTGTCAAGTTGTTAGAGAGGTTATTTATAGACAATACATTCAATGTACTTGGAGTTCATCTTTTTAGGGCCTCGACTGTAACACGGATTTGTATCAGGAACACTTCATGCAAATGAAAGGGGGCCTTTTTGTTTAACCACATACACTCAAGAGTATCAGATGCTTCCCTCCATATCTCCCTTGGTGCGTTCAAAGTGGGTTTACATTCGCGTCGAGTTGAAACGAATCATAATGACCTTCCTCTTCTTAATAACATCTACTAGCGTTTCCATTTGTAGATGCCCCCATTTATTATGAGATTCAAGGGATGTTCTATTGTCTTTATCAACATTTGGATGAGTCTTTATCTACATTATTTAAATACATGTCTAGAAATTTTTATGAGGGAGGTACTTGGATTTAGATCTTTATATAAGGCCTTATGTGCCCTTCCCCTTTAGAACTCTTCCAAGGGGGTCACCTCCTTCTATATTGCCCTGCCTACTTAGGGCCAAATTGACAAACCAAGATTTAAACTTCTTCAACTACCAAATTAGTGAGGCATTGTACCTCTTCTTGACCTAGACCTCAACGAGACATCTTTCTTCAGATATAATTTAAGGTTTTTCCACCATATATCACAAGTTGGATGTCATAGGATATGTTACCCCATTTTCTATATGGTATTTTAGAGGATATTTTAAAATTTGATTGTCATCTCAACCCCTACGATTCTTGTCACATTGATCATTTTTCATCTAAGGTATATGGATCTATATGTAATTCATGAATGTATCATTGGTTTGATGACACCTTGCTTTAGCCATCTAGGACACTATCTGTAGGAAGAAGTTCCTTTAGCTACCACATTTAGTTGGATATGTATGATCCATGTGTATATGATATTATGTCCAATGTGTACTATTTTTATTGTGTTCACTTAAACACTATGTTATAACTATTGATTGATTGACTATAAGTTTTAATCTGAGTTATTCCATGGTGTTTCATAATTTTTCTCAGAGAAGTGTGTCATCTTGATGGTTTGGATATATTCTTGGTGATTTGAGTAGGTGCTATACATTGATCTTATTGTACCCCTTAATTCATTTAATCAAAATTTATCCCATGTCTCTCTTAACAACACATGTGAAGGCCTTCTAATTGGGTATTTTTAAGCTCTAAATGAACTTCCTCAAAAATAAGAAACTGACTATACCTACTTAAATTTATTGATAACATTATTCATAGATTTAAAGATAATTTTCACTACCTTAATGGTTGATAGATATTTTCGAGCTCATGTTCATTTTTCCTCTTTATATGAACATTCTTACTTATATTAGAGAGATATACTATAATTTTGATTAATTAGAATTCTTACTTATATTAGAGAAGCATAATATAATTTTGATTAATACTCTAATTAGTTTAACATTATTTTTACTCACATAAAAATAAAACTTGATGAAAACCTAACCGACCATAGCAATTTATTTGACTATTTATTAAAATCTAATTTGGTGGCTACTATAAAATTTAAATCGACCTATTAAAGTTTATTTTCTTGCCGATATTCTCCTTGCCAGGTCTGGGACAGAGTTCGGTGCTCCTTCTCTGCTCATAATTTTTATGATTTCGCCGCAGATTCCATACCCTTCTTTGACATTCAATTCTTCTATCCACTCCACTATATTTTTAACCCGAAATTATTATATCAGATCTGGGTTCACTCTTTTTGGATCTTTATTTGAAATCTTCTTCTCCTGATTTGGGGCTTTCGCTGCAATTCGGAGCAGAAAACATGTTCAAGAAATCTGAATTTGGCTATAGTAAACTATATTAATTTGTCATTGTCCTTCATCCTTTACCTGCTCGCCTTCATCCAAGAGGCTCGATTGATATTTCCACTATGGTGAAAATCCCGCCAGTCAAGTAGCAAAATAGACTAGTCTTCGTGGGATGGACGGCTGGGATCGCTGGCTTCACCAATGAATGAGGTAAGGATTGATGGATTGAGGAATGAATAGATAAAGAGGATGTTCTAATGTGGTCTGATTAGTAAGTATTATTAAGTAGTCAAGCTTCACCTATTTTATTTGTGTTTTGGGTGGTTACAACTTCCTTCAATGAGGTTGATACATGGCTTCAAGATTAATTTCAAAAAATGATTTCTATGTCTGAAACTTTCGTCTCTTTATTTTTAACGTAACCAAATATTCACTGATGTGAATTTCCTAGGGTTTTGGTATAGACTTATTTAATTACAGTATTGAACCTGTATATCAAAATTCTCCATAGGCTCAAGTAGATCAGATTGTGTATGTATATATAAATATATATGTGCGTTGAAGTCATTGTTCTTATTTTAGTGAGACTCATACTATCTCCACAAGTCAGCAAATACTCTTCTTACTGTAGGAGACTGAGAGCAAGGTCATGAGATTTTTGTTGTCAGATGATAAACCTTATTTCATAGATCTGAGATGGCATAAAAAAAGACAAGGGTGATATCCTTTACTGTTGATTCCATTGAAATATTTTGAAATGTTAGGGTCAGATTTACCACAGAATTTTCATGTAGACAAATCTTTGCACATCAGATGAGGAGTTCAATTCTTCAGGAGGGTAGAATGACTTCTTCAGGACAGAATCTCAAACGAGTGTTGTCTGCTTCATGCCTCTATACATTCAGAGCTGCAATGTTTCAAGCATGCTTTCGTATTGTTTACCAATCCAATGACTCACTGTCTCCTCTATTTTAGTGATTTTCTTTTGAATTAGAACATTTCCAGATTAGGCTTCAATTATTAGCCTTAGGAAATCACCCTTACCAAGCACTTACAAAGACTGATCTGAGGTCCTAGGAGGCTTCTTCAATTACTGTTTTCTGCTCAGATTAGGGCTCGATATTCCCATCATTCCAAAAACTAGAACTCACTCAAAAATTTTCCCCAGGGCCCCACAATCTAGGGCACATATTTTCTTTCGATGTAGATGTCATGAATTATAGTTACATTATTGTTATGATTGTTCAAACACTGTCCAAACATTGTATTTACAATGACTAAAATTTTTCCCAATATTCATTATCACAAGAACAGAAGATTAGGGCACATGAAGCTTTGACATAAGACAACACAAAAAATGTTTAGTCCCTAGCAAAAATACCTAGAGTTCTGAATATACCTTTTGGGTCACAATTATGTGTCTCTTTTCAGATGACCATATTTTTTATAATGAGATATTCTTTCCACATTAATACTCTCTTCACATTTTCTTTTAAATTTCTGCATCCACATACTAATAGAAATAATATTACAATATCCTTTCACAGTACTTGCATGATTTATCTACATCTCCAGTGTCACATAATTTGCTAGATATCAGGTTTTTCCTAATTGTGTCTAATAAAACTAAAATACAACTTATTCAACTTAAAAAATATCTGAGAGTCTTTTTACCTTTTAGAACCCTTATTAATAAATATCATTACTTTTTAATCAAAAGGAAAATCATTTCTCAACAAAAACATTTTTAAATTAATATTTCACTGAATAATTAAATAAATGTCCCTTAAATCAAAATAAGACTACAATATAAACTGAGGAGTGGTATCTTATTATATGACTTATAGTGTAGGATAATTCCTGAGCACGATTATTATTCAGTATCTCTTCTATTGTTTGAAGTCCTTGTTACTGAGGCCAATTCTTGACAACATTCAGAAAATATCTTTGTGCTTTGAATCCCTTCAAAGCAGGGATTATTAGTTAGAAAAAATATATTAGTTTTACTTATTGGAAGACAAACTCAATATGGATAAATACACAATTAAAACTTAAAATAAATTTAAAAAGAATTATTTTTTTTGTGATTTTTTGAAACTAGTTAAGGTATTGAAACTACGTTATTTTCTGTATTTTCCTTTTGGGAATATATAGCCTCACTGTTGGAAATACTGAGAGGGGCTTTGACTTCACTGTCCTCAATAGATCTGCACAATCTCAACAAATGTCTCTTACAACTGCCTTCAACACACTTCTAGGAATCTGCTTCAAGTCCTCAAGTTTTCTTCAAGACTTCTTTAAGTTCTTATCAATGTTTGCTCAAAAGACTATAATCCAAAGGTTCCAAAGGCTTCTCTAAGTGACTATCCTTAAGTTTGAGTTCTCCAAATAATAGCCTTCCAAACTACTCCAACAAATTCTCAAAGATTGCCACCAGCTATCCACAAATAATGTTGCCCAAAAAATGGCACATTGTCCAGAAGTGGTGCTACGAAAACATATCTAAAAGAAGTATTGTTCTTTAAATGCTGATTTCGGAAGTTGAGTCCAGAGTGATATCAGGTCCAAATTCTTTAATTGTTCAATAAACCGAATTTTTCCTTACTCCATGTGTCTCTGATCTGTCATAGGTCTGAGGCAACACTTATTGACCCTGGTTAGGGTATTGAAACTGCCTTATTTTCTGCTCCTTTTGGGAGTATACAGCCTCACTGTTGGAAATACTGAGAGGGGATTTCACTTCACTGTCCTCAATAGATCTGCACAATCTCAACAAAGGTCTCTTATAACTGCCTTCAATACACTTCCAAGAATATTCTTCAAGTCCTCAAGTTTGCTTCAAGACTTTTTTAAGTTCTTATCAACGTTTTCTCAAAAGACTATAATCCAAAGGTTCCAAAGGCATCTCCAAGTGACTATCCTTAAGTCTGAGTTATCCAAATAATGGCCTTCCAAACTACTCCAACAAATTCTCAAAGATTGCCACCAGCTACCCACAAATAATGTTTCCCAAAAAATGGCACGTTGTCTAGAAGTGGTTCTACAGCAACATATATAAAGGAAGTCTTGTTCTTTAAATGCTGATTTCAAAAGTTGAGTCTCTGATCTGTCATAGGTCTGAGCAACATTCAATGTGGTGAGGTCTATCTGACTATAGCCGAGATAGAAGAAGTGATGATTGTTCCTGCCAAGAGCCTTCCATTGTTATGAGTTTCACCTTTTACACCATTTCAATGGGTTGAGCTTCAACTCAACCTTTGGCAATACTTGCTTTCAATGACTTCGAGATGGTAGCAATATAGTCCAAGATTACACTTCAAGCTACCACAGGACAGCCACAGGTCTGAGCACCTTCGAGCTTCTCCACAGAATTTATTCTAGAATCCGAACCCACCGTATTACCACTGTTTTTTTTCCAAAACCAAGCCTTCAACCAAGCTTGAAAAAATCACACAGGTCCGAGCTAACCCAAGCTCCATAGTTAGTAGTTTGAGCTTCTTCAACACTGATCCAAGCCTCCAAATTCATTTAACTAAAACTGTAATTTCTACAATCCGAGTTTATAGGGTAACAGTCCTCCGTAATGATAATCGAGCTTCCACAGATGTGCTTATCTGAGCCTAGGACTCTGCTTCTCCATATATACTTGTCCACTAGTATGTGTTTGTCCACTCTGCTTATCGAATAATATCCTTGGAATTTGGTGTGTATTTAGTAGAATCCTTGAAAGGTATTTAGCCTAAGAATTCTCAAGTTACTTAATCTCCAATATTTTCTGAGATAGCCTCCATTGTGGGGACATCCATCCATAGAACAGCAGAGGAGCAGCTACTAAGGTGAAAGTGGTGACTGATCCCTATGTTTCCCTTGAGCTAGAGCACTTAGTGAAGCTTTGCACTAAGGTGTTACATTTTGCTGTAGCAAGCCCTGAAGAATCCTATTTTACCATAAGTATTATCCTTGGAATGAGGGGAGTGCCTAGTGGGTTTCCCCAAGATATGTATTTCAAGGAAACAAACAAGAGAATATAAGCTCCCTTTTATATATCCTTCCGCTTTTTGTTCTGCTGTTGTAATTATTGTATATATGAGATGTATTTTTCTATTAAAAAATAAGGTCTACACAAACAAATCCATTAACAAAACCAAGCAGAGAGTAATTGGTCACTTGCTTACATATGGCACCCTGAGTGAGATAAACCCTCCTTAACATCATTGATACTAGTCATATGCAAATAGAAATCATAAAAGATTTTGTTTAGACAAATAAACCAATACAATAAGAAGAGTAAAAGGAGACTATTTTGATATCATGGACTATAACATGGACTCCAAATGAATCTGAATCCCATCCTATAGACAACATACTCACAAAGTGATAAATAGGAACTAAGCTATTTTAAAACAGCAAAAGGGAGGATCACTAACCTTCAACTTGCTTGTATTTAAAATCCCTTGGATAAGAAGGCACCAATGCATTTGATACCAACAGGATATGAGTGATATTCAAACTCTTTTTGAGGCTGCTCCAACAGAACAAAGAAATAGTCCATGCAAAACAAATAAAAGGGTACTAGTGGCATCATAATCTCATAATCATCAATTTAACCAGCTTCTCATCAAGTCCTCAAGACTGGAAATGTACTCATGCAATCCCTAAAGATCTCTACTCATGAAAAATGTGCCACTAAAGATGCCTACCAAGAATAGTGCCCACAATACTGTTGATCCATACTTCATTGTCACCTTATACACATATTTGCCCCAACTATGCAAGCCTAAGATGATATTTCAGGATTGCTTCTTTTAACGAGGTTGATACATGGCTTCAAGATGAATTTCAAAAAATGATTTCCGTGTCTGAAACTTTCCTCTCTTTTTTTTCAATGTAACCAAATATTCACTGATGTAAATTTCCTAGGGTTTTGGTATAGACTTATTTAAATACAGTATTGCAACTGTAAATCAAAATTCTCCATAGGCTCAAGTAGATCAGATTGTGTATGTATATATAAATATATATATGCGTTGAATTCATTGTTCTTATTTCAGTGAGACTCATACTATCTCCACAAGTCGGCAAATACTCTTCTTACTGTAGGAGACTGAGAGCAAGGTCATGAGATTTTTCTTGTGAGATGATAAACCTTATTTCATAGATCTGAGATGGCATAAAAAAAGACAAGGGTGATATCCTTTACTGTTGATTCCATTCAAATATTTTGAAATGTTAGGGTTAGATTTACCACAAAATTTTCATGTAGACAAATCTTTTCACGTCAAATGACGAGTTCAATTCTTTAGGAGGGTAGAATGACTTCTTCAGGACAGAATCTCAAACGAGTGTTAACTTCTTCATGCATCTATACATAAAATGGCTTGTGTATAATAGCCAATGAAATATTAATGCAAATTTTAGAAATAGCCAGACTAATCAATCTTAACAGACATCTCCTTTATAACTAATATTCACAAAAATGTAGTGATGTGTTTCTTTTTGACAGAAAATCTTTTATGACCATCCTTTGCTCATATACTAAAATCTTTTGTACATGCTGCAGTGGACACATATCATAAAGCGTCACAATTTGAAGGTGGGTAATGCTTCTTGTTTTTATATTGTTAGCTGACATTAATAATTCCTTTATCAGGATCAGACTATATTTTCCATTGAATAATCAGTTTTGACAATTCTGGTATATTTACTGCTGAGACTGTACAAACTAGCTTGGGTTTCTCACTTATTTGATTTTTGTAATTTCAATTTTCAATAGTCATTATTAAAAGATCAAAGATATCTAATTCCATGTAATCTTTATTTGAATAAGTGGACTTAATGCAATAATAAATATTGGTCTTTAGATGAACAAATTGTTGTGTTAGCCATTGTGTGCCACTTTTTGTCTTTGGTGTGTGTTCCCAGGGGATATCTATTTAGCATAAAGTCTCAATATATCTTTAAACTCTCTTACAGGATGCTCCTTGTTTCTGTTGATGAACAATATCTAGAAGAGTTGGGTGTGCAAAAATTGTTTAAAACACTTTCCAGGATGCATGTGTTTATTTCCATGTTTTGAGCATTGGTTTAGTGTAATTGACTGTCATTTGCTGGTTAGTCTTTCAAGCATATCCTGTATTCCATAAATGACGGAAGGTTATTGCATGTGCTTACAGAGGAAAATTTACAGATATTTCCCCCCAGTAATGCTCAAGATGGAACGTGGGGTTATCAACCTCCAACTGATGGTTATGGTATGTCCCAACTCCTGATACAATTAGCATTTATGCACTGAAAACCCTTATATATTTTGGAATTATAGAAGGTTTGTGTTCAATAGATATGAAACCAAGCGAATATGAAATCTTTTGAAATGTGAACGGTCAGAACTCTTATGGGAAAATCTTTTTTTTGGGCATGAAAAGCTGGAAACTTTTTGTGTATAAAGTTTAAACTACATGACGCGGTTGACTGTTGTATTAATGACACAGAAAGAGCAACACTAAAATAAAACATCACTTTTGGACTTTAGATCTTTATATTATTTGTTCACTAGAACTAAAAAGGGTCTTCCTTTTTAGTTTTTAGTGTTATTTTTCAGGTTTATGTTTGTCAAATTGGATATGATGACACTTATTTACTTCAATGGAAATGTGTGTGTGTCTTAGTATCAGAAAAAGGAAATGGGAAATGAAAACTAGCAAGTTTTTGTAAACAGGAAAAACAAGAGCATAGTAAGGACAAGAAACATGGGTAGACTTTTTATGAAACGGTGAAACCTAGGAAATGGGGCAAACCCTAGGAATTTTTTCCAAAATATCGAATAAAAATTTCAAGTAAATCTCTCATCTATGTCTCAAATTCATTATTTGATTCATTCATAAAACAATAAACTATAAAATAGAGAAAATTGTTCTAAAGTACAATTTATAACCATAATTTTAATAGATAAAGTTTAAACAAAATGACTTTTCATTGCCAAGTTAGGATCTGAATGGTCATATCAATATTCAATTCTGATATTTTGTATATCCAAGGAAACAAAATAATAAATGTTAAATTGCATAATCATAAATCATGAATGAGTCAATGAAAAATACAGTATTTCAAAATTGCAAGAACCTAGAGCAATGTGCTCAAATCTCAACTGCTTTGCTGCTATAAAGTGGTGCCTCAAGATTAAGACAATCATCTGGTGGTTGTGACTCGTGTTTGCTCTTCTATTTGTTAGTTTTTGTAGCATCGGATGGTGTTCTAGTATCAAACTTCGTGGAGAGGCTAAAACACATGAGCTCTTGTGAACCCATTAATCGTTTCTAGAGCTTCCACCTAGATACAACTAAATTAAATTAATTAGTCGATAATTACACTTCAAGCTACCACAAGACAGCCACAGGTCCGAGCTTTTTCTTTTGCTGTTGTAATTCTTGTATATATAAGATGTATTTTTATATTAAAAAAGAAGGTCTACACAAACAAATCCATTAACAAAACCAAGCAGAGAGTAATTGGTCACTTTCTTACATATGGCACCCTGAGTGAGATAAACCCTCCTTAACATCATCGATACTAGTCATATGCAAATAGAAATCATAAAAGATTCTATTTAGACAAATACACCAATACAATAAGAAGAGTAAAAGGAGACTATTTTGATATCATGGACTATAGCATGGACTCCAAATGAATCTGAATCCCATCCTATAGCCAACATACATACAAAGTGATAAATAGGAACTAAGGTATTTTAAAACAGAAAAAGGGAGGATCACTAACCTTCAAATTGCTTGTATTTAAAATCCCTTAGTGATATTCAAACTCTTTTTGAGGCTGCTCCAATAGAACCAAGAAATAGTCCATGCAAAACAAATAAAAGGGTACTAGTGGCATCATAATCTCATAATCAGAAATTTAACCAGCTACTCATCAAGTCCTTAGGACTGGTGATGTACTCATGCAATCCCTGAAGATCTCTACTCATGAAAAATGTGCCACTGAAGATGCCTGCCAAGAATAGTGCCCACAATACTGTTGATCCATACTTCATTGTCACCTTATACACATATTTTCCCCAACTATACAAGCCTGAGATGATCTTCCAGGATTGCTTCTTTCAATGAGGTTGATACATGGCTTCAAGATGAATTTCAAAAAATGATTTCCGTGTCTGAAACTTTCCTCTCTCTTTTTTTCAACGTAACCAAATATTCACTGATGTGAATTTCCTAGGGCTTTGGTATAGACTTATTTAATTACAGTATTGTAACTGTAAATCAAAATTCTCCATAGGCTCAAGTAGATCAGATTTTGTATGTATATATAAATATATATGTGCATTGAAGTCATTGTTCTTATTTAAGTGAGACTCATACTATCTCCACAAGTCGGCAAATATTCTTCTTACTGTAAGAGACTGAGTGCAAGGTCATGAGCTTTTTGTTGTGAGATGATAAACCTTATTTCATAGATCTGAGATGGCATAAAACAAGACACGGGTGATATCCTTTACTGTTGATTCCATTGAAATATTTTTAAATGTTAGGGTCAGATTTACCACAAAATTTTCATGTAGACAAATCTTTGCACATCAGATGAGGAGTTCAATTCTTTAGGAGGGTAGAATGACTTCTTCAGGACAGAATCTCAAACGAGTGTTGTCTGCTTCATGCCTCTATACATTCAGAGCCGCAATGTTTCAAGCATGCTTTCATATTGTTTACCAATCCAATGACTCACTGTCTCCTCTGTTGTAGTGCTTTTCTTTTGAATTAGAACGTTTCCAGATTAGGCTTCAATTATTAGCCTTAGGAAATCACCCTTACCAAGCTTACAAAGACTGATATGAGGTCCTAGGAGGCTTCTTCAATTACTGTTTTCTGCTCAGATTAGGGCTCGATATTCCTATCATTCCAAAAACTAGAACTCACTCATAAATTTTCCCCAGGGCCCCACAATCTAGGGCACAGATTTTCTTTCGATGTAGATGTCATGAATTATAGTTACATTATTGTTATGATTGTTCAAACACTGTCCAAACATTGTATTTACAATGACTAAAATTTTTCCCAATCTTCATTATCACAAGAACAGAAGATTAGGGCACATGAAGCTTTGACATAAGACAACACAAACAATGTTCTATCCCTAGCAAAAATACCCAGAGTTCTGAATATACCTTTTGGGTCACAGTTATGTGTCTCTTTTCAGATGAATCTCGACAGCGTAGGTAATACTCTTGACCCTGGTTAGGGTATTGAAACTGCCTTATTTTCTGCGTTATCCTTTTGGGAATATACAGCCTCACTGTTGGAAATACTAAGAGGGGCTTTGACTTCACTGTCCTCAATAGATCTGCAAAATCTCAACAAATATCTCTTACAGCTGCCTTCAATACACTTCCAAGAATCTGCTTCAAGTCCTCAAGTTTGCTTCAAGACTTCTTTAAGTTCTTATCAACGTTTGCTCAGAAGACTATAATCCAAAGGTTCCAAAGGCTTCTCCAAGTGACTATCCTTAAGTCTGAGTTCTCCAAATAATAGCCTTCCAAACTACTCCAACAAATTCTCAAAGATTGCCCCCAACTACCCACAAATAATGTTGCCCAAAAAATGGCACGTTGTCCAGAAGTGGTGCTACAACAACATATATCAAAGAAGTCTTGTTCTTTAAATGCTGATTCTGGAAGTTGAGTCCAGAGTGATATCAGGTCCGAATTCTTTAATTGTTCAATAAACCGAATTTGTCCTTACTCCATGTGTCTCTAATCTGTCATAGGTCTGAGGCAACACTTATTCAATGTGGTGAGGTCTATCCAACTGTAGCCCGAGATAAAGTGATGATTGTTCACACACCGAGGTCAGTGTTCTGAGCTTTTACCTTTTAGGCTTTTACAACAGAGTTCAATAGGTCCGAGCTTCAGCTCAACCTTTTACAGGACTACACCTTTCCCAGCAGCTTCTAGATGACTGTAATATAGTCCAAGATTACACTTCAAGCTACCACAGGACAGCCACAGGTCCAAGCACCTTCGAGCCTCTCCACAGAATTTATTCCAGAATCTGAACCCACCGTATTACCACTATTTTTGTCCAAAACCAAGCCTTCAACTGAGCTTGAAACAGTCACACAGGTCCGAGCTAACCCAAGCTCCACAATTAGTAGTCTGAGCTTCTTCAACACTGATCTGAGCCTCCAAATTCATTTAATTGAAACTGTAATTTCTACAATCCGAGTTTGTAGGGTAACAGTCTTGTGTAATGATAATCGAGCTTCCACAGATGTGCTTATCCCAGCCTAGCACTCTGCTTCTCCATATATACTTGTCCACTAGTATGAATTTGAGGGAACCTTAATACAAAAAAAACAGAGATCTGCAGGTTCTAAATTTGTCTTCAAAACTGCCACTATAGATCCGAATTACAAGACTGTTGCATGGTCACATATTTCACCACAGGTCTGAATTAGAAGGGTCTGAGTTGCAGAGAAGAGTCTCAGGTCCAAGCTTCTGGAAAGGCCGAAGTTACAGGCTTGTTAAGGCCGAAATTTCAGGCTTTGATAGGGCCGAAATTTCAGGCCTGAATTCAGTTCCGAAAAAAATTATTTCCACAGGTGGAAATAGGTATGCAAGAGATATATCCTTCTAGCCCAAAACGTTGTAATTATGATCTCCCTTTTAATCTCATTGGCCTCTATTTTATCTTTGAATTCTCACTGTATTTTTCACCGAAATTTTCATTCCAAAATGATGAGCATGACTAGTTATTTATAGTTGTTTGTGTATGAACTGAACAATCGTGTCTTTTGATTAAGGAGCCGACATACTGATTTGAGCCGACCTATGCATCATTTTTGGCATTTATTTAAACCAATTTTAAGACTGATACAGGGGGGCAATTTTATGGTTAAGTCTGGGCCTCAGCGCTTGATAGGAACACCATACAATATAGCGGTACTTGTTGTATCTTCTGCTGTAGTGCAGACCTGTTTTAACACCTCCTTTGCTGAACACTTGATAGTTGTAGGGGATTAACAAAATTATGTTAGATCCCTCCTTTGTGGCTCAAAGACTCTTTTTGTCATATAAAATTCTACATGTCAAAGCCTCTCTGCTCCTTCACTTCCCACAGGACATTGTCAAAGCCTCTCAGCCCTCCTGCATTCATTCAGATCACCAAACTACACATATGTTACCTGAAATAGTAGTGCTCTAGACCTCCACAAACAAACATACATATACAGAAAAAGAGAGATTTTATTCCTGAGTAGTGGTCATTATAGGGCTCTAGTTAGTTGGATAAAACATGCATGCAGAATAGAAAAGGTAGATTTTCACCATGGAGTGTGTTGTTGCCATCATTCTTAGGTAGCTGATATGTTTTCTCATTTAGTGTGAATTCTCCATCCTTGATACGGTTGGCTACACGACCCACCAAGGCACCAAAGTAAGGTCTACTGGAGCTCATGTTCTGCATTAATAAACAATCTCATATTCCCTATGGTAACACATACATTTGAGATCCATTCCAATATGTGAGTAGAAACTGTAAATTGATCTTAAAATTCTAGCATATGATGGCAGTACTAATTTCCAAAGGGAAATGCAAATACATACCATGTATGAGGCAATATTGTCATAGCCAAGAAGTACGTCTGCTAGATGGCCTGAATGCATAATACCAATACTTAATGAGCTAGCTCCCTCTGAGTAAATGATGGTAAATCAGTTGAAGGGTAGGGTTTAGGGATGATTACCTTTAGCATCAAGGAGAGCGAGGGAGACGAGGGTAGCTCCCCAGTTGGTTAGATTTATATACAGATCGCCTCTGCGAAGTTGAAAGAAACTTGGGGCATTGAACCAAGTCTACTAGTTCAAGTTGACACCCTCAAGTTCAGTAGCTTTGCGAGAAGAGATCAAAGGAGGGCAAATATGTATTGCCCTACCTTATAATGCTGACTTGGGACTGGTTTATTAGTTCTCTGCTTCAATTCCCATCCCTTCCAAATTTCTTGGATTCAATTCCCATTTGTGCCCTTGACTGCTAGCATGGAATTTGCAGAGGTGAATGAAAACCTGAATGCACCAAAAATGCAAGAGAATGGATGACACTTTCACCATCATCGATTGATTGACTGATCAAGGGATGGATGGATAAGCTAAAGAAGAACATTCAATGATATATATAGAGAGACTCACATAGTCAATACTAGACTAGGGTGTGTCTGTATGCCTTAAGATAAGGTCATGGTGTAAGACATAACATGGATTGTGTGCAACTATAGACAACCCATGCAATGTGGCTACCAAAAAATGTAATCTTTGGAATCTAAACATGTTACATTTTTGTGTTTTTGTCTTATTACCCCAAATTTGTTTTTGGCCAAATCTTAATTTTGTTATTTAAAATGGAATTTTGACTACATATATGGATTCAACACCTTGAAAAAACCCTAGAGTAGTACATTTTTGTTGTTTGTAGATTGAAGGACCTAAACTAATGCAACATGGTTTTGTGGATGCCATTTCTAAAGTTGGGCTGGCCAAATTCCTTTCTGACCTTTCTACCACCTATATAACCAAGTAATTTTCTATCACCTGCATAACCTTGCCTTTTTATAAAAAAAGAGAGGTTCCTACACTCAAAGGATTGGCTTTTCCTGGCCAAGAGGCAATTAGAATGTTGAAATTCTATAACCTTTTGGATGATTATAAGATCCAATTTTTCCATTGCTAGCCTGAACTAAGTTCAAATTGCGGTTTTGGGTGTAAATTGTTGGTCAGTTGAAACCCATTTATCAATTGCACTGTCTGAGTAAAGCCTAGATAATATCTAAGATGAGGAGGCTGGACCTATTTCAGGCTGTTGTACTCAAGCTAACGGTCAAACATAAGGTTATGCATATACATGTGGTTCAAGGTCTCCTTTTCCTCACGTTATTCTCTATGAATTAAGGAATGTATGTTGCCGAGGAGGAACACCTGCTGGTCTAGGATTTGATACAACCAACAAGTTACTAGGAACACCCAATAGATTACTAGGATCTAATACATGCTTTAGATTGCTAGGATCTAGTCTAGGAACACCCAACAACGAGAGGTATACCCACAAACCACTCCAAGTAAGATATGAAAAGGGCTCTTGAAATGCCTCTGAATACCAAAGCACTCCAATGTTTATAATGACATACTGATGTCCAATTCAAATGCTCCCTAAGGATTTCACAAAGGTTCTAGTGCCTTTGTTCAAGGGTTCGTTGTATGTTTCCAAGGGTTTCAAAAAAAAAACTTTCACTAGATATTAACAGCACTTATGATATTTTTTACCACCACCATTTCTGCCACAAAATTTATGTAAGGTGAAGACACATGAAGATTTAAATTGGTTCCTGCTTGAAGGAAAGATGAACTGTTCTGATTGATGGGTATTTAGAGTTTTATTGTTGGCTATAATTTTCTTACAATGACCCTAGATGTAGTCACAAACAAGTAATAAAGATTGTTGTTGTTCACAAGGCTGAAAAGTTGTCTGAAATCCCTCAAATTATCCCACAACAAGCTTCCTAAAAACCCCACATCATTGTTGGAAACATTTATTGATTGCACCTGTATTTTTATACTTGTTTTCATGCTGCCCTATCTGTCCAAACATTGGTATCAGAGCCATAATCGTGCTGTCATTAACCCTAGTTCTATTTGTTGGTGAAAATTTACCACAGTTGGAGGTATCAACCATTGGAAAGACCAAAACTATTGGGTTCCAGAGAACCACCAATCAAAGGATATATCTACTGTTGTATCTTCTATTTAGGGCTCTTCACATGCTGCCATCGAATCTGCGGTCATTTTCTTCTATATATCATCTTCATATTGCCTCATAATCCTACAAGAGTATGTTACATGACCTCACATCCTCCCATCAAAAGTTGATCTTATATGCCGAGTTATATTTATGCTTGGATGGTGATCTATTTGCTTTGTTTGGAGACCATGGAGGATGAAAACATGCTATTAAAAACAGTTGTATTATAACAAGATTATTGATGTCAAACTGTTCATGGAGGCTACCACCAAATACTGCAAATACTGCAATAAGGGAGACTTTCCCATGATATTTTTGGAACCTTAAAACCATGTTAAAATTGTTTGAAACATGAGCCCTAAAACTAAAACAAATGCTACAACAAAATCACTATAATGTGATGGAAGTTCTATTATAGGACTTCTCTACTGCTACTCATACGCTGTCTAAAATAATCAGGTTGAAATTTAGAACCTAACTATCACTGTTCTAGTATGAAAAATCCAATTCCTGGCATGAGGCATATGATGAAGCCATTAGCTAGGTTACATGTTGGCAGTGTATGTTATGTTGATCTATTACTTTTTCTTTTGGTTAGAAACTGGGAACTTCACCACAACATCATACCAATATGTAAAATTTGAATTAATTGTTGTGAGACAACTAGCATCTAGGATATTTGTTTCTATCCCATACTTTGCCATCAACATCTAAGTTGTATTGCTTGTGCATGTGTTGAATGGAGTAGCTATTGTGGCATCTTTATGATTGTCTGTGTCAAACATACTATTCTGAAATGTCTTCTCTTTTGTGGGGAAGGTATTGCTACATTGTATTTGCTAAGGACGCATGTTCACCAAGACAAGTCAAATACTTCAAAATGTTGGATGTGTTTTGTATTATTGTTCTAGAACATATTCTCTTTGTCTTTGTTTCGTATTATTGTTCGAGAACATATTCTCTTTTTCTTTGTCTTTATTTCACACGTTGTTTTAGGATATTTGAGTGTTTTAGGTTATTTAGGTTTTTGGCCCTGAAATTAGTGATTGAAATGCCAAATAATCACTTTATAATTGTGGATTTGCTTGTTTATTTGAGTTATTTTACATAAGAAATCTTCATAAGTAGATCTTAAGTAGATATTCTACCCTTAGCTCTATTTCAAAGTGTTGTAAGAATTTCTGAGGACCTCTTCTATTCCTTGACTCGAGGTGGTGGATTCACCATCCTGTTGAGGCCTTTCTCTTTCATCTAGTCCTTCATTTTCCATTGAATCTGATTCAAGAGATTCTCCCACTGGATCTCTCTTGGGGGATTCTTGTGGTGGTAGTCCATGTATCATTTTTAAAAGTCTAATTCTTCCCTTCACCTACTTTTCATAACTTCCATAACCATTAGGTAGGGACTTGCAATGTCGATGGTGTTTTGTTTGTTTAGTAAAAGATTGTCGAGACTTTAATTTATTGAAAGTTGTAGAATTTACAATCTATGAAGTTTCAAGATATAATTTTTAAAATTCTAATTCTTTAAAGGGTGCTAGCTCAATGGAAGAGCACCTGCTTTACAAGCAGGAGGTTGGTGGTTCGATTCCATCGTGCCCTGATATTCATATATAGGGAATGACGAAGATCAGTTTTTAGTGACGGATGCTCTTTTGACCATCACCAATGAGTTTATGGTGAGACTTTTCGACCCTCACCAAAATATGAAATGGTGACGGTCAACGAACGCCACCATATATATGCATCAATAGTGACGACCATTAAAGGTCCATCACCATAAATCGTTGTTGTTTATATGAAATGGTGAGGGTCACGGTTTTTCATTATAGTCATTATTCGTGACGGACCTTGATGTCACCAATGCGTTTATGGTGACGGTCAATGAACGTCGCCATATATATGCACCAATAGTGATGGCCATGAAAGGTCCATCACAAAAAATCGTTGCTATTCATATGAAATGGTGACGGTCACTATCCGTCATTATAATCAATATTCGTGACGGACCTTGAATGTCACCACAACACATACTTTCGGCGACGCCACCTTTGGTGACGTTCAGTTTTTTGGTGACAGAGGCTATTGTCCGTCACCATTGCCCATATGAAATGGTGATGGTCACTATCCGTCACTATAAATCATTATTGGTGACGGACCTTGAATGTCACCACAACACCTATACTTTCGGCGACGCCACCTTTGGTGATGTTCAGTTTTTTGGTGACGGAAGCTATTGTTCGTCACCATTGCTCATATGAAATGGTGACGGTCACTATTCGTCACTATAAATCATTATTGGTGACGGACCTTGAATGTCACCACAACACCTATACTTTCGGCGACGCCACCTTTGGTGACGTTCAGTTTTTGGTGACGAAGGCTCTTTTGACCCTCACCAATGAGCTTATGGTGACCATTTTCGCCCCTCACCAATGTGCTTTTTTCTTGTAGTGCGTGATATAAACGAGGACGAGAGGGCAATAAATCGACATGAGTACTATGTACGCAGAGATATAAACATAGATCAATTCAATTCCACTATGAGTTATATGCCATCCACGAGTGAAGACGTGGAGTAATAAACCTAGGAATCTAAGTGATTTCATATAGATCCATGGACAAATACAATTGTGGATAACATGTGAAATCAAATCGATTTCCACCTATGACCATTAAGTATACGAATATGAAAAAATAATGTACAAACAAAGGTGGGACATAAAATGGATGGATATATATATATATATAAACCCATTAATTATTATGATACTTATGGTTATGGGTATTACAAATTTATTTAATTTCCATATGGGTTACAAATCAAATTTATTCCCATGTAGTGGGATATAATTGATACATGGAAATAAATCGAAATTGGGGAAACAATTCTGATCGGATCAAATCTGCAAAGTAATAGCATCATATCTTGCTATAATTTAACTTGAAAAGATGAATGAAAAAAAAAAAATTGGGAAGTAAAATGGGAGGTGTGACATTTTTAATGTGATATGTATATTATGATTTTCTTTTATCTAAAATGTTGTTTATAATTTTATTAATAAAAACAAAATTACAATATAAAAAATTGAATTTAAAACATTTTTATGTGTAACATCTAACATTTAACACTTATGCATCTACCCTATACTAAGTTAAAGAGCACCTTGAGTGCAATAATTTTTAAAAGGTGTTGTCTACTTAGGCCACAAATTTTCTTGGATGACAAAATTCTCGCCAAAATATGGGGAATTTTTTTCTAGAAAATCCAATCCTTGGAGTGTTCGAATCATTTTTTTATGGTGGAAATGGATTAAACACCATCAAGAACCCTTGGGGTACCCAAATCTTGAAACTTGATAATTGTAACTCGAATTCCCAAAAAAAATTTGTCGAATTTTCTCAAAATCATGCTAGGATTTCCATTGTTTTCCGAGCAAATTTGTGGCATCGTTATACTACAATTTTTTTTTACAAAAGAAAAAATAGTAATTTAATTCAGATATAAAAACTTACATACTCCTTGTGCTTTGCGCACTCAGAAAAGTTCACCTGTTGCTGTTTTTGAAACTATAATATCAAAAGTAGGACAAAATCTTAATAAATATATACAATAACATTTCATAATTAAAGGGTGAATCAACATTTTGCCCATAGATTGTTGCCTAAGAGCCCAACCTATGGATAATATCAAAATACTTGAACATCTATCAAGACCAAAAATATATTAGAACCGTAAATCTAGTAACAACTAAGAGAGAGTTGATCATCTGCAATGTAGATAATATCAAAAAAATTGTACATCTATCCAGACCAAAAAGGTATCAGAAACGTAAATATGGTAACAACTAGGAGATTTGATCATCTACAATGCCATCAAAGAAGGGGCGATGGAAGTATTTTGAAGTGACCTCATGCAGATGCTCACTAATCTTCCAATTTCCCAAAACCTGTAAAATAACCACCTTAGAGAGTCGGTCCGCTACATGGTTCCTTTCCCTGAAGATGTGTTTGCATGAAAACATGTTAAAATGTTGTTAGAGATAGTGAACCTCCTCAAAATGGGACTTAAAGTGTGAATATGACAACAATGCACCTCGTTGATCCAATTAATAACAATCATGGAATCACATAATATTTGTATCGAATTGACCCATTTTTCAATGATAGGAGGAAAAGCTTTAGCTTGATCAATTCCACCAACTTATGTGATCCTCTTCCAAGACCACTCTAGATCTTGAAAGAATGGTTTTCATGTAAATATAATATTGCACCGCCCCCATAAGACACTTCAATGGATGCAAGACCATCAAAATATGCCCATGGGAGAGTTTTGTCAATTTGCTCAGCCACAACATGACAGGGTTGTGAAATTTTCACTCTAAAAATTGTTACTGCAATAGTTGGTTTATTTTGCCTACTTATTATGATAAGTTATTTACAGATGCTTCAGTAAATTTTGAAGTAAACATAGCTGCAACATTCACTTATCGCACAATAGAAACAATCATGTGAACACGGTTATTTTTGGACAATTGTCCCCGGAAAAACCCAATGTGGGAAAACCGATGCAGCAGATGAGGGCTTGTATTAATCTTCAACAGTGAAAAGATCATTTACAGAAATCATGACGAGCATAATCAATACAGCACACCTGATATGAATTTTCTGGACAATTCGAAAGAATTCTCAACACACGGGATTGCCTCATTCACCCTTTGCGTCAATCTGTGTATCCCCTCTACGCAGTCACTAGCTAGACTGTGTAATTCTGTACTGTGGAGGGCTAGTGATGTTCCTCAGCGTTGCCTTCCCTTCATATTTTTTCTTCCTTCTTCTTCGCCTTTGATGACTTCCCCCTCATCCTTCTATCTCTGTAACCTCGCCTCTATAAACTCACCCTCTGAAATCAAATTCTCTTACTTCATAATTGATTTCCTTCGGGTACTAAGAATGTGCCCGACTTACTTTCCAAATGAACCTCAAGCCTTCTCTTATAGTCTTCTCTCTAATGAATCAACAACCCAGATTATCTCCTTAATCAATGACTTAGATTAAAATATGACTTGATCTTTGTTTTCTAGAAGATTCACACTCTGATTTATTAATACCCTTTAATTATTTAAGTTCCCTAAGTTTAGACTTAGGGACCACATTAAAATAATTAAATATTTTAATAAAGAAAAATCCAAGTGGAATTTCCAAAAAATATTTCTGGGTTCTTTGGAATACTGTTATCCAAGCCTCTCCTCAAAATTTGAGACCTAGAATACTTCCTGATGCTATAAAATCAACACTCCCTCTTAGCAAGGAAAGTGTTCAAGAAATGTACCAACTGTATTGCTCTCATTCTAAAGCATCTGATGGGCTGTTGATGTCATTGCTGCTGCCTCTCACCTCTACGATGTTTCCCTCTGTACTGCTGCCTGTGACACTATCTCTACCATTGCCTCATCCGTACTGCAGCTCCCTCTATCTCTGTAGACCACCCATTCCTTTACTGGAAAGGGTTCTCGACCATCCCCATCTTTTCTCTAAAGTAAGTAAACTCAATCTTACTCAGAGCCTTGGGGAGGATATCTACCACCTGTTCTCATGTAGGAGTGTACCTCAACTGCATAGCTCCTTGTTGGACATAGACTATAATGAAGTGGCACCGAATGTCAATGTGCTTCGACCAATCATGAAACACAAGATTCTTAGAGAGCTTGATGCAACTCTGATTATCACACATAATTCCAGTCGGTTCCATCCTCTTCTTGAGTAAGTTCAAGAGAATTTTATGAAGCCATATGGCCTCGCACAAAGTTGTGCTTACTACAATATACTTTGCCTCGGCCTAGCTCAATGCGATGAAATTCCATTTCCTACTGCACCTGGAAGTCATTCCTGATCTGAGACTGAAACAGTACCCACTGGTACTTTTCTGATCCACTGGGCTTCTAGCCCAATCTGCATCAGTGAACCCACTCAACTGGATTTCATTGCCCTTGGTGTACTTCAACCCATACTCGATTTTCCCCTTCAAATGCCTGAGAACATGTTTGGTTGTTGCCCAGTGAGCCCTCCTTGGTTCCACCATGAACTGACTGAGGGTATTCATTGCAAAACATATATCTGGTCTAGTATTGACTGGGTACATCAATCATCCGATGAGCCACCTATATAATATAGGGTCAGCCTCATCATCCTCCTATGTGTCTATCTTCTTCCAATTTGTAATCATTGGCGTAGCCATGGGTCTACAGTATTCCATCTGAAAATTATTCAGGATCTCTGTAGTGTATCTTCCTTGCCCAAGGAAAATTTCTCCCTTCTGCTGCCAAACTTCCAAACCAAGAAAACAATGCATCTGCCACCAATCCTTCATGTCGAATTGGGGAGCCAGATTCTCCTTGCAGTCTTTGATGAGCTTAGATGATCTAGTAAGGAACAGATCATCTAAATATAATACCAAGATTAGCGGCTCATCCCATACTCTCAGATAGTAGAGGTTGGGATCTACATCACTCTTGACGAATCCCATCTTCTGCAAGTAGCTATCAATTCACCCATACCATGCTCTGGGGACTTGTTTTAGACTATACAGGGCTTTCTTAAGCTTGCAAACATGAGTCTTCTGCTCATGTGTCTAAAAGCCCTCTGGATGTTCTATGTACACTTCCTCTTCTATCACTCCATTCAAGAACATTGTCTTAACATCCATCTGGTGAACCTCCCATCCCATCTGTGCTGCGAGAGAGATTATGGATCTGATTGAAGTGTACCGAGAAACAAGGGCGAAGGATTATTCATAGTCGATCCCTTCATTTTGTGCATACCCCTTAGCCACAAACCTGGCTTTGAATTTCTTTATGCTTCCATCTGCAACATACTTGATCTTGTAGATCCACCTTGATCCTACAACCGATATGTTTTGAGGTCTAGGGACTACTTCCCATACATCATTCATCATGATGGAGTTATAATCCTCCACCATGGCATCTACCCACACTTGATGTTGAGTTGCATCCCGAAAGTTGGAGGGTTCTCCGACCTGTGCTACCAATGATTGGTACCTGTCAGGTTGCCTGCGTACCCTCTTCCCATCTCTAGGGAGTCCAAAATTCTTCTACATCCCTCAGAATTTGTTGGAGCTCTCTTCTCATTCTCCCACTGGTAGTGGATGGATTTATCTGCTCTCCCGCTTGCTCTTCTCCAAAAGAACTTTCCTCAGAATCCTTGTGCCGTGGAGAGGCACACGAGCCATCCTTTGTAGGTTGCTGAGGCTGAACTAGTGGATCTTTCTCAACTTGCGTATATGTAGCCATTTCCTGGGATCTTCTGAAGGCTCTCTCCTCCATGAATTTTACCTGTCGCCTTACTACGATCTTCTTGTTTTCTTGAATATAGATGTGATATGCCTTCGCATTTTCACTATAACCCACAAGATAACCCTTCTCTGTAGTCTGATCCAACTTCTTCCTCTTCTTATCGTGTACGTGGAAATATGCCATATTGCCAAATATCTGGATATGGCTCACCTCAGGCTTGCTACCTCTGAACACACTCTCATGGGTCACCTTACCCAATGCTTTATGGGGCACCCTATTCTGCACATACACAGCTATATTGCAGGCTTTTGCCCACAGAAATTTAGGCATGTCTTGGTCATACAACATCGCCTTTGCAACTTCTACAATGGTCATGTTCTTCCTATCTGCAACTCCATTCTACTCTGGATTGTATGTAGTTGTCCATTCTCTCTTGATGCCTTCCTTTGCACAGAAACTAGTGAATTATTTATCAATATACTATCCATCATTATCTGATCGCAGCTTCCTAATCTTCTTTCCAATTAAATTGTCTACCAACACCTTGAATTCTTTGAAACGCTCAAAGACTTCATCTTTGGTTTTGAGAAATTAGATCCAAGTTTTCCTGGAATAGTCATCAATAAAGGTAGCAAAATAGTTTCACCACTGAGAGCAGTCATGGACATTGGACCGCAGATGTTTGAGTGTATCAACTTCAATACACTCTTGGCCCTACTGTTGCTTCTTGGAAATGTTGCCTTGGCATACTTCCCTAGTACACACCCCCTGCAAACCTTGTCTTTCCTTGTGCTGAGTTCTAGAGCTCCCATGACAGTCTTCTTGAGAATATTTAAGGCTCCATGATGTAAATGCCCCATCCTTCTATGCCATAATTCATTTAGATACCTCTCGTCCGTACTCTCGATTAGTGCCATTGGGGACTCAAGCTGGATCTTATATAATTTATGGCTCTTCACTCCAATTTGTGCCTTCCTTTTCTAGCTAGGGTATTTGACATAAAATTTATTTCCAATAAATTATACGTCAAAACCCTTTTTCTGGAGCTGAGACACCGAGAGTAATTTCATCCCCAAACCCGGTACATGCAGAACGTTTGTAGCTTGAATCTTGTTGCCAGCTTATGTTTGAAATATTATGGTACCTCTTCCAACATAGGTACACTTGGCCTTGTTTCCCATTGTGATTTGGAAATTCATATGCTCTTATCGGTAGCTCAAAAAACATTCTCAAACTCCCGTCATATGAGCAGATGCTCCACTATCAATATAACAAACTCCTAGAGAGGTTGTTCTTGACACACAAGCGAAATCCTCCTCTAGTCTGGATACCAGAACATATGTGTCATGCTCCCTATGTTTTTGTATGTGCTCTAAAGGACTGCGTCAACCCTTCCTAACTGTATTAACGTCGAATCTTTGTTCCATTGCAAAACCTCACTTTTTGTCTTTTTCCTTTATCTTTGATACCATGTGAAATTTTCACTTTGAAAATTGTTATTGTAGTAGTTGGTTTATTTCACCTACTTATTATGATAAGTTATTTATAGATGCTTCAGTAAAATTTGAATTAAACACAGCTACAATGCTCACTCTAATCAAAAGCAAAAGAAAAAATTAAAACACATATAGCACAATAGAAATAACCACATGAACACAACTATTTTTGGACAATTGTCCCCGGAAAAACCCAATGTGGTAAACTCGGTGCAGCAGATGAGGGTTTGCATTAATATTCAGTAGTGAAAAGATCATTTACATAATTCATGATGAACATAATCAATATTGTACACTTGATATGAATTTTTTGGCCAATCCGAAAGAATTCCTGACACACGTGATGGCCTCTTTCACCCTCTGCGTCAATCTGTGTATCCCCTCTGCGCAGTCACCGGCTAGACTCCGTAAGTCTGCGTGGAGGGCTAGTGCTGCTGCTTTGCGCTGCCTTCCCTTCGTCTTTTGTCTTCCTTCTTCTTCGTCTTTGCTGACTTCTTGCTCCTCCTTCTGTCTCTGCAACCCCACCTCTACAGACTCAACCTCTGAAATCAAATTCTCTTACTTTAGAATTTATTTCCTTCGGGTACTAAGAATGTGCCCGACTTACTTTCCAAATGACCCTCAAGCCTTCTCTTATAATCTTCTCGCTGATGAATCAACGACCTATATTATATCCTTAATCAACGGCTAAGATTAAATATGACTTGATCTTTGTATTCTAGAATATTCACACTCTGCTTTATTAATACACTTTAACTATTTAATTTCCCTAAGTCTAGACTTAAGGATCACAATAAAATAATTAATTATTTTAATAAAGCAAAATCTGAGTGGAATTTCCAAAAATGATTTATGTGTTCTCTGGAATACTTTTGTCTAAGCCTCTCCTCAAAATTTGAGACCTAGAACACTTCTCGATGCTATAAATCAACACTCCCTCTTAGCGAGGAAAGTGTTCAAGCAAGGTACCAACTATACTGCTCTGATTCTAAAGCATTTGTTGCACTGCTGATGTTCAGGTTGCTGCCTCTCACCTCTGCGTTGTTGCCCTTTATACTGCTGCCTGTGACACTATCTCTGCCACTGCCTCATCCGTACTGCAGCTCCCCCTATCTCTGTAGACCACCCATTCCTTTACTGGAAAGGGTTCTCGACCATCCCCATCTTTTCTCTGAAGTGAATAAACTTAGTCTTACTCAGAGCCTTGTGAGGATATCTGCCACCTGTTCTCCTGTAGGAGTGTACCTCAACTTCACAGCTCCCCGTTGGACATAGTTTTTGATGAAGTGGCACCGAATGTCAATGTGCTTCGACCGGTCATGAAACATAGGATTCTCAGAGAGCTTGATGCAACTCTAATTATCACACATAATTTCGGTTGGTTCCATCCTCTTCTTGAGTAAGTTAAATAGAAGTTTACGAAGCCATATGGCCTCACATGAAGTTGTGATTGTTGCAATATACTCTGCCTCGGCTGAGCTCAATGCGACAAACTTATGTTTCCTACTGCACCAGGAAGTCATTTCTGATCTGAGATTGAAACAATACCCACTGGTACTTTTCTGATCCACTGTGCTTCCAACCCAATCTGTGTTAGTGAACCCACTCAACTGGATTTCATTTCCCTTCGTTTACTTCAACCCATACTCGACTATCCCCTTCAAATACTTGAGAACATGTTTGGCTGCTGCCTAGTAAGCCCTCCTTGGTTCCACCATGAACTGACTGAGGGTATTCACTACATAACAAATATATGTTCTATTGTTGACCAGGTACATCAATGATCTAATGAGTTGCCTATATAAGGTAAGGTCAGCCTCATCATCCTTTGACTTGTCTATCTTCTTCTAGTTTGTAATCATTAGCATAGCCATGGGTCTACAGTCTTCCATTTGAAACCTCTTCAGGATCTCTGTAGTGTATCTTCCTTGCCTAAGGAAAATTTCTCCCTTCTGCTGCCAGACCTCCAAACCAAGAAAATAATGCATCTGCCCCAGATCCTTCATGTCGAATTCGGTAGCCAGATTCTCCTTGCAATCTTTGATGAGCTTATATGATCCAGTAAGGAACAAATAATCTACATATAATACTAATATTACGGCTTATCCCCTACTCTTATATAGTAGAGGTTGGGATCCACGTTACTCTTGATGAATCCCATCTTCTGCAAGTAGCTATCAATTCGCCCGTACCATGCTCTGGGGGCTTGTTTTATACTGTATAGGGCTTTCTTAAGCCTACAAACATGAGTCTTCTGCTCATGTGTCTCAAAGCCCTCTGGTTGTTCTATGTAAAATTCCTCTTCTATCACCCTATTCAAGAACATTGTCTTGACATCCATCTGGTGAATATCCCATCCCATATGTGCTGCGAAAGAGATGACGGATCTAATTGAAGTGTACCGAGTTAGAGGGGCGAAGGTTTCTTCATAGTAGATCCCTTCATTCTGTGCATACCCCTTAGCCACAAACCTATATTTGAATTTCTCTATGCTTCCATCTGCAACATACTTGATCTTGTAGATCCACCTTGATACTACAATCAATCTATTCTGAGGTCTAGGGACTACTTCCCATACATCATTAGTCATGATGGAGCTATATTCCTCCACCATGGCATCTACCCACACCTAATGTTGAACTGCATCCTGAAATTTGGAGGGTGCTCCGACCTATGCTACCAGTGCTTGCTACCTATCAGGTTTCCTATGTACCTTGTTCCCATCTCGAGGGACTCCAACAAATTCTTCTACATCCCTCAGAATTTGTTGGAGCTCTCTACTCATTCTCCCACTTGTAGTGGGTGGATTTTCCTACTCTCCTACTTGCTCTTCTTTGGAAGAACTTTCCTCAGAATCCCTGTGCCGTGGAGAGGCACTCGAGCCATCCTCTGTAGGCCGCTAAGGCTGAACTAGTGGATCTTCCTCAACCTGTGTATATATAGCCATTTCATGAGATCTTCTAAAAGCTCTCTCCTCAATGAATTTTACATCCCGCCTTACTACGATCTTCCCTATTTTCCGAAATATAGATGCGATATGCCTTTGGATTTTCACTATAACCCACAAGATAACCCTTCTCCACAGTCTGATCCAACTTCTTCCTCTTCTCATTGGGTACGTGGCAACACGTCATACTGCAAAATATCCTGATATGGCTCACCTCAGGCTTGCTACCCGTTAACACACTCTCATGGGTCACCTTCCCAAATGCTCTATGGGGAACCTTGTTCTACACAAACACAATTGTATTGCAGGCTTCTGCCGATAGAAATTTGGGCATGTCTTGGTCATATAGCATCGCCCTTGCAGCTTCAACAATAGTCCCATTCTTCCTTTTTGCAACTCCATTCTGCTCTAGATTGTATGGAGTTTTCCAGTCTCTCTTGATGTCTTCCTTTGCATAGAAACTGGTGACATATTTTTCGATATACTCTCCACCATTATCTGATCGTAGCTTCCTAATCTTCTTTCCGATTAATTTTTCTACCAACGTCTAGATTTCTTTGAAACGTTGAAAGACTTCATCTTTGGTTTTGAGAAAGTAGATCTAAGTTTTCCTAGAATGGTCATCAATAAAGGTAGCAAAATATTTTGCACCACTGAGAGCAGTCGTGGACATTAGACCGCATATGTTTGAGTGTATCAACTCCAATACACTCTTGGCCCTACTACTACTTCTTGGAAATGCGACCTTGGCATACTTCCCTAGTATTCACTCCCAGCAAACCTCATCTTTCCTTGTGCTGAGTTATGGAGCTCCCATGATAGTCTTCTTGAGAATCTTCAAGGCTCCATTATGTAAATGCCCCACCCTTCTGTGTCATAATTCATTCAGATCCATTTCGTCCGTACTTCCGATTAGTGCCATTGGGGACTCAAGCTAGAGCTTATATAATTTATGGCTCCTCACTCCAATTTGTGCCTTCCTTTTCCAGCTAGGGTGTTTGAAATAAACTTTATTTCCAATAAAGTATATATCATAACCCTTGCTCTGGAGCTAAGACACCGAGAGTAAGTTCATCCCAAACCCGGTACATGCAGAACGTTTGTAGCTCGAATCTTATTGCCAGCTTCTGTCCGAAATATTATGGTACCTCTTCCAATGAGGGTACAATTGGCCTTGTTTCCCATTGTAATCAAGAAATTCATTGGTTCCTCTCGGTAGCTCAAAAAAAATTCTTGAACTCCCATCATATGATCAAATTATCTACTATCAATATACCAAACTCCTAGAGAGGTCGTGCTTGACACACAAGCGAAATCATCCTCTAGCCTAAATGCCAAAACATATATGTCATGCTCCCTTTGTTTCTCTAAGTGCTCTAGAGGACTGCATGGGCCCTTCCAAACTATATTAACGTCGGATCTTTATTCCATTGCAGAACCTCCCTTTTAGTCTTTTTCCTTTAGCTCTGATACTATGTGAAATTTTCACTCTGAAAATTGTTACTACAATAGTTGGTTTATTTCGCCTACTTATTATGATAAGTTATTTACAAATGCTTCAGTAAATTTTGAAGTAAACATAGCTGCAACATTCACTCTAATCAAAATCAGAAGAACAAATTAAAACACATATAGCACAATAGAAACAACCACATGAACACAGTTATTTTTGGACAATTGTCCCTGGAAAAACCCAATGTGGGAAAACCGGTGCAGCAGATGAGGTTTTGTACTAATCTTCAGCAGTGAAAAGATCATTAACAAAATTCATGATGAGCAGAATCAATAATGTACACCTGATATGAATTTTCCGAACAATCCAGAAGAATTCCCGACACACGGGATGACCTCGTGCACCCTCTGTGTCAATCTGCGTATGCCCTCTGCGTAGTCACTGGTTAGACTGCGTAAGTATGCGTGAAGGGCTAGTGTTGTTGCTCAGCGCTACCTTCCCTTCGTTGTATGTCTTCATTCTTCTCTGTCTATGCTGACTTCTCCCTCCTCCTTCTGTCTCTGCAACCCTGCCTCTACAGACTCAACCTCTAAAATAGAATTCTCTTACTTCAGAATCGATTTCCTTCGGGTACTGAGAATGTGCCCGGCTTACTTTTCAAATGACCCTCAAGCCTTCTCTTATAATCTTGGCTTACTTTCCAAATGACCCTCAAGCCTTCTCTTATAGTCTTCTCGCTGATGAATCAACGACCCAGATTATATCCTTAATCAATGGTTTAGATTAAAAGATGATTTTATCTTCATTTTCTAGAAGATTCACACTGTGTTTTATTAATACCCTTTAATTATTTAATTTCCCTAAGTTTAGACTTAGGGATCACATTAAAATAATTAATTATTTTAATATAAAGCAAAATCCGAGTGGAATTTCCACAAACGATTTCTGAGTTCTATGGAATACTCTTGTGAAGCCTCTCCTCAAAATTTGAGGCCTGGAACACTTCTCGTTGCTATAAAATCAACAAGGGTTGGTGAGGGGATTCATTTACGAGAAGAAGGTCAAATTCAGCTAAAATTTTCCCAGCAACCAAATCGGGGTTGGAGAATTTTTCCTTGAAGATAGCACGATTGTGCACATTCCACAGACCCCAACATACCAAGGGGGGAAGATTTCTAAATTTTTTGGGATTAATTTTGTCCCACCATACCTTCCATGCATCCTTAAAAGATGCCCTAGCCCAATTTAGAACACCGATAAATTCTCCTTTGTGTGACTCTAGATCCCCTTTGAGAAAGGGTACTCCATGATCTAGGTGGACATTTGTAACCACCCGCCTATTCCACTTGGACCCCCACCATTGTTTCTTTCAATTTTTCAGTTTCCTTAATTGTAGCACAATTTACTATTTTTAACACTTTTTCGGGTCCTGAACTTCTGTAGCCATTTTGAGGCCCTAAAAGATGTTGTTTGGGAAAATAGGGAGCAACACATGTCTTCAACCAATGTTTCTCACTCAAAAGTTGTAGTCCTCAGATAGATATTTCTAACGAGGTATTGTGCACGTCAAACGAAGATCGTATGCCAAAGTTACGTCCCAGGGAAGTTGATGTACCAATTTACCCAAACAGGGCCCATAGTTTTGGCGCTTCATCTCCTAGAGTTAGGTTTTTGGATGTTTAGGGTTTTCCATTGTTTCTCAATAATAAATAGGCCTTCGAGCCTCATTTTAACACAGTTCAGAGGCATGTAGCCACCACATCTCTTCTCAGAGATAAGCTACCAGTGCCCTAGCTAGTTTATTTCCATTCTGTGTGTAAGCATATTTCAGTTACTTGATATTAATAAAATGAAGTATTATTTCCGTTGCATATTTGTATTTATGGTTATATTCGTATTCTATCGCGTTCTTGCATAAATTCAGATCACTCCAGGAATAGGTGATCAATGGATTTAGCTGCATTTTTGCAAAGGGCACACCATCCATGGTCGTGCATGTTTTGATGTCGAAGAAGGTTCCAGGTGGGGATTTTATTTACCATCATGCACCACATAAAAATATGGGTTTTTGTTAAGTCCCACTAGCGCAACCGGTTGAGGATGGACCTCATTAGTAAGGCGACCCGTGTTGGGGGGAGGAGACATGTAAAAAATCCAGTCAGCTTAGGGTTGGTGTGGCCCAGGCCGAGTGCGATCCCTAGATGATTTTTGTGGCTTAGATGCCCCTGGGTGGTAGTTTCTCAAGCCATGGGTCAAGCTTGGATAAACATAGATCACTTGACCAAAAAAAGGGGGTTTTGGACAGATCTTAAGCTTCCAAAATTTCCTCCACCATCATAGCTCTTCCGGGGGTTGTACGTTACTAGAGATATATACATAACCTTATTTTGGCCCATATACACCCCATGAAGAATGAATCCACCTGAGAGAATCTAATTTGTCGTCTCTAATTCTTACATGGGAAGTATTAAGAGCAGATATGAAGTTATTCCATGATATCCAGAATTCAAGGGGTAGGTTGAGAGCCCAGGCCGTGACCCAGTGTTGCGACTAGATCAGACACATGTGATGATCAATGACCTAATTAAGGGTAAAAATTCCTCGATTGTTAAGAAAGAGAACCAAATCATCAGGGATTGGAAATCCCTCCCTGCACCCAACCCATGGGTCCCTTCCAATCCTAACTTTGTGCCCATCGCCAACCCTCCATGCGAGCCCATTTTCTATTATAGGGAATGAGGAGAGCATTGCTTTCCAGATAATTGACAATTTTGATTTTTTCTTTTCCAGTGATCTGATCCATTCGTCCAAGGAATGGGGAAAGACATATTTCCGAAAGGCCACTATGGTCCATAGGCTGTCTGTAGTGAGGATCCTCCAATCGACCTTGGAAGCAAGGGATTTTGCAAAACAAGGGAGGCTTTTTAGTTCCCATCCACCCCAAAGTTTTGGTAGGGAAATATTATCCCACCTTGCCCATGCAAATATCCTTCCCTCTTTGCTACTCATCCATGGAAAACGACCACAAATTTGCAAATAATGTTGAGCACCTCTACTGAAATCCAAGCCAAGGACATCCAGAAGACCGAGATGGCTTCTAGCACAAATTTAATTAGAACCAGCGTTCCAGCCCTAGAAAACCAATAGAAACTCCAGACATTTATCCTATTTTCAATTCTGACAATAAGCCTCTGCCACTTTGCTCACTTATAATCATTTGGCTTTAACCAAAAACTAAGATACTTAAGCCTCGATTCTAAATTGAAAAGACAAAATGAGAAGAGAATATGAACCTGAGTGCTTTCATCTCTTAAAAGCCTTTGGAAAGAAAGGGATGATTTGTGTTCATGGATCATCATACGACTCCCTTGCTAAAAAAGTACTAGAATATCTTTAATTTTTGACATATCCTTCTTTAAACTACAACTTTTTAAATTAACTTCTATAATCATTTATATTATTATTAATAATATTAAATTAGTTTTCTTTTAGAGATATTAACCACACACACTTGTTGTTCCAACCAAGGTATGATATAGGTTGAGACTCTTAAAAAAAGAGAGGGGAGCAGCTTCCACCCAACCTTGCAATATTATAAAACCAAGTGAGTCTATTTTATTTTCCATGGTGAAAATTGTTTCCGAAGCAAGTATTTTCGGTGGAAACCCTAGCAGTTAGCGGTGTGGCATTATGTATTCTGCTTTTTGGCAAAGCACCTGCTCAGTTTAAGACATCCTTTCTCCAGTCCGAGTTGGGAATTTCCTGCCTCGGCGCATTTATGGCCGATGGACTGGGAAATAACGTTGGCCGTCCGAGTTTTTATGCACCTCAGTCACCCAGTATCGAGTCCTCTGGAGAATACCTATTACCGAGTATCAAGCCCTCTGGCGTTCTCCGGGTAACTGTTAATTTTTTCTCTGCCATTGAGTTTTCCCTGCCTTTTGTGTCACGGAAACCATGTCTATTCAGAGTATATGCAAACGATTTGCAAAGAACAATGCTCCATTATTACTGGCCATGTCTCTCCTGCGCTCTCCTGCATTCACTGCAAAATCCCACTTTAAATTTGTTAATATATGCACTCAAATAGCAACGCCATCCATAACCCCAGACGGGGGTGTTGCCACTAAATTTCTCATCGATAGATGCGGTTTGACACCCGAAGAAAGTGCTAAAGTCTTTAGATGTTGCAATGACTTTCATCGAGTAAAATCCAGTTAGAATATGGAACAAGTTTTGGAGTTGTTAAATGGCTGTGGTTTGACCAGCGCTGCCCAGATTCGAAGGCCCAGATTCGAAGGGTGGTCCTTTACAACCCTGGCCTTTTAATTCGTAACGCTGAAAGAATCATACAGCCTAAGCTCATCCTCCTCAGGACTTGCATGAAGGAAGTGCGTCTTTCCAAACTCGTTTCTTCTAATGCACGACTACTTAATCTCAGTGAACAGAAGCTTGGGTATTGGATTTCACTTTTGCAAAAATTGGGGTTCGATGGGGAACCGTTATCAGAGATTTTGGCACGGGTTCCTTACTGGCACACGGCTTCAGAGGAAAAAATTATGGAGACGTTTAAACAGGTCGAGGATTTAGGGTTTAAAAAGGGATCAAAGATGTTTAGAATTGCTCTGGTTGCATATTTCGGATCAGCGAAGGAGAAAATAGATCGAAAACGGAAGTATTTGAGCAGCTTAGGTTTCTCTGAACAACAAATTTTGTATGTAGCAAGTCAGAGGCCAATGACTTAACGCTTTCGGAGGAAAAACTGAAGCGTAATGTAGATTTTTTGGTCAAGACTGTGGGGCTTCAATTGGTTGATATTGTCAAGCACCCAGATCTTTTCGGAAACAGCTTAGGGAGAAGGATGATTCCTCGGTATATAGTACTGGAGGCAATGAAGTCCAAGCAAGCGCAAGTGCCGAAAAGAAGGATGTGTTTTCCTAGTATTGTTCGGTTGACAGAAAAGCGTTTCTTGGAAGAATATGTTAATTCGAACGTCGAATTCTCCTCAGTTCTCCAGGATATTTACCACAAAGGGAAAGCTGGAAAGTTGGTCATTGGCAAGGAGTCATTGTGAGTGTTTTTCTCAGTGGAAAAGATTGATAAAAGTTGCCATAGTTCGTCAGAAGCTTCAATATGACTCTTCCAATTTTTTCGGCTAGAGAACTCCTGGTAAAGGTGTTTTACATTGAGTGAGAATGCTCCAATGTATAATTTTTATGGCTTCCCTTAGCGCGAGAAGAATCCAAAAAACGTGTTTGCAATATTGAAGTTATACAGCTGCCAGTAACAGTTTTGTAAAGCAGATTAGAAAATATAAATGATTTGACAGTATTGTTTTCTTTTCATTTCGATGTACAACACGCCATCTTTCCTGTGCTCCTCAATAATCAGCATTTTTGTACAGCATAAAAAACTAAAAAACCGATATTGTGTGTTAAATAACATAGTTGTACGCAATGGTTGAAGTCTTTGCATTTTTATGTGCAACTGGTTAGTTTTTATATGCAAATGTTTATTTTTCTTGAACAGAGTTTGGGTTGCCTCATTGTGAGCAAAACCTTATCGTTGCAAAAACAAATCAGTTTTTTTATCCCAAGTAATCAAGCATGACACCTTCCAGATCACAACCAAGCTTAAGATATTTGTTAGAGTTTATGGGCAAGGTTAAGATATTTGTCAGTTAATGGTCTCAATAAAATTGTCTCACAGCAGAACTTATCATAAGTGAAATTTAAACTTTCCTGGGAAGTATAACATTTCTCCTCCCAACCATCCATATTACATCCAATTGACATCTACCAACTTGATAAGAGTCTTGGAATTATTTATAGTTGAAATATTTAGGGAATTTATTCATGGTGTTAGATGAGTAGTCCAGTTGTAATGTTTTTTTTTGTTTCCAAGAAAACAATCTATACACTTCATGCAGAATTCAAAATACACATAATTGTGTCTTTCCAGCACACTCGTAAGTTAATCACTGTGCTTCTATTTCAGCAATATGACCTACAGAACTCCCTACTTTATACATTCATCCATTGACAGCTGGCTTAAACCGCAGTTATATATTCTAACAAATTAACTAGTAAAAAACCATAAACCATAGAAACAAAAAATCTGGAGGATCCGAGAAAGTTTTTTGCTTCTAACTTACCACACATCACCTTCTTACAATGCATTATCATCTTTGGTTTCATTTTTTCCAAAAAAAAACTGTAATTTCAATAATATTTCAAGCGAAATTACATTTAGCATATACACTAGTGACTGATAAAGCGCATTTCAGAGTTTTGACAATGCTTGTCATAGATCAAACTGTATAAGCACAGAAAAATAAAGTTTCAAAAATTACAGATATGCCTGTAGTCCAATAATTAAACCAGTCATAATATAACCTCCAAAACTACCGTCATGAGGAGTCCATATTGTTCAATATAATGCCACAACGGCAGAACCAAAAAAACCTGAGTAGTCAAACTCTCTGGCAGAGAGTCAACAAAAAGCACTGTAACCAGCACAATATGATTAACCTGATATCCTCAAGCTACAGTCACCATAGCAGCTGAAGTGAAAATAAAAGAAGCCCCAAAAAGACAGTGCCGTGTCCATATACGGCCGATGATAGAACTCGAAGTGATCCGCACATCGGATCTCAGTTACATGCCATGCCCCCTGTCCAGAAGAATGCCTTAGAAAGCCTGTCGGCTTCCGGATTCCTTTCCCTGTATATGTGCCTGCCCCCTGTCCAGAAGAATGCCCTCCTTAGAAAGCCTGTCGGCTTCCCGATTCCTTAAAGTGTGCAAAGTCAAGACATAATCAGATAATCTTCTAATATCTGCCACAATGTTTGACAAATATATGTTTATGCACTGTTGAGATGCATTGACCCAATTTATCACAACAATGAGTCACCAAAGATTTGTGATCTATCACAACCTTTCTCAAGGGCGTATATGCTATCAAAAATCTGCATGTAAGGGATTTGGCCCAGTTGTTTGTGTCGGAGCCAATTCCAATTTTAACACGATAAGAATGTTGATCAGTCAAATAAGGACGAAAACCCCTCCAGCAAGGTTCCCAACCTCTTGCGCGGCCCCATCGAAGAACACACACCCACGGCACGGATTTATCAATCTCATCCTCTATAATATTTCTCACCATCTGTTGATATTTAAACTGTGGGAAGTTGTAGAGAATGGCTAAGCATTTTGCAGCAATCCTCCCAGGATATGAGGGCAGGCCCTAGAATATCTCATTATTTCTCGCAATCCAAATTCCCCAATTGATAATAATGGGGAGGGCACTAATAACTCTGTTAGCTCGATCCTATAGCGAAGATTGCCAGGAGTCTGCGAAAGGGTTTCGTTCCAACTGCACTGTAAGCCCAGGGAATGTCTGCATTCTGACCACACTTGTTGGGTGACCACACTTGTTGGGTGACCACACTTGTTGAGTGAAAGGGCATGATATAAAAAGATGATCTATAATCTCATTTGAGCCCTTGCATAAGGCACGCCAACCTGGGCCGATCATAAACTTTCGTTGCATAATTTCGTAGGTTGGAATTTTTTTAGCCATGATGCACCAAGTCAAAAGCTTGGACTTTGGAGGGCACTTTGCCTTCCAAATTGAACTCCACAACCACTCTGACTCGTTCAATTTTGTCTTTAGCATTAGATGTATATATCCCATTTTTGGAGTGTAAATCCCATGTGGGGTTGAAGCCCAGATAGACTCGTCTTCTCGGTTAGTGAGTCTAATGTGAACCCTAATTAGAGCCTCCATGTAATGTCTCCATTTCTACATTTCTCCCGATATTACACGTGGATGTTTAAATCCTCAACAAATTGCCACCTCTGGTTCCATATAGTAGTAGCTATTGGTCTTACAATTTGGTGCAACCTTGCATATCCCTTGCCCCGCAAGTGCATTATAAGATTTTGAGAGAACTTGTGATCTCTATCGCTTCCAGGCCAAGGGTCACTGCCGACGCGGACTCTCTGACCATTCCCTATGTTCCAGGCAAGATCAGATGCGAGCGGGTCAAAAGAATTCAAAATAGACCTCCACACAATATATATGTTGCCTATGACTTTGTTTGGGAGTCTGATCCAGTTCTCGAAGGGGAGAGGGCTGATGTATTTTGGATAGACAACTTCAGTCCATAAGTTGGATGTTGAAATAAGCCTCCATCCAGACTTGGTTGCCAGAGCCTTGGAAAACAGGGAAATATTTTTTAAACCCCATCCCCCAGCATCTTTGGGTTTGCTATCCTTGACCACTTTTTTTCTTTTTTTTTTTAGATTTAGGATAATCGGTAACTGGTGAGAGTTTCTTGAACAAGGCCCGGGATCAAATCCTACTCGCTGCCACTATAAACCTAGGCTAGGTGCAACAGCCTGCAAGCCACACACAATAGCTATCCTTGACCACTTTACCCAAGGTAAAACAAATTTCTCTTGAGTACCTTCTCACAAGAATTTAACGCAAATCCTCCTAGCCTTCTCCAAGATTCCTTTTGGGATTCATGCTAGAGCCATCCAGTGAATGGGAATTGCTTCTAAGACTGGTTTTTCTAAAACCAACCGACCAACTCTAGAGAGCCATTTGTGACTCCAACAATTCAGTATCTTCTCCAATTTTGCAATCAACCAAAACCAATCTTCAAGCAGGTAACTGTTGGGCTTCAGATGGAAACCCAAGTACCTTAGGCTGGATTCAAAAATCAAAATTTTATATGGGAAAAATAATTCGATGTTGCTAATATCATACTCCAAATTATGAATAGTGATAGTAGACTTTGAATCTTTAATAATCATACCTATAGCTTAGATGCTAAATAAAATCAAAATGTCATATAAACATGGTAGGTCTCCTAAGGCACCAGTAGAAAAAATTAAGATGCCTTCTACAAAGAAAAGGTGAGTAATGGCAAGTGTTTGAGTCACTTTTACCCCCTGGAAACCCCCTCTTCGTTGTGCAACATCCAACATTCTACTAAGCCCTTCTGCTACCCAAAGAGACAATAAGTGAGACAACGTGCAACTCTGTCGAAGGCCCCTCTTCGCTTTGAAGAAAGGTGAGGTCGCCACATTGATGAGTACCACAAATGATACAGACATAAGGCAACTCATGATCCAGTTTATGAATGGAACCTCAAAACCCACATCAGTTAAGAGAAGGTGGACAAACAACCAATTGACATGATCATATGCCTTAGAGAGATCAAGCTTGATAATTGCCCCTATAAGTTTCTTCGTCTTTATGCTATGAAGGCCTTCTTGGGCCACCCCCAATCCCTTCATCCTTCCATCCAGAAAGCCAAATTTTTCAATGGAGATTGATTTAGATAGAATGAGCTTGATCCTCTGGGCGATCACGACGATCACCTTGAAAATGATTTTATATACGCAATTTCACAAAGAGAGTAGACGAAACTCCTCAAAGGAAGATGGGTTATCAGCCTTAGGGATTAATTTTGTGAAGGTCGAGTTGAAAGCCAAACGCATACAAGCCTCCTCTCTTGATTCATTGACCACTCTCAACCATAGTATTAAAAACCGGAACCGGTGATCAGACTGGTGGACCTAATGAACCGGGTTTTGTTGAGAATTTGATAGGGCGGTGATTAATTCAAATTCTCTCCTCGATAATTACTTGTGACCTTACTTTACTTACTTATGTATTCTCTTATTAGCTTATTACGTCTTTCATCAAGTCAATTACCAAAAACACAAGAGACACAAGTATAGGCTCTTCAAGCGAGGGCCAAAACCTCTCCCTCTTGGAGAGGAAAACCCACAAATAATTCTTCTTATAGTCTTTTAAATGTCAAGTACCATGACCAATACTCAGACTCTTGACCTATGTATGCCTTCAAGACCTCGTCATTGCTTCTTTCTTGCCATTTAAAGTTGATCCTTCTTTTCTGCACCAACCTGCATTGTTTTACACCAGCACTAGAGAGCTCGGTCTCTAAGTCTATTGATCTAGTCTTGGTTACTCAAACACGTCTTCTTCGCTTGTTCTTTTTTGTCCTTAGTACTCTTAAACAAAGATCTTTCTTGTTGTTTTTAGAACGCATTTGCACTTCACATAGTAATGCCTTTCCACAAACTTCTTTCTATTCAAATATTAGACAAGGTCACTCGAGGCCCTTCACTTCGCATGATCTTGAGACTTCTTCATTTGAGATATACTACCTCCTCTTTACGCACTGTAGATCAGGAAGGTAAATCACATATTTGCCTTCTTTTCTCGCACTGAAATCTGGAGATAATGCACAGACTTACCGAAATCTTGAACCACAAACTTCGCATCAAATCCTGACTATAGACTTATCAAAACTTAGTTCTTTGCCCTTGCATCTCATCACTGTAAATCATCCGAATTTCTTCCTTTATAACAGTCTGAAGATCTCAGACATATCCACATTTCTCCCTCAGAACAATCCACAAACCTTGTCTAAGACTTGACCGAAAATTACAGTAGTCTGAATTTCTATTATGTGTTCTTTGCGAAGTTTACTGGCCTATTTATAGTTGATCGACCCTATAATTAGCCGACCTCTCAGTGCACTGTTGTGACATATTATTGAGCTGACATTTCCAACATTTTCAAGCCGACTTGTAGGGCTGATTTTCTAGCGTTAAGGAGGTTGTCTTGAGGGTTGCATTGAGCATCATTATGGAGCCATTTTCTTCAAGGTCTTGAGGCATATTTATTTGACTAGACTCTTCATATATATGACTCCTAATTACATTTATAACCAGAAGACAAATCCTAATAGACATCAACAAGAAGTCTATTGACCTATAATAAAACCTTGCTCATGAAACCCATGATGCAAGCATATCAAAAACATATTTTATTATCTTGTGTCTTCTTCTTTACATAAATACATAATTACATAGTCAATATGAAGATCGATCCTAGTTACACTTTTCAACACTCCCTCTTAACCAGGGAGGTATTCATACAGGTAGATGGTCACTTTCAAACTGAAGAATCTCAAAAGAAGAATCGGATTGGTAATCACATCTGTATAACATCATATCAACAAGCATTGTCCTAGTGCAAGGCCATGACTAACAACCCCATTTCTCAATGAGACAATGGGCTACAATGCTGGTGAGACACATGACTTATAGACACCATAGTCATTGTCTCTCCAAGGTACATACTCCACCCAAGTGTTCCCATAGTATGACTTCTCTTGGGTAGCCATCCCTCAAAGAATATCGGTCCCCGACTACTCTTATCTTGAATGCCCTATCACATTCTCAAAGAGTATTGAATGCCAGATGATTACTCAATCCTCCATTATGTCTTCCAGGTAAAGACTAGACTGATGTGTATATCCATTCTCTTCACATGGCCTTCACTAAGACTTATGGCTGTTAGTCCAGGTCTAGTGCATGACACATGAATCAAAGAATCATATACATCACTCCCTCGTAGCTTAGGAAGGATATACTTCAAGTTTCTTCCAAGAAAGAAACTTACCACTAGGCTCCCTCCCAACCAGGGACTTGCAACAGCAATGGTGAGACACCTAGCCACTCGTGAAGAATTCCTCCCCTCGATGTCATGGATTTCGATATTAAGGAATCTTCAACTCTTAGCTTCATAGGGCACAAATCATCCATCACTTTCAGTCACTAGTCATGTCAACCATCAGAAAGTGATTCATCAGTCTTTCTTATCTGATCCACCTTTATGCCATGTTGCTTTCCTTCGAACCATCTCCAATGATCTTACATCCTTCCACATGATTGGAAACCCTGCATAAACTTATCCAGATAAACATATACATAAGAACTTTTAAATCGAAAGTTACCTCAATGATGATCTTTCACCATGACATCTTCTTGTAGGCATCGACATCCTCTATTCAGATTGAGACATTTCCTAAAGATATGTCTTGTCAAGGGTCTTCTTGTTTACCATACTTCTATCAGAGTCCACATATCTTCCAAGGAGATCTCCTAGTCACATCTTCTTGGCTTCTTGACGATAACCGCCTCTTTACATGGTTTCACTTCATGATCTCTTCAATTCTTTCTGCGCACATTTACATACCCAGGAACTTCCAGTATCCAGTTCCTTGTTTGTATACAACTACCTCATATTCCATATGAGGACATATTTAATTTCGTCTATTAGTGGCAACCTGTGCACCGTAAGAGATCCTCCTTCATAGACCATACTTCTAAAGATAGAAGTCCATTACCTGCAACCATATGACATGACTTCACAACATCTAGTGTCAGCACATAAATATGTACCTCATACATTTTTCCTTTGAGTCATCCTATAACAATTTTACTAGAATGAAGAAATTCATTCCCTTGACCTGATTCATCAATATGCAATCATATCCTAATCCCAAAATTTTGTAACAGAGAATTCTCAATGAAACTTTTTGCTTTCTTTCTAACCAGAGAATCCATAGAGAACTCCATTAGAAAATGTCAGCACCTGTTTCCATATTGATTATTGAAGATGTTAGCCCGGATCTTGATGTGTCTCCCTGAGCTTAGGGCTTTAGGTCTTGGATCTGTTGGGGTTGGGCCTTGTCGCGATCTGTAGGCCTTGTTGGTTTGCCACGATCTTTTGTGTTGGCTTGTGTGTTTTGGGTTTGGTGTTTTCTTACTCTGATTAAGGTTTTTTGGTAAGGGCATTCCATGACATAGAAGCGTTCTTAGCCACATGGGCTAAGGACCTTCCGTGACACGGCTTCTTAGCTACAAGGTCCTTGTAATCTTTCAATGCCTGTCCTTAGGCTGATTATAGTAGGGGCTAACCCTTTTACAAGGGTACTGTTCATGACTCATTGTTGCATTTAAGCTCAGTATTGCCGCGCTGGGCACCCTAGAGTAACCCATGGGGTTTTCCCAACACAGGGCCAGACCCTCATGGGGATTAGTTTATACCCTAAGGGTTAGGGGGGGTAGAGCTTTTTTTTTTTTCTCTAAAGGGTGCGCATTTTTTTTCTAGAATGAAGAACTTCATTCCCTTGACCTGATTCATCAATGTGTAATCATATCCTAATCCCAGAATTTTGTAACAGAGACTTCTCGATGAAACTTTTTGCTTTTTTTCTAACCAGAGAATCCATAGAGAACTCCATTAGAAAATGTCAGCACATGTTTCCATATTGATTATTGAATGATAACCCTTGATCTTGATGACTGCCTTCCATCAATGGTAGGTCTCTTAAGGCACCAGTACAAAAAATTAAGATGCCTTCTACAAAGAGAAGGTGAGTAATGGCAAGTGTTTGAGTCACTTTTACCCCTTGGAAACCCCCTCTTTGTTGTGCAACATCCAACATTATACTAAGCCCTTCTGCTACCCAAAGAGACAATAAGTGAGACAACGTGCAACTCTGTCGAAGGCCCCTCTTCGCTTTGAAGAAAGGTGAGGTCGCCCCATTGATGAGTACCACAAATGATACAAACATAAGGCAACTCATGATCCAGTTTATGAATGGAACCTCAAAACCTACACGGTTAGGAGAAGGCGGACAAACAACCAATTGACACGATCATATGCCTTAGAGAGATCAAGCTTGATAATTTCCCCTATAAGTTTCTTCGTCTTTATGCTATGAAGGCCTTCTTGGGCCACCCCCAATCCCTTCATCCTTCCATCCAGAAAGCCAAATTGTTCAATGGAGATTGATTTAGATAGAATGAGCTTGATCCTCTGGGCGATCACGACGATCACCTTGAAAATGATTTTATATACACAATTGCACAAAGAGAGTAGACGAAACTCCTCACAGGAAGATGGGTTATCAGTGTTAGGGATTAATTTTGTGAAGGTCGAGTTGAAAGCCGGAAGCATACAAGCCTCCTCTCTTGATTCATTGACCACTCTCAACCATAGTATTAAAAACCGGAACCGGTGACCAGACTGGCAGACCTAATGAACAGGGTTTTGTTGAGAATTTGATAGGGCGGTGATTAATTCAAATTCTCTCCTCGATAATTACTTGTGACCTTACTTTACTTACTTATGTATTCTCTTCTTAGCTTATTACGTCTTTCATCAAGTCAATTACCAAAAACACAAGAGACACAAATATAGGCTCTTCAAGCGAGGGCCAAAACCTCTCCCTCTTGGAGAGGAAAACCTACAAATAATTCTTCTTATAGTCTTTTAAATGTCAAGTACCATGACCAATACTCAGACTCTTGACCTATGTATGCCTTCAAGACTTGTCACTGCTTCTTTCTTGCCATTTAAAGTTGATCCTTCTTTTCTGCACCAACCTGCACTGTTTTATAGTAGCACTAGAGAGCTCGGTCTCTAAGTCTATTGATCTTGTCTCGGTTACTCAAACACTTCTTCTTCGCTTGTTCTACTTTGTCCTTAGTACTCTTAAACAAAGTTCTTTCTTGTTGCTTTTAGAACGCCTTTTCACTTCGCATAGTAATGCCTTTCCACAAACTTCTTTCTATTCAAATATTAGACAAGGTCACTTGAGGCCCTTCACTTCGCATGATCTTGAGACTACTTCACTTGAGATATACTACCTCCTCTTTACGCACTGTAGATCAGGAAGGTAAATCACATATTTTCCTTCCTTCTTTTCTCACACTGAAATATGGAGATAATGCACAGACTTACCAAAATCTTGAACCACAAACTTCGCATCAAATCCTGACTATAGACTTATCAAAACTTAGTTCTTTGCCCTTGCATCTCATCACTGTAAATCATCCGAATTTCTTCCTTTATAACAGTCTGAAGATCTCAGACATATCTGCATTTCTCCCTCAAAACAATCCACAAACCTTGTCTAAGACTTGACCGAAAATTACAGTAGTCTGAATTTCTATTATGTGTTCTCTGCGAAGTTTACTGGCCTATTTATAGTTGATTGACCCTATAATTAGCCGACCTCTCAGTGCACTGTTGTGACATATTATTGAGCTGACATTTCCAACATTTTCAAGCCGACTTGTATGGCTGATTTTCCAGCGTTAAGGACACTGTCTTGAGGGTTGCTTTGAGCATCATTATGGAGCCATTTTCTTCAAGATCTTAAGGCATATTTATTTGACTAGACTCTTCATATATATGACTCCTAATTACATTTATAACCATAAGACAAATCCTAATAGACATCAACAAGAAGTCTATTGACCTATAATAAAACCTTGCTCATGAAACCCATGATGCAAGCATATCAAAAACATATTTTATTATCTTGTGTCTTCTTCTTTACATAAATACATAATTACATAGTCAATATGAAGATCGATCCTAGTTACACTTTTCAACACTCCTTCTTAACCAGGGAGGTATTCATACAGGTACATGGTCACTTTCATACTAAAGAATCTCATAAGAAGAATCAGATTGGTAATCACATTTGTATAACATCATATCAACAAGCATTGTCCTAGTGCAAGGCCATGACTAACAACCCCATTTCTCAACGAGACAATGGGCTACAATGCTGGTGAGACACATGACTTATAGACACCATAGTCATTGTCTCTCCAAGGTACATACTCCACCCAAGTGTTCCCATAGTATGACTTCTCTTGGGTAGCCATCCCTCAAAGAATATCGGTCCCCGAATACTCTTATCTTGAATGCCCTATCACATTCTCAAAGAGTATCGAATGCCAGATGATTACTCAATCCTCCATTCTGTCTTCCAGGTAAAGACTAGATTGATGTGTATATCCATTCTCTTCACATGGCCTTCACTAAGACTTATGGCTGTTAGTGCTGGTCTAGTGGATGACACATGAATCAAAGAATCATATACGTCACTCCCTCTTAGCTTAGGAAGGATATACTTCAAGTTTCTTCCAAGTAAGAAACTTACCACCAGGCTCCCTCTCAACCAGGGACTTGCAACAGCAATGGTGAGACACCCAGCTACTCGTGAAGAATTCCTCCCCTCAATGTCATGGATTTCGATATTGAGGAATCTTCAACTCTTGGCTTCATAGGGCACAAATCATCCATCACTTTCAGTCACTAGTCATGTCAACCATCAGAAAGTGATTCATCAGTGTTTCTTATCCGATCCACCTTTATGCCATGCTACTTTCCTTCGAACCATCTCCAATGATCTTACATCCTTCCACATGATTGGCAACCCTGCATAAACTTATCGAGATAAACATATACATAAGAACTTTTAAATCAAAAGTTACCTCAGTGATGATCTTTCACCATGACATCTTCTTGTAGGCATCGACATCCTTATTCAAATTGAGACATCTCCTAAAGATATGTCTTGTCAAGGGTCTTCTTGTTTACCATACTTCTATCAGAGTCCACATATCTTCCAAGGAGATCTCCTAGTCACATCTTCTTGGCTTCTTGATGATAACCGCCTCTTTACATGGTTTCACTTCATGATCTCTTCAATTCTTTCTGCGCACAGTTACATACCCAGGAACTTCCAGTGTCCAGTTCCTTGTTTGTATACAACTACCTCATAATTCCATATGAGGACATATTTAATTTCGTCTATTAGTGGCACCTGTGCACCGTAAGAGATCCTCCTTCATATACCATACTTCTAAAGATAGAAGTCCATTACCTGCAACCATATGACATGAATTCACAACATCTAGTGTCAGCACATAAATATGTACCTCATACATTTTTCCTTTGAGTCATCCTGTAAAATTTTTACTAGAATGAAGAATTTCATTCCCTTGACCTGATTCATCAATATGTAATCATATCTAATCCCATAATTTTGTAACAAAAAATTATCGATGAAACTTTTTTCTTTCTTTCTAACCAGAGAATCCATAGATAACTCCATTAGAAAATGTTAGCACCTGTTTCCATATTGATTATTCAATGATAATCCTTGATCTTGATGACTGCCTTCCATCAATGTTGATTATCAGTGAGGTTTCCAGGAGCTGCTTCACCAAGTGCTCTTTCCATGCTTCTATCATGATGCTATTAATATACATTGCTTCCTATTATTTTACAACCAACAGAAATCCCTTGAGGAGAAAGATGATCATAGAGATCTTTCACTTTCTTCTTTCTTAGATTTCTTTTGATCAGGCTCTTCCCTTTTATCTGTGAAATGAGCTTCTTCCCTTTTCCTCTTGTCTTTTCTAAATTGAGGACAATCTCGTTTATAATGCCCAAAATAATTACCTCCAAATAATTGTGCTTTGTCCATATTTCCTCTCTTATTCTAAGGACCAAATTTACCGAATCTTCCTTTCTTCCTAGACACGACTGCAAAGGCTTGATTCCCTACACTTGATCCTGCTTTCAATCTTGATTCTTCTATCTTACCTATATCTTGGAATGGCAGGGCATTTTCTTTCCCATCTATGCTTGAAGTGAAACCTCTCCATTCTTTTGGTAAAGCATTTTGTACCATAGTGAGTATTTCTCCATCAAACATTACTTCTCCCAATTTTTGTAGTTGATCTTGTATTGCGAAAATCTCCATCAGATATGCAATTATTCCTTCATTTATTTACATTCTTAATTTGTATAGTTTTTGTCTTAGGGATATTATTTCCTTTGTAGAACCTTTCGAGAACAGTTCTACCAATTTATCATATTTTTCTTTTGAGGATTCTAGCTTTGCTTTGATACATAGGGAATAAGAGTCCTTTATGGATTCTATAAGAATCCTTCAGGCTCTTATGTCTCCCTTCATGTATTTGATATATGCTAGGATGTCTTCTTTTGGAGGTTGAATTGCAGTTTCTTCAATGAAGCCCATAACTTCATTTTCAATTAGATTCAAATTGGTCATTTTCTTCCATGCATTAAAGTTTGATGACCCAACCAATTTGTTGCTCTCTATACAATAAATACAATAAGTCATTTTGACAGATTTAGATAAGGTCATAGATACCTACTAGAGTAAAGTGACTTTCTCCTTCTAGCAACTACCTTGATGATGAAGATGAATTCAAAACTTCTTCGTAGATTGAATTCTCCAATGTAGGTGATCTTGAATCCTTGATGACAAAGGATGTCTCCAAAAAGGTGATGTCTCTTCCAACAATATCTTGAATATAAATCTTTGATGGAAAATATTATTTTCTTGAAGAGTGGATCCTTTGAATGGGATGGAAGGTCTTCTTGAAACTGATTTGACCTTGCAATGCAAATTTTTTACCTTGAATTTTGTTCTTGCTTCCTTGAGTGCCTCTTTGCTAAGTAGCGCTTCCTTTAGCACCCTCGCTCTGATTCTATGTTGAGAATTTGGTAGGGCAATGATTAATTCAAATTCTCTCCTCGATAATTGCTTGTGATCTTACTTTACTTACTTATATATTCTCTTCTTAGCTTATTACGTCTTTCATCAAGTCAATTACCAAAAACACAAGAGACACAAATATAGGCTCTTCAAGCCATTGCCAAAACCTCTCCCTCTTGGAGAGGAAAACCCACAAATAATTCTTCTTATAGACTTTCAAATGACAAGTACCATGACCAATACTCAGACTCTTGACCTATGTATGCCTTCAAGACCTTGTCACTGCTTCTTTCTTTCCCTTTAAAGTTGATCCTTATTTTTCGCACTGTTCTGCACCAGCACTGGAGAGCTCCGTCTCTAAGTCTATTGATATTGTCTCGGTTACTCAAACACTTCTTCTTCGCTTGTTCTTCTCTGTCCTTAGTACTCTTAAAAAAAAGATCTTTCTTGCTGCTTTTAGAACGTCTTTGCACTTTTCATAGTAATGCCTTTCCACAAACTTCTTTCTATTCAGATATTAGAAAAGGTCACTCGAGACCCTTCACTTCGCATGATCTTGAGACTTCTTCACTTGAGATATACTACCTCCTCTTTATGCACTGTAGATCAGGAAGTTAAATCACATATTTGCCTTCTTTTCTTGCATTGAAATCTGGAGATAATGCACAAACTTATCGAAATCCTGAACCAAAAACTTCGCATCAAATCCTGACTATAGACTTATCAAAACTTAGTTCTTCGCCCTTGCATCTCATCACTGTAAATCATCCGAATTTCTTCCTTTATAACAGTCAGAAGATCTCAAAGATATCCACATTTTCTACCTCAGAACAATCCAAAAACCTTGTCTCACACTTGACCGAAAATTACAATAGTCCGAATTTTTGTTCTGTGTTTTCTGCGAAGTTTACTGGGCTATTTATAGTTGATCTACCCTATAATTAGCCGACATATCAGTGAACTATTGTGACATATTATTGATCTGACATTTCCAGCATTTTCAAGCTGACTTGTAGGGCTGATTTTCCAACGTTAAGGAGGTTGTATTGAGGGCTGCTTTGAACATCATTTTGGAGCCATTTTTTTCAAGGTCTTGAGGCATGTTTATCTGACTAGACTCTTCATATATATGACTCCTAATTACATTTATAACGAGAAGACAAATCCTAATAGAAATCAAGAAGAAATCTATTGACTCCTAATGAAACCCATGAGGCAAGCACATCAAAAACATATTTTATTATCTTTTGTCTTCGTCTTTACATAAATACATAATTACAGAGTCAATATGAAGACCGATCCTAGTTACACTTTTCAATAGGGTTCAAACCGGAACCGGTCAAACCGAGATGTCAGATCTTAATGAATCGGTTTAAAAAAAAAAAAACACATTAAATAATTAATTTTTAATAATAAAAAACTATTTTAAATATTTGCAACCATGATTCCAAGCCAATAGAGACAAAATATTAAGAGTTTTCTCATTTACATGCTATGCAAAGGTAAATATATCAAAATGGCACCGAGCGCAATACATATCATTGACAAAATACATAAGCAATTAGGCTCCAAATGGCCTATAAAGTCCAAAAACAATGCTACAAGCTATGAGGCCATTGGCCTACTACAAGACTACATATTAGTGATCAACAACATGATCACTCCTCATCATGATCAAACTCATCACCACTACTAGACAAGGGATCATCAACACGAGCTACATAAATAATATGGCTCAAAGTTTGACGACTCCTAAAACTCTACTACGACTTCAGTAGTAGTAGTAGCAGCAGCAGCAAAAAATAAACATCAAAGCTACAAATCACTGAGCAAAATGGTCTCCCATGAAACTCATCATTGATTCATCGCTACTAGAAATGGGATCATCAACAAGAGATACATAAACATCATCTAGCTCAAAGTCTTCAGACTTGGATTGCTCAACCTTATAACATGATAGAAATTGAAAATTTTTAACATGCCTAACCAATGATTTTGGGTTGAGTGAATGGTTCATTTCCTCAACCTTAAAATGTGGTAGAAAAAGATTAGCATGCCTAACCAATTGTTTTCCTTTGAGCGAAGCGTACATTCTTGTTAAGGCCACGATAGGGGAGTTCAACAATCAATACCACCAACATCAACAAAGTTCAACAATGAATGCCACCAACATCAAGGTTCTTAAAGGGCTTCATGCTCTTGATCAAATGCCAATCTCATACTGTCACACATGATAGAATCAAATGGAAACATTGCAAACCCCCAAACCATGAAATCCTGAAAACCATTAAGTCTACTAAATTTTGAGTGAAATCTAAACTTCTAGTTTCTCATTATGAAATCCAATGAGGTCGAAACCACTCTCAAACATCCAGATTCATTTCATGATAATGTTAAAAATTTAAGTAATGCCACTTTTACTTTAAGAATTTAACATTACCATTGATTGCCAACATTGCTAAGGATGTGTCAGGAAAATGAGAGGGTATGCATGCTTTTCTTATAGGGGATGTTTTTGGAGGACAACCCTAAATTTCCCTCAAAACAACTCCAAAACTCACAAAAATGCATTATGTGAGGTCCATAGTTGGCCTCGCAATGAACTAGCCAGTTTAGGATAGGACCGATCGGTTTGACGTTAAATAGGTCAGTTTCTTCTTAAACCGGCCGGTTAGCACCAATTAGACCACCTTTTTTTGGCAAAGAGGAGGGTCGAACCCGATTTTTCTACAGATTTGCCCGATCAACTAATGAACCGGCTAGTTTGACTGGTTTCCGGTTCAAGCTGGCTGGTTTTTAATACTATGCTCTCAACAGATCTCCCCCAATTAGGTCACCATATTTGGTATTCTTAATTGCATAATCAGAGTTTTTGCAAATCATAAAAAACAAAAAACAAATATTGATTTGTTAATCACAACATATTTTGTTCTCCATGGTTGAACCCTCACATTTATAGATGCAACTTGCTAGTTTTTTTAAACAGAGTTTGGGTGGCCTTCATGGGTGTACTTATCTTGTGAGAAAAACTCTTAATCTATGCAAAAGTAAAACGGTTCCAAGTCATTGGATTTGTCGACGCTGAAGGTTTAGGCTTGAAATTCGACGAAAAAAAAACCTCCGGGTTCCCTGAACCTAAAAGAAGAACCTCAAGTCAAACCTAACCGAATCGATTTGAACCAAATCACAAATTTCATGTCGTTACAAGTATGTCAGTTTTTTTTTTCTTCTGAACAAATAAATAAAAATCATTAGAAAAAAAATCAAAATTGATTTCAGGTTTTATTTAGGGGTTTTAAAATTTGTTAAAAAAATGGAACCATGGCATGATTATCAAATTTTGGCATGCTGAAATCCTTCGCAGCGAGTGCATTTCTCCACCATGTTTGTCTGTTGTGTCTCATTATAACCAATTTCTCATAAATTTTATATTTATTAATCAAAATTCCTATTTGCATGTGTTTATTGATGTTGTTTTCCTTGTCTCGTGTGGTGCTTTCCTATTTTTTATGTTATATTTATTTAAAAAATATATATTTGGCTGAACCTTATCCAAATTTTATTCGAAAATTTGAACTTGAATTGAACTTAATTGTTGCCAAACTCGAAGTTCCTGAAACATGTGATTTAGAATCAATTTATCAACCTAAAATCGAACCTGAACCATGTGACTTAAAATCAATTTATCAACCCGTATCAAGGTGTTAGCACTCCAAAATTTCCAAAGGTTGTTTTTAGCATTAAAAGAGAAATATCAAAGGTAACTACAAGCCTACTTTGGAGCTTAAGGATCTAACCTTCCTAAACTCAGAGAGGGCTCTCTCTATATGATTTAACTTTGTTTATTTAATGGATATTAGGCTAGTTATGTATGCTTAGTTGGATTGGTTTTGATTGGTTGGTGTGATTAATGAATTAGATGAATAAGTGTTTTTCCACTTTCCGTTGGGCTATGGAGTCAATATGCTTTGAAACAAAACAAAATCAAATTATGAAGAAAGTGTTACAGGGCAATATAGGTGAGCAATATCAGATCTCAAGGTTGAATGGTGAAGTGATATTTCAATCGGGATCAAGGAGAAATTAATAATTCTTTAAACCGGATAATGAAGAAGGGCGAAGAAGTCAATCGGCATCAAAGGGAAATTAAGAATTCTCTAAACCGGATATCAGAAGAAAACATAGAAATGTATAACAGTTAAAATAAGGGTGTAATATTTAAGCAAATTCTACAATAATACTCATGTTATAACATTCAAATTTAGAACACATATAAGTTTATGGAATACTTAAAAAGAAAACATGAACAATTGAAATTTTGTACTTCATTGAGATAGCTCAACACATGAATCCTATAAAGAAGTCTCTTTATAATTTGTTCAGTCTGTTGACTGGAAATTGGTACAATAACCATCAGTCAAGAGATCAGTTAGTTAATGAAATATTCAGAAATCCACACCCTTTACTTTTTAGAAGAGAGTATTTATACAATATATTACAAAAAATATCATGTCAACCGACTAGGATTTATTCTAGGAAAGTAAAATATCTTTATACAAAAAGATAGTGACACCTTTCAACTGTCTAATATTTGGCCCTAATTCTTTGTTTTTTGTTACCTGTCTGTTATTTCATCTATCTTTTCTTTCACCTTTTACAGTAAATCACACCAATTCTCCCATGTTTCTTCATCCGAGATTTTGATTTTCATCATCCTGCGGTAAATCTCATCTACCTTTGAAAATCTGGCAAATGTAGGCTTATTTACAAAAATGTGATTTACCTCATGTTGGGGGGTCTGAACTCACAAAAATCTGACATGTATGCTCAAAGTGGTTTTGCAATACTGTCCTTTTCAGACCCCCCCCCAGTGATAAACTTCAGATGGCGAAGGGGGGCCGAAAAGTCGTATGGGTCGTTGGATATCAATGAGCATGACGAGGATCACGGTAAGGTGGGGATGACTTACGCAATGGCGTGAATGGTGGGGTCGAGTTTTTTAATTAATAATGCATCGGGAGTTAAATCAAGTGGGGTTGGGTAATACATTATGCACTTTAGACTATGAAAAGTGGGTTTTTTGTGTTTTTATGAAAACATAGAGTTTTTTAAAGGGGTAAGGGGGTTTTCAAAGGGGAAAAAGGGATTTTAGCAAGGGGAAGGGGTTAGAAAGATGTTTTTTAAGGTTTAGGAAGGGAAAAGGTGAAGGGATTCCAACTTTGACTAGGGTTTTTTATGATTTTTTGCTTGTAACCATAAAGATTTGGGATGGGGCTTTTTAGAACTCGGAAGGGGAAATTGGTTTCCAAGAGGGGAAAAGGGATAGGAAAAGGGGGAATGAAAAGGGAAAATGGGACAAAGGGTTAATTAGTGAAATTCTCTTCATTGATTCAAGTAATAACATTTCATAAGTCTTCATATTTAGTAGTTCTTAATCTTTGTCTCTCCTTCTTTCTTAGAGACTTATCAGTTATCTTTAAGGGATAAGCATAATGATGCTTATAGAACTTTTGAAAAATATTCTACCTACCTTTTTATTCATGCTAACATCTTTCCTTTCCTTTATTGGGTGAATTTGAGCTTGCTGGCCCTTTTATTTTCTTTTGAGAAGCAAACTAACTTATTTCTAACCTTATATCTTCCAATGGCTCAGATTAAACTTATGAGCTCATTTTTATTCTCTACCTAACTATTTATCTGCCAAGATTAAATGGTTTGGTCAAATCTTTATTCACTAACTATCATAACTTAAAATTTAAAGGCATGAATGATCAAGATTAGATTGCATGATCATCATGAATTGTGGCATTTTGAACAAGCTGCACACAATTTATTTGTAGAAGTAAACTAAACTAAGAGTAGTGGCATTTAAATGTGCAACACTTTCAGAATTTATTTTTCTTCTTTTTATGGGGTTCATAATCTTCTTTCTTTTTGATTTTTTCTTTCTTTTGGTCCTTTGATTATACTTTTAGGACATACCCTCTTTTCATTTTTTAATACAGAAAACATTTGCAGAAATGCAAAGGTATGTAAAATATTACAAGACTTAACATAGCCAATTCAAAATTATAATCCCTACTATTATATGACCCTAACACAAGGAGGAGGCTTGTGAATTGTCTATAATTAGAATTTTTTAGGGATTTTTATTTACTCGAACCTAAACCATGTGACTTAAAACCAATTTATCAACATGTATCAATGAAAAGGATTTTGAATTATCTATCCTTACAGGAACTAGTAGGCTTGTGATTTGTTTTCATGTGTTAAAATAGTAGTTATTTTTCTTCTCTAGAAAAAAAAACCACTATTCATAATTCAAATGGAAATCAAAATATGCATAATTATGTGCCTTTCACTTCCATAAGTCAATCACTGTCATCTATTGGTTTCTAGCTTGAATTACCAGGTCTATGTCCAAGAAAACAACACCAAAGAAAAATAATAAAAACAAAAAAATCCGAAGGGTCAAAGAGGTTTTCAACTTCTAACTTACAAAAGATTACCTTGTATAACTCTTTCTATGGTCATAAATGGAGAGGATTCTGACAGTGAAATTGTAATTTATGATGCATGCATCATTAATTTGATGTGCTGCATGAATATCCTCACTGATCTCTATTGCATGTGCCACATGAGTATCCTTACTGATCACTATTTCTCTGGAGTGAAAATTATGTTCTTTTTAGTCAGCGTCTTGTCATCTTCTTACACATTGAATTTAGGCTGAAGGGCGTGGCATTTATGTAAACCTCGTCATCAAAACTTGCTCTTTTTGTTAGCGCATTTTTGTCACCTTCTACATTATTTTTGCATGCCAAAGGTCTATTCAAGGGTATGGCATCTCTATAAAGCATTCTCGTCCTATAGCACATGGTTTGGAAAATTGTCCAACTGTTGAGAAATATTGTGAGGACTTTTTAATTTTCTTGATTAGATTGTTCTTTAACTTGATTATTATTGTGTTTTATTCATCAAAAAACTACCAAAACATAATTAACAATGAGACAAAGGACAAAATATATAAGCTACCAGCCAGGGCCAAAACCTCTTCAATCTTGAGAGGAAAACCCACTGAATTCTTCTTTCTATAAAATCTTCAATTTTTGAATTCCAAGACCAAGACCCTTGATTTAAGAACCTCTCCAAGACCAAGTCACAAGGCTTCCTTGAACAACTCTTCTTCTTATTCAAGTCAACGCTAGTCAAACTGACTTCATTTCAACTTCTCTGGAATTTCGGCCTCTTTACGCAGACCTATAATTTTTTGCCTACCTGCAACCGTTAAGATGTCACACGTGTGAGCTTGATTGGGAAGATTTATGTGGCTCTTTTCCTTTGCTATGCTTGCACACTTCTCCTTATGACTTTGACTAGTAATGATGCTCTTTTCTTGACCTTTATCTCAACTCCTTACAAAATTGATGTAACCCTACTGCAGAAACCCTAGCTGCAGTCACACGTGCGAGTAGAGGGACCAAAATATAGTGCTAAAAATATTCGATCTTTTTCTCCTTCTCTTCACTAGATGAGAGGCTTCCTTCCTTATTTTATTCATGCTTCTTTATTCCTTTGGATGCTTGATTGATGTCCTTACAAGTGAAGTTGAATCCTCCTTTATATAGTCTTCTTGTCCATCCATTTGAGACGACTTGTCATCATGTTGAGGCCGACATCTCATTCTAGATAGATCTATAGCTCCTTTTGAAGGTTGACTTGATGTGCACCTATGACGAGGTCTTGGAGGGTCTTTTTGACTCTTAAAATGAGTCAAATAAATTTTCTTACAATATGTAACATGCCCAAAATGGGTCTTTCATACATGATAGTGACTTAGAAGATCTCACTGTGGGAGATTTGACCTAAGAATAATTTTCCTTGAGCATGAAACCCATTTCTCAAGATCAACAATAATAAATTTATATGTCTCATTACATCAAACACACAAAATCATGATTACATATGTCATTATGAAGATCGAACCTAGTTAAATATTTCAACACTCCCTCTTCACTAGGGAGGTATTCGTAATCCATACAAGGTATTTGGACATCTCAATATGAAGAATTATCATAAGAAGAGTCGGATTGGTAACCTATTTGTATAACATCATATCATCCAACATTGTCATATAGCAAGGCGTTAAATAACAACTCTATCTCTCCACAAGATCAAAGCACAATGCTAATGAGACCAATGATTTATAAACACATTCATCATTGTGTCAATGAGCATAACCCACCTAGGTGTTCACAAGGTATGTCCTTCCAAGACTATCCTTATTTTGGATTCTCAGTCCTCAAAGAATATCGGTCCTCCACGACTACTCTTATCTTTTATGCCCTACCACATCCTCAAAGAGTATCAGATGCCAGATGCTTACCCAATCCTCCATTATTTCTTCCCAATTGAAGACAAGAATGACGTGTCTATCCCTCCATCTCAACTAGGGAGTATATACCCATTCCTATGAAGGAATGTACCCATTCCTATAAAAGGAATGTACCCAAGATCCCTCTCAACCAGGGAATTTTCCAACCTCCCTCTTAGCTTAGGGACTTGCTTCCAAGTTCCTTCTTAATCAGAAAATTGCTTCCAGGCTCCCTCTTAACTAAGGACTTGTTTTGAGAAACAAATCTTTCTTCATTGGTGGATATCATGGGACCTTTAGCTGCTTGCAACGCTCCTCCATTCAATGTCATGAATTTTATCTTTAACATTATGAAGCCTTCATCTTTGGGACTTATTCATAGGGAATTGGCCATCTATCACTTTCATTCTCGAATCAGGGCAGTCATGTCATCCTTCCTTTCATCAAAGAGTGGTCCATTAGATCATATCTGACTTTTCCTCATACAACTACCTTTTCCATTTCATGTCTCCTTCAGGATCTTCCATCCCACCACATGAGTACTAGTTGTAGATGACATCCACAACTCTCTTTCGGTAGCCCTGTATTAGCCCATCCATACATGCTCAAAAATAAAAAATGAACATCAAATAAAAAATTACCTTTTGTGATAGCCCTTCATTATGACATCTTCTAGTTGCATCATCAACATCCTGCATACATACTGACACATCTCCAAAATATCTAATTGTCAAAGGTCTTCTCTAGACTTTTCCAAGGTCTTCATATCTTTCCCATGGAGATATCATGTCCAATTCTTCTAGTCATCATGATGAACCCCTAGCTATATTGAGAGGGGGGGGTGAATCCGTTTAGTACATTCATGTACATTTAAAACTCTTTTCATTCAACTCAATTACACCTTCAGTTCATAAGCATCTGAATACATAATGAATCAACAAACTTAATGTGTGTAGAGCAAGTAATTAAGCAAACTAAAACATCACATCAACACATAATCATCAAGCACATAGACAACATATATAAGTGGAAACCCATAAGGGAGAAAACCACATCTTATTATTATTGTGATGCAAAGGCAAGCTCCAACTCCCTCTCACCACTGATTTTATGTAGGCTCCAACCTCTAAGAGGCTAATACCTCAAATTCTGGAAGCTACAAATTGCAAGGAAGCTCCAACTCCCATCTATTTTCTGCAGGCTACAACCCACATAAGGCTCCTACCTCAACTAGCTCCAACTGGACATATATCAAGCTACAACTTGAAACAGAAGCACCAAATCCCATGTATTTTTTTGCAGGCTACAACCCACAGGAGGCTCCTACCTTGACCAACTACAACTGGACATATATCAAGCTACAACTTGATATGGAAGCACCAAATTCCTCACACTACAATAAATCATATGCTGATTTACCTGGATATCATATCTATTTTACTCCTTCTTCACTGCTGCCCTTCCAACCTTCAAATCTGCTTCATATCAGCTCTGGATCTGCACAAATTCTCTATTTTCTCTCTCTCATTCTTCCACTCTCTAACCCCTCTATGCATATTACAATAACATCATTTATAGAGATCACTTCATGGTTGTTTGCATTCTATATGGGAATATGAAGTGAACAGGCATGACCCTTGCCTTCCACCCACTCATTTCCTCACCCAACATATTCAGGATGTTACAACAATATATACACTCGTTTTAGTATTAAATTGGAGTATTTCTTTGCCTTGGAGACTTGCCTTTGCATCACAAACAATATAAAATAATTAATACATTTACAGTTACAATCAAATATTTCACTCAGCCCTTTCAGCTTCTTAGTTTTGCTTTGTGTTTTTCTTCTTCTGCTTGTTGTCCCTTTGTCTTTTATGTTTATGCAATTATATTTCCAACTGTGCTACAACATTACTGTCTTAGCCTGACTTGACCCATGCCTTTATGTTTTACACCACCTCTTCCTATTGCATATCTTACCTGCAACGTTCTATGCTCTTCTATGCTCCTTTTCTCTGTATCAGGTTACTTACTTGAGTCTCCTTCTTCCCACGTTTAATCTTTGTTATCAAACTATCGCAGCCGCATAACACCTCTGCATGACTGTCGGGTCCCTTGCCCAGAGTCTTTTCTCTTGCGTTCAACCTTTCCTTTTTACCTCACAGCCGCAACTACATGACATTGTTCTGTACTTAGAGTTGGGTCTTGCCCGAGTCTACTCCCGCTTAGAATTCTCTTTATACACCCGAGTATATTCTCTTGCGTTCATCTTTTCATTTAACTCACTGCCGCAACTACGTACAACACTATTATGCACGGGCTCCGAGCCCTTTTTCATGCATTCAGGCCTTTCCTTTGTAACTCAAGTCGACCTCCGCTTCCATGGTTTTCTTCATAAAACCAACACAAACACATTAAACTTTGGACCTGAAATATATTAGTATTTACCTTTGAACTGCATCACATCTGCTTCAAAAATCTCACTTTGCACTTCGTGTTCCTTAGAGTTTACATTGTAATCTCCTTTTCCTCCTTCGATGCGATTTAACAAAGAAAAGGCTCTCCATCCGGATTTGAGATCCTTTGCAATTTGACTTTGGCGCTACATCTTATCCAGGCTCCTTTATTGCACTTTGCAAGTTTCTCCACTTCGCATTTTGCAACTTATAACAAATACCTTTAAAAACTAAACAATACAAATGCTGATGCGAAATTGCGTTGTAATCTCCACTGTAGATCTTCGCCAGATCTAACGGCACTGCTGTACCGTCTCACACGCCATCTCCCGTCCTCATCGCATCGCAACCAAAATACTTTACCTTGCGATGTCTTAATGCTAAAATTTAAAACCTTCGATGTGCGATATGCGTTGGATTGTTGGGCCAACACGTGGCTCCTCCCTTTATCACATCGCAAGTTTCAATTCTTACCGCATCGCAAGTTATTTTGTTTAACTTGCGAAGTAATTAACACATAAACACTATAATTTCTGTTTTGTGATGTGTGCTTTCATTCTCCGCCTGAAACGTGTCCACATCTCTGCCGTTTAATATTAAAACTTCAATTCCACAATTCGATCCTTGCTGTCTGATTCCTCCTTTTGAACTCTTCGAAGTCTTTTCTGACTTAGTCGATTTCTCTGCTTTCTACGACCACCGCTACTTTGCATCTTCGCTATCCTTCCTGAGCTTTATTCAGTTTTTAAAAGCGTTGATCTCTCCTGAGCTTGTTCTTCTTGTTTTTTATTCACTCCTCTGGGATTATCATGCTTGTTGTCATCGTTCGATTCCTCCTTTGGAATTCTTCTAAGTATTTTCTGCCTTAGTCGATTTATATGCTTTCTACGACCACCACTACTCTGCGTCTCCGCTATCCTTCCCGAGCTTTATTCAGTTTTTAAAAATGCTGATCTCTCCTGAGCTTGTTATTCTGTTTGTTATTCACTCCTCTGGGATTATCATGCTTTCTGCACGACTTAATCACTATTTAAATCCATAATACATACCACCATTTTGTATTACATCTTTGAATCTAGAATTCGTGATTTGTTTCTTACTCCTTTGCCTTTTATGATGGTCTACTGATGCTCCTTGCCTCTCTACTGCTCCTCTGCCTCTCTTTTATGATTTCTTACTGCATTATTGCCTGATCTGCTTCTTTGCCTTATTGCTGCTGCTTCTCTACTACTTTGCCTTAATGATAGTTCTGGTGATGTTCCTTTGTGCTCCTTTGCCATCAATGACAATATTTCCAACAATACCCCACTTTGGCATTGATGGAAACACATCCACCAATACTCCAATGCTTCCTCCAAGACTTCCTCCCCATTTCATTATGAGAAGTTTCTTTCCTCCTTTGCTTTCTTTTAGAAGATCCTTTCTTCTTCTGCTTGATTTTCCTCCCCCTCTGACATCAATGGAAAAGGGTTTCACATTTCCCAGTGTAGTTTCCATCTTTGCATTATTTCTCTCTGAGTTGTGTATAGGCCTTCTTCTTCCAACTTTATACCTCGCTGCTTCAGATCGGTGTACAAGAGTTGTTGGGAGAACACTTTGAGAATAATTGAACTTGTATGTATATACATAGTAAGTTGATACCATCCCAAAGCATAGACTCCTTGCACTTGCATAAAGCTCAAAGTGATGATAAGGACACTTCATAGAACTAATTGTACCAGACTTATATAATCAGAGATGCATCATTGGAATAATACTAAAATACTGAGAATTCTCCATTAGACATATAAAGTCTACTCCAAATATACTTCAGTCTACAAAATGATCTTCATCTGAGATACATATCTGTTGAGGAAGGTTGTAGATGGAATACGTCTTCTTCTGCAATACACATCTGCAGTACACCTTTGTTCAAATATGATGATGCCAATATCTCTTTTGTAGCTGTGGTTCACCTTTACTGCTTGTTGTTGGTGATATGTGCTAGACTGCTGACAAGGATATTACACTAACAGCCGAAAGGCCCTTGATACTGACGTGAACAATGAATCTCAAGAATCCTTGCAACTTGTTGTAAAACGAGACAATCTTTCAATCTAAAAGACCCAATAACTTTAATACTGTACAGAGTATTTTCAAAACAAAACCTTGAGGACAGATACATTCAATTCATTGGTCAGTCTCACTTATCAACTATACAATTCTATTTATGACATAAGGGGGGTATGTATGTCAATGATCAACCTCTCTGCAATGGTGAAATACCAACAATTCCTTTCTGCTGAAGTAGGCTTTAGATGAATCAATAAAAGACTCTTGAGCTTCAATAGTAAGATTAACACAACTAGCTCTTCATACTTCAGATACTTCAAATGTTATATCATAATGATCTTCAACAAAACATCTTCAAGCTGTTTAATTTAAATGTCAACAAATAGACTTCACACAGTTTTATGAACGATCTTAAGAAAGAGGCCTTGAAGATATATCTATACTGACTTGAGGAAGGCATGCAGTTATATCTAGAAATATATACTGCTTCAATGCTCAGCATAATACTTCAAATGTAAATAATATAATGATCCTTTAGCGCTTTTATTGACCTTTTCATGCGTTAATAATGTAGCTCGACATTCTCCAGTATTTACAATTAGAAAATACTTTGCAATAATCAGAGAAAACAAATTTTAATCCACATATACTATAATGCTGATAACGATGGGAATATTACCTTGATGTACTTCTACCATAATACTCTGATCCTGAGGACATGTACCATACCACTGTTCCACTAATAACACTTGGTATTCTGTTGATAGGTAGGTTTCTTGTTCCAAATACCAATTGATACTAATTTGATAATCCATGCGGTACTTTACTTCAGCTCGCACATACACCCATTTTTAAGACAACCTTAATAGTTTCTAATATTGAGATCTCCATTGTTCTCAAAATCAATCATCAATATACTGAATCTAATTCTGGCATCATTAACCTTTTTCTTATATTGTCATTCTGTTTTTAAAAGAATGTCACTGCATATTCCTTTCTAGGACTGATCTAGAATCATTGCTGCTCTATAAAAATTCAACTGTTCTAACATAATTATCTTCAGGAAGACATCTTCAATTTATTTACTTGGAATATAAAAGGGTAGGCAACTCATAGTTTTATCACTCATTTAACTTCTTTCCTCCAAGGGGACCTTCTATTGATGAATGATGTAATGATATAATGATGATAAAGATTTCTCTTACTTATCCTTCTTAATTTTGTTTCATTGTTAACACTTGTAGTGTGATGCATAGTGTGATCATCCTATATGGATCTTTCCACTTCTATAGATCGAAACATAATTTTTTGTGATTTTAACCATTCATCACTTAGTGTGTTGTTGTCTTCTTAGCTTACATGTTCATGGCTGATGTTCCCTCTACCACCATGGCTGCTTGTTTCCTTCTCTCCTTCCATCAACTTGTTGACTATTGAATGCTTCAGGTATCCTTCTTCCTCTATAGTTCTCTGTCAGAGGAATTTTCCTTTCCCTTCCTAAACTTTTAGCTGTTCTTATTCCAAGGAGCTCTTCTTAGACTACTTTTATGGGGAATTTTTATGAACAGCTCTCCCCCTGGGATGTTGCTTCTTATCTATTACTGGATGGATATTTGCATTGCTTCCTAGAGTAGCTCCCCCTGAGACTATGATGGATTCATTATGTTATTGAAGTAACATGTTCCCCCTTTCTCTTTTCCTTCCATACTTTATTGGGATTCTTCATAATGTCTGCACTTATTTTTGATTCCCAGTTTTGTCCGATTTAAGTGGATTCCATCATCTGTCTAGAGTTCTTTAATGTATATGGTAGCTTACATTCTTTTGCTTTGTGACCAAGCTTGTGGCATGCATAACATCTTATTTTACCAAGGTATGTTTGAGCCGATGTATAATATTTTGTGCTACCTTTTGAACATAATTTACATTCAACAAGTTTATGTCCAAAATCATTGCATGCATAATAGTAGCCATCGAAATTATTTGTGTACCTGGTGATAGATTGTCTTCTCGTTTGCTTGAGGTAGTCTTTTCATTGGCTACATATTTAGTGGGTTGGATTGGATTTGCTTTGTCTTATAGTATGTCGTAGTATGTCCAGGTTTGTGGTAGTCAAAACAAGTGATACTTCTCATAGGAGGAAGGAACCTCCTTTGACATCTTCCGAATTTTTTCAATTCATATTCAAGAGTGCATGAGCCTTTTGCAGCTGACTGTTTATTCATTTCGTTCTTTGTCACTTGAGGTTGTTGCTTGTTTACATTTGCTTCATTACCCATCATGGTTTTGTTGGCTTCTAATTCTTTGGATCTCTTTTGGGTTGCTTAATCATCTCTCTCAATGTCTTCCTTCTCTGAGTTCTCCATGGAGGTAATCTCATCTCCGAGCTCCTTACACAACCTGCTCCTTTCTTCTATCAGTCTTCTAGTAGCAATAATCTTAGATTTTTGAGAGTTATCATTTTCTTTTATTACATCTTTCAAAAAAATAATATCCTTGTTATCTTCTACCTTGGACTTATTGGTTTCTCCTTCATAGCCTATCTTGACCTTTATAAGAGGATATATTTGAGCATTTAGTATGTTGTCCAACTGTTCAAAGCTTTTCATTCTTGGAATATTCATAATTAATTCCCTTTGGGCCTTTTCTAATTTATTTCTCAGGCTACTACTTCTTCTTCCAACTTCTCTCGCTCTTGATTTTTATCTTTTATTTTATTTATCATAATGTCTTCTACCTTCTTAGCTTCTTCAAGTTCTACTTTCAACTGAATGAGGTTTTCAGGAGAATGTCTTCTTGTTTTCTGCTCTTGAGTCTAAGTTTGTCTATTTCCTCCAGGGCACTAATTATCTCCCCTTCAAGATCAACCTCACCTTCTTCTTCATCTTCAGAAGGTATCCTTCAAGCTCTTCCTTGGCCATCAAAACAAATTCAGAGGTTCCTTCTTCCTTGGAGGATTCATCTGAGCTTTCAGATGCACTGCTATCTTGGTGAGCATAAAATGATTTTCTATTAAATCTCTTCCCTTTCTAACAATTATTTATTTTGTTTTTCTCTGTCTCTTGTGATTAATTCTTTGCTCTCTTATGGGGGAATTTTGAAGCATATTTCCCCACTCTTCCACAATTAAAGCACTTAAATGGAAGTTTACCTTTATACTTACCTGTGCCTCTATCCAATCTTCTGACGAATTTGTCTTCTTCTTCATCAGAGCATGTGTATGGAGCTTCCTTCTATTCTATGCACTTGTTTTCCTTGAAGGCTGCCTCCCTCACATTTGACTTCTCCTTTGGAAGTCTCATCTCATAAGTTGTCAAGTTTCCAAGCAATTGGTTCATGGTCAAGGTTTCCCAGTCTGTTGTTTCTTCTATGGCAAAAACCTTAGGGTTAAACTTGGATGGTAAAGATCTCAATATATTTTGTACTATTACACATTCCTTAATGGTTTCTCCTAGAACTATCATGTTATTCACGACTTCCGCAACCTTTAAGAAGAAACTGGCTACATCTTGATCTTCATTCATTTTTAAATTTTCAAATTGAGTTCTATAGGCTTACAGTTTGGCCTTCTTCACTTTTTTTATCTCCCTCATGGATATTTTCTAATGTATCCCATATATCTTTGGTAGTCTTAATGTACATTACTTTGATAAATTATGACTCACACAGACCGCTCAAGAGTGCATTCATGGCTTTTGCATTAGCTATGAAATTTTTTTTGGCTTCTTTCTCTATGTCAGTATCCTTTGGTGCATATTTTTCTTCCACAAAAATATTGACTTCTACTCCAAGAGACATCAAATAGGCTTTCATTCTTATTTTCCAGAAGGTATAGTTTGTGCCAATAAATAATGGGGCTTTATTTGTTGAGCATCCTTCTAGGCTAGCCATTTTGGGAACCTAGGATCTCCTTCCAGTTGTTAAACTGATACAGAAGGAATTGGCTTCGATACCAATTGATGAACCCTTAGCTAAACTGAGAGGGGGGGTGAATCAGTTTAGTACATTCATGGAAATTTAAAACTCTTTTCATTCAACTCAATTACACCTTTAGTTCATAAGTAGCTTAATACATAATGAATCAACAAACTTAATGTGTGTAGAGAAAGTAATTAAGCAGATTAAAACATCACATCAACACATAATCATCAAGCACATAGACAACAAATATAAGTGGAAACCCATAAGGGAGAAAACCACATCTTATTATTGTTGTGATGCAAAGGCAAGCTCCAAATCCCTCTCACTACTTATTTTCTATAGGCTTCAACCTACAAGAGGCTACTACCTCAAATTCTGCAAGCTACAATTTGCAAGGAAACTCCAACTCCCATATATTTTTTGTAGGCTACAACCCACAGAAGGCTCCTACCTCAACCAGCTCCAACTGGACATCTATCAAGCTACAAATTGAAATGGAAGCACCAACTCCCATGCATTTTTATGCAGGCTACAACCCACAGGAGGCTCCTACCTCGACCAACCACAACTGGACATATATCAAGCTACAACTTGATATGGAAGCACCAACTTCCTCACACTAGAATAAAATCATATGCTGATTTACCTGGATATCAACCCTGTTTTACTCCTTCATTGCTGCCCCTTCCAGCCTTGAAATCTGCTTCATATCAGCTCTGGATCTACACATATTCTCTATCTACTCTCTTTCATTCTTCCACTCTCTAACCCCTCTATGCATATTACAATAACATCATTTATAGAGATCACTTCATGATTGTTTGCATTCTATATGGGAATATAAAGTGAACAGGGATGAATCTTGCTTTCCACCCACTCATTTCCTCACTCAACATATTCAGGATGTTACAACAATATATACACTCGTTTCAATATTAAATTGGAGTTTTGATTTGCCTTGGAGACTCACCATTGCATCACAAACAATATAAAATAATTAAGACATTTACAGTTACAATCAAATATTTCACTTAGCCCTTTTAGCATCTTAGTTTTTCTTTGTGTTTGTCCTCTTCTGCTTGCTGTCCCTTTGTATTTTATGTTTATGCAGTTATATTTCCAACTGAGCTGCAACATTATTGTCTTAGCCTGACTTGACCCATGCCTTTATGTTTTACACTGCCTCTGCCTATTGCATATCTTACCCGCAGCGTTCTATGCTCTTCTCTGCTCCTTTGCTCTGTGTCGGGTTACTTACTCGAGTCTCCTTCTTCCCACGTTCAGTCTTTGTTATCAAAATGCCACAGCCACATAACAACTCTGCACAAGTGTCGGGTCCCTTGCCCAAAGTCTCTTCTCTTGCATTCATCCTTTCCTTTTTACCTCATAGTTGCAACTACATGACACTGTTTTGTACTTAGAGTCGGGTCTTGCCCGAGTCTACTCCCGCTCAAAATTTTCTTTATATACCCGAGTCTATTCTCTTGCGTTCATCTTTTTGTTTAACTCACTGTCACAACTGCATACAACACTGTTCTGCATGGGCTCCGGGTCCTTTTTCGTGCATTCAGGCCTTTCCTTTGTAACCCGAGTCGACCTCCGCTTCCATGGTTTTCTTCATAAAACCAACGCAAACACATTAAAATTTGAACCTAAAATATATTAGTATTTACCTTTGAACCGCATTATGTCCGCTTCAAAATCGGACTTCACGTTCCTTAGAGTTTACGTTGTAATATCCTTTTCCTCCTCTGATGCGATTTAACAAAGAAAAGGCTCTCCATCCGGATTTGAGATCCTTTGCAATTTGACTCTAGCGCTACATTGCATCTGGGCTCCTTTATCACACTTCGCAAGTTTCTCCACTTTGCAGTTGGAAAATTATAACAAATACCTTTAAAAACTAAACAATATAGATGCCGATGCGAAATTGCGCTATAATCTCCACGGTAGATCTTCGCCAAATCTAACGGCCCCGCTGTACCGTCTCACATGCCATCTCCCGTCCTCATTCCATCACAACCAAAATAATTTACCTTGCGATGTATTAATGGTAAAATTTAAAACCGCTGATGTGAGATATGTGCTGGATTGTTTTTCCAACACGTGGCTCCTCCCTTTATCGCATCGCAAGTTTCAATTCTTACCGCATCACAAGTTATTTTGTTTAACTTGCAAAGTCCTTAACACATAAACACTATAATTTCCGACTTGCGATGTGCAATTTCATTCTCTACCTGACACCCGTCCACATCTATGACGTTTAATATGAAAACTTCAATTATGTGATTCGATCCTCGCCATCTAATTCCTCCTTTGGAATTCTTCTAAGTTTTTTCTAACTTAGTCAATTTCTCTTCTTTCTACGACCACCCCTACTCTGCATCTTTGCTATCCTTCCTAAGCTTTATTTAGTTTTTAAAAGGGCCGATCTCTCTTGAGCTTGTTCTTCTTGTTTTTTATTCACTCCTCTGGGATTATCATGTTTGCTGTCGCCGTCCGATTCCTCCTCTGGAATTATTCTAAATATTTTTTGACTTAGTTGATTTATCTGCTTTCTACGACCACCAATACTCTGCATCTCTGCTATCCTTCCTGTGCTTTATTCAGTTTTTTAAAACGTTGATCTCTCATGAGCTTGTTCTTCTGTTTGTTATTCACTCCTCTGGGATTATCACGCTTGTTGCACGTCTTACTCACTATTTCAATCCAGAATACAGACCACCATTCTGTATTACTTCTCTAAATCCAGAATTCGTGATTTGTTCTTAATCCTTTTCCTTTGATAATGGTCTACTGATTCTCCTTGCCTCTTTGCTGCTCCTCTACCTCTCTTTTATGCTTTCTTACTGCATTATTGCTTGATCTTCTTATTTTTCTTATTGTTGCTGCTTCTCTGCTTCTTTGCCTTAATGATAGTTCTGGTGATGCTCCTTTGTGCTTCTTTGCCATCAATGACGATATTTCCAACACATCAGATGTTGATTACCTTTTCTATGTGACCATAGCTCCATCTTACATGATCTCTTATTTTCTTCATTCACATATTGTGTCCTAGGAACTCCCAATCATATTTCCTTTATTTATGTCAACCAACTCATATTTTATATGAGGACATATTATGTTGATTTCATCTAGTCAATATGTGAACCATGCCTTCAATGGATATTTCCAACAGAAGAGAATCATTTCCTTTGATTATAATCATGAGGTAGAGTATCTATCCCTGATATCTACAGCTATATAATGACATGACTTATCTTATCAAAAATATGCATACATACCTCTTTCCTTCCTTTTTGTCATCTAGACTTCCTTTAACAACTTCCTTTCCTTGATTGAAATTATTTCAACCATCTTGGCATGCTTGCATTACTTAGTCATCATATCATCATTATTTCAAACAATGAATTCCATCCAAAGTGGAATTCTCAGTGAGACATTTTGCTTCTTCCAAGAGATGAACCTTCTAATGAAGATTCCAGCAGAGGATCCTGATTATCCTCATCTTGAAAATGCTCCTTTTCAATGATGTATGATGAGCTTCATATACTATATGATTCTCTTCTACCCATAAGTAATACTTATGTTTCTAGTGAGGTCATCAATAGTTACATCCTTCTAATGATGTTTGTCATAGAATTCTACATCAGTTATCTTTCAAGATTCTTATGATGATGTCTTGAGCTCTTCCTCCAGTCATATGCTCCTATGATGCCATATTCTAAAATGATGCATCCTATCATTCTTCTAATTATTCCCATATTTTACAAGACTGAAAATAACTAGGTGGAGAAGACTTATCTCAATCATAGTAGAGATATTTTACTTCTTCCTTCTTGGATATCTTCTTTTCAGCTTCTTCCATTTCTTCGGTTACATGGGCTTCTTCTCTCCCTGTTTTTTTTTTGTCCTTATTTAATTAGGGACAAACTCTCTTGTAGTGCCCATATTCTTGACATCCATAGCATTGTACCTTTGTCATATTCTTCTTCCTTTTTTTACGACCAAATTTTCCAAACTTTCCTTTCCTCTTCGCCATAGCAGCATATGCTTGAGTTTACTCGTTTGATCCTACATCAGTTTTAGCCTTCAACCTAGTTTCCTCTATTTTTCATAGTGACCATATTTCATTGAATGAAGTAGCTTCCTTATTCCCATAGATGCTTGATGTAAAGTTACCCCATTCCTCTGGTAGTGCATTGAGTACTATAATAGTCATTTCCCTGTAAGACATTTTCTGTCCCAGCTCTTGTAGTTGGTCCCTTATTTCAGACACCCTCATAAAGTACGAGGCTATTCCTTCTTATTTTAATATCTTCATATTGTAGAGTTCTTGTCTTAATGATATCACTTCTCCTGCGGTGCTAACAGAGAAGTTTGTCATAGATTTCTTTTGATGTTTCTAATTTTGATACATAGGGAATGAGGGGATCCTTGATTGATTCTATGAGAATACTTTGAGCCCTTACTTACCCTTTCATGAATTTTGAAAGTGCTTGAGCTTGTTCCTTCATAGCTTTAGTGATTGAGCCCTTAACATGTTCCATGACTTCAGTTTCTATGAGGTTCAGATCTGTCCCTTTCTTCCATGCAAGAAAGTTTGAAGCCCCAACCAACTTGTTGCTTTCTTTGCAAAAATACATTTTAATAGTTTATTATGTGGAAATTAAATATACTTACTTGAGAATATGCTTCTTGTAGAAATTCCTTGTAGATTAAAACTACTAATTGTAATTTACTAAAACAATAGACTTGAACCCACTCTACCAACTGCGGAAACAATTAAATGATCATGAAATCACAAAGCATACAAGAGAAATAATTCAATCAACATATTACACAAATATTTCCCGGGGAAATCCACAGCTAAAAACCCCTCCTATTTGTATATTTCATTAGCCAGAAAATATGAGAAGATTACAATGTTTTTCTCAAGCCCAAGTAATCTCTGCACTATCTCTATCTGTCTTAATGCTTCCTAGATAAGCCTAGGCCAATACTTGAAAAATTTTCTATTTTCCCAAGTCCATATTTCCTTGGAAATTAACCCTTATTAATTAGGGAAATTCCTCATCCAAAAATACACAATACATCATAGGTCTTCCTCTAACTACATGCACCACCTGTACAATTTAGAAAATTATACAACTGATAGTATACTGCCCTTGAACTCCATTCTCAAATGGGTAACATGTATATCACACATGCATGAGTTATTTATGGCTGATTTATCAATAAACTGGTTTAAAATTGAAGTTTCTTTTCACTGCTAGACCTCCTACTAGTTCCTCCAACTGTTGGAACTAGTTTAATTAGCTTTAACTCAGTTAAAATGAATTATTTAATTACAACTCAAAATAAACTCAACTAGGGCTCCTATAAAGTAGGAACCACTCTACATGACTCCAGTTAGGCCCTCAACTTGAATTAATTGAACCAAATAAGTCAAACTAACTTATTTAACTCGTGCAAGTTGTCATGTGATGTGGAATTACAATTTATTCTAATTTAATTCAAGGGAAAATTAAATTAGAATCTTTCTTGGTGCCATTTTCAACACTCCCTCTCAATAAGAAGGGATTATCAAATACCACAATCTTTCCTCTATGGAACTCAAATTTTCCTCTTGACAGTGCCTTAATCAAGATATCTGCATCTTGTTAGTGAATGCATTTGACAGGGTCAATCTCTCCTTCCTGCTCAAATTCCTCCTCTCCTTTGGCTTCTCCCCACAGTTTGTGAACGTCATAAAAGCATGCACTGAAAAGCCCTGGATTGCCCTGTTGGTCAATGGGCACATGACATCATACTTCCAAGCTTAGAGAAGATTGAGGAAAGGCTGTCCTCTTTCCCCATTCCTTTACATTTTGATGGCAGACACCCTTAGCAGAAAGCTCACTGCAGAAAGGATGTCTAGGGCTTTTCCTGGACTAAGAACAACAAGCAGTTTGGATCCCTCGAACCATGCCCTCTTCGCTGATGATTCTCTTCTCCTCGGAGGAGCTTCTCCTAGAATTGCTAAGGCATTTGACTCTATCCTTAAAAGCTATTGCAGGGTCACCAGAGCTCTAGTTAATGATAAGAAAAGTGCAGTCTATGGATGGAACGTCGAGCAAGACAAGCTCACTTGAATAGCGCAACTCCTTGGGTTTGAAGGATTTGCTCAATGGGAGAAAATAAAATATCTGGGTCTGCCAATAATATTCGGGGTAAATAAAATATATATGTGGGCAGAAATCATCAGCAAAATCAAGTCCAAAATATCCTCTTGGGGCGGTCACTGGCTCACCAAAGGAGGAAAATTGATTCTCATAAAATCTGTTATGTCTGCTCTTCCTGTCTATCAAGCCTCCTTCCTATTGGCACCAAAAAAAATCATGGAGAAAATTTCAAAGCTCTTGCATGATTTCCTCTGGCAGGAAGGAAAAATAAATCTGCGTAAGTTCCATTTGGCTAACTAGGAGCTCCTCAAACATCCAGTCAAAGAAGGAGGATTACAAATCAGAGATCCAACCCTCACAAACCTCGCATTGGGATGAAAAATCCTCTGGAAATTGTACACTGATCCTTCTCATCCTGTCAATAAAATCCTAAGATTAAAATATATGCAAGGAGCCTTCGTCAGGACTCTGCAAGAAAAAAACACAGTCAACGGAACTCAATTATGGAATCTCTGTAGAAAAAGTTTAAATTTTTTCAAGAAAAACATTTACCGCATCCTAGGAAATGGAATGTGGACGCAATTATGGGATGATAGTATAATGGATCATGAACCCCTTAGCAAGAACAAAGACACAGCTGATCTGCGTGCTTGGCTGCTCCACACTGGAATCAAAAGCCTTCACGATCTCTCCAGCTGGGGCAGGTGCGGAAATTGGCTCAGTTAGGATCTAAATGACGTGCCAGATAACCTCCATCCACAACAACGCATCCTCATAGAGATGCTGTTAGATGCCGCTCCAATGCATAAGGACATGTCAGACAGCTGGGGTTGGGGCCAGTCCAGAGTTTACAACACTGCCTCAGGCTACAAAATGATGCTACCTCCAAAAGACAAAATACAAACTCCCAATTTCTGGAAGCAAGTATGGGATCCCTTCGGTCTCCCCAAAGTTTTTTTTATTTTGTTTTAGACTCTGATGCACAACAAAGCGTTGACAAGAGAAAATATTTCCAAAAGGAATATTGCTGGCCCTCACTAGTGCGTGCTTTGCAGAAACAACAATGAAACATCACCCCATCTCTTCATTGAATGCTCATTCGCAAAAGGAGGTGTGGGGTTTCATCCTCACTGATCTACAGGTTTTTTTCCCTTGTCACAACTCTGTCCTCGAGCTCTTTTCTTCTTGGTGCTAGTATTACCCTCATAGCATCCCCAAAAAATCCATTTGGCAAAATTTTTGGCTCTCCATTCCCAAATATATCTGTTGGAAAATTTGGCTGGCCCGAAATGAGAAAATATTCAATGATACTTCTTGTCCCCCATCAAAATTTGTAGCTAAATCCAAATCTTTCCTTCTTGAATCTGTTCAGCAGCAATATTACAAAGAAGATACTTCTCTCCTCCCTAAAGAAAATAACTAGATGAATGCCCTCACCCCTCAACTCAGGAAACAAGCATTGGCCCCCTCCATCATTAAACCAGAATGGGAAATAAGAGACATTGATGAAATTTTTCAAGAGTGGTGGAGGAAGTAAAACAAAATCACAACATTTTTTGACGGTGCATCCAAGGGAAACCCCGAGGCAGTAGGTGCACCAGGCATTATATACACCCCGGATAAAACAAGAAGGGATGGTTTCTACTGGGGTCTTGGGCAGCGAACCAACAACCAGACAGAGATTTTTAGGCCTCCTAAAAGCATGCCACATAGTATGAGATAGAGGCGTCAAATAATTCCAAGCTTTCAGAGACTCAGAAATCCTCATCAAAAAGCTCAATTCGAAGGAACAATTCAACAATGCAGTCCTCAACAAGACACTATGAAGACTGGAAATATTACTACTCGACTTCACTTCCTACAAATTTTTTCACATCCTCAGAAATTCGAACAGCGAAGCAGACTCCATGGAAAACAAAGGATGCCTTCTTCAGAAAAGAGAACTAAGTATAAATGAGGATAGACCTCTCCAATGTTGTATCCCATGACAGAGGGAAAGAGGAAATCAATTTTTTCTTCTTAAGAAAGTCGGCTAGCCGCAATGTATCTCTGGTTGTTTTGGCTTCAGCCCAACCAAATCCTTTCAAATAAATAAATCATACCCGTCTCAGTTAAAAAAATATATATCTGCATCTTTTTCCGCTGAAGGAATGTACTCTAGAAACATGATCTTCCTTTGCACACAATCGTGTAGATGGTGGTACTGGATGTCGATATGTTTGGACCAATCATGAAAAACTAGATTCTCATAGATTTTGATACAACTCTGATTATCATAGTAAATCATTGTAGGATCCATTTGCTGACCAATTAGTCCAACATGGATCTTCCTCATCCAGATAGCCTCACAAGTTGCTTGACTAGCAGCCATGTACTATGCTTCTCCTGAAATGAGTGCAACTGATCTCTGCTTCCTACTATACCAGGAAACTTCTGCTGACCCGATGCTGAAGATTCCCCTGATGTGATATTATTGTCTAATGGACTCTCTGCCTAATCTGCATCTGTGAAGCCTTGAAGCTTCACTCCCTCTGTCCGTCTGTACCAAAGACCAAACTGAGTGGTGCCTATAAGGTATCTCAACACATGTTTAGCTGCCTTCCAATAGAGTTTGGTTGGCTTAACCATTGCTTGACTAAGTGGTTAACTGTAAAAGACATGCCCGGTCATTTGTTCACCAAGTACATAAGTGAACACACAAGGTGCTTGTAAATGGTAACCTCTACCACTTCGCCTGAAATAGCATCTTCCTTCCTCCAATTCCATGCTAGATGAGTCTCCATGGGTTTGTTGCTTTCCATGTGAAACTTCTTCAATATACCGTTGGCATACTTTCCTTGATAGACAAAGAGTTCCCCATTTCCTTGCAAAGTTTCCAAGCGATGGAAATAATGCATGAGCCCCATGTCTTTCATCTCGAATTCTCTTTCCAAATCCACTTTACAAGATTTTATCAATTTATCATCACCTGTTAGAATTAAATCATCGACATATAATACTTTAATCAATAATTTACCTTCAACCACAATATGGTAAATATTTTCATTTGCTTCACTTTTGGCGAAGCCTAACTTGGTGAAATAGCTGTCAATCCTGGTGTACCAAGCATGAGGTTTTTGTTTCAATCCATATAATGCTCGCTTGAGTCTGCACACATGTGACTCTTTGTTGAAGGTCTCAAATACTTTCAGCTGCTCTATGTACACCTATTTCTCAATCACTTCATTGAGTAAGGTTGTCTTCACATCCATAATGTATCTTCCATCCCATCTGCACTGAAAGTTCTAGAATAGATCTGATTGAAGAATACATTTCTATAGGAGAAAATGCCTCCTCGTAATCAATTCCCTCCACCTGAGAGAACCCCTTGCCACAAATTTTGCCTTGTGTTTCTCGACACTCGCATACGCTGCTTGCTTCACCTTGTAGAACCACATGGAACCTACCACTAACTTGTCCTCTGGCCTTGGGAACACTTCCCAAGCATTGTTCCTAATAATGGAACCATATTTCTCTACCATGGCATCAACCCATACTCGTTGTTGCATTTATTCTTCAAATGAGGATGGATCATTCTCTACACTCTCGCTCATTAGATCCATGTAGCTAGTGTATCGATCTTGTGACCTCCTCTGCCTGCATTGTGATGTGGGTGCTCCCACATTCTCTCTAGAATCATGCATCAATATGTCATCTTCTATGGTGTGCTTCCTTCCATCTCTGGATGTATCTGCATGAGTGGGTGATTCCACTCTCTGCTCCTTTGTTTGTGGCTGCTCCACAACATCTTGAGGTTCTTCCTTTGGAGCTAAAATTTCTTCATATGCATGCAAATAAAGCTCCCTCTCAGGAGAACATCTCATGAACTTCTCTTCATCAAACTTCACACCTCTACGAACAATTTTCATCTTGTGAGATATAAGATACACCCGATAGTTGCGAGGTGTATCAATGTACCCCAAAAATATGCCCAACTTTGTTGTTAGTTCTAACTTTTTCCTTGCATCCTTGGAAACATGATAGTAAAATGATGAACCAAAGATCCAAAAGTGTGCCACATATGGTTTCTTACCTGAAAAAAATTGTTTTGGTGTACTCATATCGAGAATCTGAAGCGGTCTCCTGTTTTTGACATATACTTTTGTGTTGCATGCCTCAACCCACAAGTGCAATGATAGGCCTTGATCATGCAACATCGCCCATGTAAATCCAAAAATACTTATGTGATTCCTTTTAGTGACCCCATTCTGTTGTGGGTTATGGGGTGCTATTAACTCGCATCGAATGTCTTCTGATGCACAAAGTTCTTGAACTCATTTGACACATATTTTCCATCGATTGCTCTTGAGAGCCTTCACTTTCCTTCTTGTATCTTTCTCAACAAGTGCTTTAAATTCATAAAATTTTGAGAATATTTGGTATTTATTCTGCATGAATAATATCTAGTACTTAAGTGGGAAATCATCTACAAATATAACATAATAATTGTTCTTGGTCGTGGAGGCTGTCGAGAATGGTCCACGCACATCTGAGTGAACTCTTTCAAGGATCACTTGCGCTCGACTGTCCTTATCATGAAAGGTGGATTTGGTGTACTTACCCAATATACACCCTTTTCATGTATCATGCTGCTCTAGTGCACCCTTAGGAAGTCCTATAGAAATCTGTTGCATGATCTTCAAATTTCCATTGTGAAAATGGCCAAGTCGCATATGCCATAATTCACCGATGTATCGGTTCTGATCCTTCTCTTCTTTTGTGCTCAAACCAGTGCAATTTTCTACATCCAATTTGTAGAGATTCATTACCCAAACCCTGATCTGATTCACTTTTCCTGTGTCTATGTGATGAAGGAAAACCTTTCCTTTGATAAATATCACATCATAGCCATTCTCTTCCAACATAGAAACTGAAACTAAATCCTTCTGCAGACCCAAAACATACATGACATATTTTAATGTGAGAGGAGAACCAAATTCCCTCTAAAAAGTAACAATACCAATGTCGGTCATGCTATACTTTCCATTATCTCCCATTTCGATGTGCATTTGGAGGTCCTTCTCCTCCAAGTCAGTGAAGAATTATTTGTTGTCGGTCATATGGAATGAGGCTCCACTATCCAGATAACACACACTGTCCATCACCGATGTCACCATGCATGCAATGAGGGTGAAATCCAACTCAAATTGTGAAGTGAGAGCTTCACCTACCACTCCTCCCGAGGGCTTGTTGTTGGCCTTCTTGTGCAGACACTTCGTGGCATAATGTCTTAGCTCATGACAGTGAAAACATTTAATATTCGACAAGTCCTTTCCCACCTGACTTGAATCTCCTTTGGATTTAGATTTCTTCCCTTTCCATTTATTTTCCTTTCATGCCAAGGGACAATTCTCCTCATTATCCTGCTTGGATGAGGTTCCATCTCTGGTGTTCCGCCTTATCTCTTCTTGCACCAAGTCAGACCACAAACACTCCCACTCTGGTAGCTTCTCCCTCCCATTTATGAAATATTTGTAGTTGTGCCAGCTCTTGGGAAGGCCTTGAAGTGTCAGGATGACCATATCATCTTCAAAAATTATAACACCAACACTCCCAAGCTCATCCTGACATTGGGTGAAATTGCTCACGTACTGTGGTATTGTGTCGCCCTTTTCCATCTTGATTGTATGAAGATTGTCCTTCAATGCCAACTTCCTGTGGTCACTGTTGTTCTAAAACAATTTTTTCAAGGCCTTCCATATTGCATATGGAGTCTCCTTCCCATGGAGGTTAGAGAAAATATGATCCCGCACTCCTTCCAGTAAGATCCTTCTTGCCTTGGCTACATTCTTCTTCCACTTTGCCAGATTATGTGCATTTGTAGCAGCTGGTTTTAGAACATTTATATCAATTTATTCCTTCAATCTATCATCTTCCATGACTACTTCCATCTTATCCTTCCAAGAAATGTAATTCAAGCTACCCTCAAGGGCATACTCGAGCCTCATACCATAGAACACCATCTTGATCTTGCTGCTAGCTTTGGACAACAGATCTACAAAACTCATTCCTCCTACAAAGAAAAACTCCTATTCTTCTCTTATATTGTGATTTTAGCTCCAATACCATGTATAAATTTCTTTTAGATTCAAAACACTAATTGTAATTTACTAAAACAATGGACTTAAATCTACTCTACCAATTGCGGAAACAATTAAACGATCGCGAAATCATGAAGCATACAAGAGAAATAATTCAAACAACACATTACACAATGATTTTCCAAGGAAATCCACAACTAAAAACCCTCTGCTATATGTATATTGCATTATTCAGAAAATATGAGAATATTACAATGCTTTGCTCAAGCCCGAGCAACCTCTGCACTATCTCTATCTGTCTCACTGCTTCCTAGACAAGCCTAAGCCAATACTTAACCAATTTTATGCTTGCCCAGGTCCCTATTTCCTTGTGTTGTTTCCTTGGGAATTAGCCCCTATTAATTAGGGAAATTCCTCATCCACAAATAGACAATACATCATAGGACTTCCTTTGACTACATGCACCACACGTAAATTTTGGAAGATTATACAACTTATAGTACACTGCCCTTGAACTCCAATCTCAATTGGGTAACTCATAGATCACACATGAATGAGTTATTTATGGTTGATTTATCAGTTAATTGGTTGAACACTAAAGTTCCTCTCCACTGCTAGACCTCCTACTAGTTCCTCCAATAGTTGGAAATAGTTTAACTGACTTTAGCTCAGATAAACTGAATTAATTAATTACAACTCAAAATAAACTCAACCAGGGCTCCTATAAAGTAGGTACCAATGCTACATGACTCAAGTTAGGCCATTAGCTTGAATTAACTAAACCAACTAAGTCAAACTAACTTAGTTAATTAGTACAAGTTGTCATTTGATGTGGAATTACATTTTTATTCTAATTTAACTCAAGGAAAAATTAAATTAGAATCTTTCTTGATGCCATTTTCAACACTTCTTGATGATAGTATCTTCAACCTGCTGCCTTATTGATTTTGATGATGATATTGGTAGTGGAAGATGTCCTTTTGATGAAGATATCTTTCTTTAATAGAGATCCTTGATCCAAGATGAGAGAGATTACCTTGAATCCTTGATGATGATGACACCTTTGATCTTGCTTCCCTTGGATGAGTAGGCTTCAATATTCTTTGATTTGTAGTCCTTTATTTGAGTAGAGATAGGGTCTTTGAGTTCTGCTTCTTCGAATTGATGATAGAGCGAGGTTCCCAAGAATTCTTTTGAGGAACCCTTCTTTGATCAAACTAGGGTTTTGATACTTCCTCCAAGATGATGTTGTAGTACTTTTCTTTGAAATGTCTTGAATATGAGAGGATTTATCTTGATGTTATGATGCCCTTGATATTATTCTATAATTTCGGTCCTTCGTTGAGCTTCCCTTCCTTGACTTGTTACCTTAGCTCTGATACCATGTTGAGAAATTTAGGGGCAACAATATAGGTTATTTGTCTTGCTTATTTTTTATTTTTGAGTAGCTTGGGAGGTACTCCAAACCTTATGGTTCGGGGTTTGGGGGGTGAAGCACCACAAAATTCATTTGTGGGCTTGGAACCCAATGTGTGGATTTTTTACCCAAAGAGAGTTTGTCCAAAACCATGAGACTTATGGGAATGAGAAAATTTGAGATGATAGAGGATGGCAAGGCGAATCCAACGCTTCAAAAACCACTCACATTGGAGCTCTAGATCACTGAGATATTAATTTTTTAATGTTACTGTTATTTTTTGCACACATGTTGGTAAATTCAGCCTAATGTTTAGAAGGCTAATGATAGTTTTACAAGCCCATGTAAATACATTTGATGGAGCCCTCCTTTAGTGTATAAAAAGGAGGTGTATGTGATATTATTTGATCACATCCAAGAGCAAACAAGTCAAGGAATCTTCTTTGAAATTGAGCCACAATCAAGGAGCAGAACAACGAGGGAGAATAAGATCCATTTGGGTGAGTTCATGGCTAATTTTTCTCTGCAGTAAAGGCCAAGGTCGCTTGAGAGTGGGTTGAGTGGGTGAAGAGGATATATGGGCAGTGTATACGCACTTTTGGAGTTGCATATTGCTGTAGGTATGGGCCGCAGGCTGTTTTGAAGTAACAACAGGGATCAACCCTTGTTTGTGAAGGCCAAGTGGTCGAGCTTCCTCATTTGACGAGGCCATAGCCAAGGGAAGGAATAACACAATGTTTGAGGCCAGTCCTTGAGCATAACATAGGAGGTTACAGTAGTGTTTAGCGTTGTTGTAGAAGCCCTAAATGGGACTGACATTTCAATATTAGAGTGCACACATGATGTGTATGATTGGTCCCTTATTGTTGGAAATTTTTGATAAGTAGATGAAAGTTTATGCACCTTGTGGGAGCCATCTGTTCGGGTTGTCTTGGGTGTTAAGAAAACCTAATTAGGAGTAGATTTCATAGTGGTTTTGTGACAATTGGATTGGGTTCCATTGGACTGGTGGAGGGAACCATGTTGGTAGCCCAAAATTATCCCTATAGAAGCATACAAGAAGGAAATTGACTGTTACGTGATTGGGTGAAGTTTGAAGCCTAATGTGAAGTACATTGATGGATTAGTGGACTGCTAGATTGGAATATTTGAGCTCAAGTGTTGGCCAACCTAGAAGAGCATATTGGATCAACTCATTTTCATTGTAGCATAAGAAAATTACGACAGTGATAGGTGGCAGCCCTCATGGATACTATATGTGTTGTCTCTTGATGAACTAAGGGGCACTAGAGAGTAGATGAGGAGTGCAGGACCGACAGGACGAGATACAACATACAAAATGCAGTGATATTGTCAGTGTATCTTGTATTCTTGTACTTGTGTTGCATTGGAAGCCCTAGACTATTGTATTATTTAGTTGATTTAATATAACACAGATTGGGTTGTTGTACATAATTATATAATATTTTGCAAAAAGTTGTATATACTAATGCATGTGTGATTTATTTTTATTTATATTCTGATGTGCAAAGTAGCTTTGTTAATATTCTTGGTATGGTAGCGTATGAGATTTTAATATTCTATCCTAGACCCAAGATTGTGGAAATTCAACATGGTATTATAGCATGTCTGAGCTACTTTGGAGACAGTGAATCAAAGAGTGCACAAGAGAAGTAAAACTTAAGAGGGAGTTGGTCACATTGTAGTTGAAGGGATCACTACAATGTCGAAGTTGTAGGTTGGTATTTAGTATGAGGACAATTTGGAAGGGTTGTCCAACTATAGTCCATGGAAGGAAAGGGTCAACATGATCTGGGAGTTTGCTGAGAAAGGAATCAAGAAGCTGACTAACCCTAAGGAGCTAGAATTGTATGAAGAATTGGATATGAAGGTGAGATTTATCATCCTATATGGTGTAATATTCCAAAACGGAAAATACAGGAATATAGAACATTTATAACATTTCAATCTAGGAAATAACCAGAATGTAAGCCCAAAACTGTAAAATGTTGGAAATGCTAGAATATATCATCAAGAAATTAAAATGTTAGCAGAAAAAATTGAGCCATATCATTATGCATCAACAACAATGTAAGGTACATAGTGCTCCAAAAGGAATGCACTCAAGCCACAATATGACTGAAATACACTAAAGAAAACTAGCATTGGAAATGTGTGTTGCTACTGCTGGAAACTACTGCTACTGAGAAGAAGAACCATGTGCGCAAGGTTGTTGGAGTGATCAAAATGATCCGGGATTTTAACCACAGATTCTACTAAAAAATCCAGAAAAACCCATAAATATTTTGGCTGAATTTTAAGTTTTGATTTTCGGCTATTTTTGGGTTGCCTACTGCACCCCTGCTGACTAAATTACGCACTCCCTGGGGATGAATGTTGATATGGGGTTGAAATAATTATATATTAGCTACAATAGCACCCAATCAGCTCAATATATGAAGGGTTGGTACCTTCTATGGAAAACAAGATAAAGAAATTGGGTTCTTGACCTCCCACTGCAACTGCACTGCAAAATAACGAAATTTCTAGAGGAGACTGCGTTGTGGGTGAATGTTGCTACTTGGCCTAATGCTGGATGGTGGAATGAAGCTCTAAAAACTTCCTCACAAGCTTCCTGGATGAAGGGATTCTCCCTCCACTGGAAAACAAGCTCAGAAATTGGGTTTCTCAACCCTCCACTACTGCAACCTTGCAACACAACACAATCCTGAAGGAGACTGCGCTAGGAATAATGGCTGAAGCTTGGCAAAATTATAGATAGTGGAAATAATGCTCAAGATACCTCTCTTGAGTAGGAACTTGAAGTCCCCCGAGGATGAGGGTGGGATTCCCGCTCGGGAACACCCTTGTGCTAAAAAACACAACACACTTAGCTCAACAGCTGAAGCGTGCAAATAGTCATTCAAGAGCACAAAATCAATAATCCAAATCATGTCTTCTATGGCTTCTATCCTCTTCCTTTTATGCTTGGTAAGCATCCTCACCCTGGGTCCCAATCATTAAAGGATTTACTCTCATGCATACACTCCTCCTAAATGACTGTGTTGTCCTCCATTAATCCTCCACTATCTCCATAACAACGCTGTTGATTTGGTCAACATTGACCCTGTCCACATGCTTTAGCCCCTATTCACACCTAAGGGTGCTTGATTTAGCTGATATAATGAGCCAAATTAACATGAGAAGTGGTTTTATTCCTACTAAAGAAATTTATGGGTCTCCCTACCCACTTATTCATCTATCTAAATGAAAAAAGAAAAAATTAATATTCCAATTAGCTGCAAGCTAATTTTTGAATATTACAGTCCTCCCCTACCAAATGTTGCTTGTCCTCAAGCAACTGCAAGGATAGAAACTACAAAGCCTCCTCTCCTCCTCCTGTATCATCCTCATCTGATAAGCTCCTCCACTAAACAAGATTCTTTCTCATCAATATGTCCCCTAGTTGCTTGTCCCAAGTGTACAAGTTAGTCTTTGGTGATAAATCCAAATAGCTCTCATCATGAAGAAGTGGGATATCCATGGAGGAAACTATATGCTGTCTAGAGGCCCTCTTAAGGTATGGGATCTGAAAAATGTTGGGAACTTCAATTTCCATGAGTATCTCCAACCCCCAAGCTATCATCCAAGAAAAATGGGTCACCCTCCAAAGTGGTAACTCATAGAAAATCTCTTCCATCTCTTGCTCCTGCAATGTAGAAGGGTTGTATGGATGAACATGATAGACCAAATTGTATATCCCATGATATATCTCTCTCCACTTATGATATGTGTAGATTTGCTGCTAATTTTGGGATGCAATAATGTTTCCCTCAAGAGGCAAAAAGGCAACTGGATCCTCAAAGACCCACTCTTGGGTTCTATGAACCTTTCTTTCCCAAACCATCCCACATATAGTGAATAGTACATCATCACAACATGAAATCAACATGAGAACGATATTTAGTGTTAGGTAAAATGTTGGATGGTGCCAATAGTTTCCCAAGTGGTTACAACACAGTTTTTCTACCTGCTGCCTCTGATCATAGTGTGGCAAGTTATCTCCCAACCATTTGCTAGTTGTGCATGTTTGATCATCTATTGGAAAGTATTAAATTTCATTGTGTAGCAACTGAGCATACCAAGAATAGCACAATACTTGCCTAAATTCATACAAGAAATGGCTATCTCCATCACTGATCTTGGTCTTATAAATACCATGAAACCCAAATAGAGGCTTACCCTCTTGTGGAGAAATGCACTGTATATAAATGGCAAGAGAATGAAAATACTTTGTTAGATGATCAATAAGTACAAAAACACCACTCTTACCATGTACTATGAGTAAGCTGATAATGAATTCAATGGATGAGCCCTCCCATGAGAATATCTCCATAATGGTCTGAAATGTCTCCATGAGACCTTGGTGAATGGAAAGGAATAAATCATGTGTTGCATGTAGAGCCTTCTTCTTGTGCTTGGAGATCCAAGTCAAAAAGATAATGTCCTGGTAATAGGTGACTCCATCCACCCCTCTATATATCTCATCTTCTACTTTCCCATCAAGTACCTCATGTGTGAAGTGATCCTTGGAACACTCCATCAATAGATCCAATATCCCAAGTGACATCATTGTTGGCCTTTGTGATAAAGCTCCTGTCATCTCATTACTCCCCTCTTTGACATGCCAAATCCCAAAGTCACATGTCAGAATGTTTCTACATATAGAAGATTCCTTCCTATGTGGAAGTACCTCCTGATCCTCCAAGGCTAAGGAGTAGCCCCTTTGCACCATGATTGTGCCATCATCTACTCCTAAAACATCATGCAAGGTATGGGAGAAAATCAGCCCATACTCTCCCAAGAGTAACCAAAGCAACAATAACTCTTGCTGCCTCCTCACATCATCATCATACAAACCATGGAGTAAAAACATGATGATTGACATGAAAAATATCATATCAGCCCAATACAACCAAACTCCTTGCTGCCACAGGATGTAAGTGTCATGCCATTTCCCAACCAATAACACACCCTTTAACATAAGATATGTCACATGATGGAAAAAATCTCTCAAGAGTAGCTAGCACAATGATGGCTCCTGTTGCCCTATGTCATAGATCTGTAAGTGGCTCACCAGCCCCTTGCTCATCATCCTTAGCCATCCGTCCAAATGTGGGTGTCTCCTACCATGCTCCAAATTGGTATCCTCCTCATGGAGAATACCATCCTCCCAAATATGATGTTTATCTTTGTGCTCCATGATATGTTGAAGTGAAACCTCCTAGAGATCCCTACAAAAAGACCACTCATCAATGACCAAGTTGAACCCATAAGATTCCAAATATGTTGTAGGCAAAAGCTTTTCATTGAGCTGTGAAGTGCTCATCAAGAAGGATCTATCATAATAATGGGAGATGCTATCCATCATAAGATGTATCTCATAAACCATCTGCCTATCTAATTCTACACAAGTAGAATGGTCATTGGAATGCTCCAATAATAGTTGGGCCCCCAACTCATCATTGCTGCTCAGTGACAACGCTTGTGGTCTCCACGTTGGTGCATCTACTGTCTCATGATCATGCACAATTTTGAACACATAGTTATGCGTTGGATTGATTAGGATTATGATAATCCTACCCTCCAAAACTCTACACTCCAACCCAAAGTGTTGTGTGCAGCTCAACAATGAGAAACCAATATGGCTATATATCTCCTCCTTGAACTAGTCAAGGGTCCTCTGCGCAGTGATAGTCTGCTGCTCCAAATCAATAGTGTGCTTTGACCCTAGTTCATGCAATTTCCCTGATGGTATGTCCCCACAAATATCCATCTAATGTGCTTAAATAATACGGGGAGGACATGTTTGCATACCTTGGTTAAGCTGATCCTTTGGAACTTCTTGTATAGCTACAAGGGTTCCTCCTATTGGTGTAATGACTCCCCCAATTGCTAGTGATGGTGATGGCTGATCCTCTACTGCTGCACCATCACTGGTATATGTCTCCTCCTCCTCATGCATCTCCTCAATAATTCATGGGACTCTCAATATCAAGAGATCAAGACCATCTTGCAAATATGCAAGTGTTCCTTCTCCTGATGCAAGTACTCCTGTAGCAAGTGGTGGTGGAAGTTGATCTTCTTTTGGAATGATAATGTTGACGTCTTCCCTTGGCTCCTCATGTGCTTTCTCATTTATGATAGGAAATGTATCAATAGGAACTACCTCCGGTTTCCTCTTATCAAACTTCTTGATCAGCCTTTGAGTAAAATCTGCATAAGCAGTCACTCTTGCATGTTTCAAATGGCTGAACCACCAAATATTTGCTTCACCCTCAAGGTGCAGCGCTGCAATCTCAACAGCTTCTCTTTTTGCTACTGGATGTAGCAGGAATAATGAATCTAACTTCTTCCTCCAAGCCCTTGTTATGCTTGTGGATGACCCATCAAATTTAGACAATAGAAATATATTATGTCTTTTTTACTTGTTGCTGCAAAGTCTTAGTTCTTCTTGGATATGAATGAACTGTTGGAGAGTTAGATTCTCCTTGAAAGCCCTTGATTAATATTTGTACTGTGCAAGATAATCACTTAGAGTCTCATTATCTAAGCTCCCTCCATATCCATGCCTTTCACCTTCCTCTTCAAAGAAAGTGGACATAGTAGATTTCTTTGGAGCTCTAAGCAATACTGATTTCTTCTGCTGCTGATAGGTAGTGCTTGGACCTTCCTCATCTTGAAACCTTATTGAGGTCTCATTGCATCTCTCCCATATCATTTTATTGACCTCCTTGGAGAGGTCCTTCATAGATCTAACAATAAATGAGGCAAAACTCATTCCCTCCATCATTATGGATATCTTCTTCTTGTGTCATAAGATGTATTTCCCACAAGCTGAGCCAGAGATCATGCTCTGATACCACTGTAATATTCCAAAACGGAAAAGATAGGAATATAGAAAATTTATAACATTTCAATCTAGGCAATAACCAGAATGTAAGCACAAAACTATAAAATGCTGGAAATGTCGGCATATAACATCAATACATTAAAATGTTAGCAGAAACAACTAAGCCATATAATTATGAATCAACAACAATGTAAGGTACACAGTGCTCCAAAAGGAATGCACTCAAGCCACAAGATGGCTGAAATACACTAAAGAAAACTAGCACTGGAAATGTGTGCTGCTACTATTGCTGCTGCTTGAAACTACTACTACTGAGAAGAAGAAACATGTGTGGAAGGCTATTGGAGTGCTCATAATGATCTGGGATTTTAACCATGGATTCTACTCAAAAAACCCAGAAATGGTTTGGCTGGATTTTAAGTTTGGATTTTTGGCCCTTTTTGGGTTGCCTACTGCACCCCTGCTAATTGACTTACGCACTCCCTGTGGATGACTGCTGATATGGGGCTGAAATAATGATATATTAGTTGAAATAGCACCCAATCAACTCAATAGATGAAGGGCTGGTCCCTTCTCTGGAAAACAATATCAATAACCTGGGTACTTGACCTCGCACTACAACTGCACTGCAAAATAACGCAGTTTCTGGAGGAGACTGCAATGTGGGTGAATGTTGTTGCTTGGCTGGATGCCAGATGGTTGAATGAAGCTCTAATAACCTCCTCACAAGCTTCCCGAATGAAGGGATTCTCCCTCCACTGCAAAACAAGCTCATAAATTGGGTTTCTCAACCCTCCACTACTGCAACCCTGTAACACAACACAATCCTGAAGGAGGCTGTATTGGGGAATAATGGTTGAAGCTTGTCCAAATTATAGATAGTGGAAATAATTCTCAAGATACCTCTCTTGAGTAGGCACTCGAAGTCCCTCGAGGATGAGGTTGGGATTCTCACTCGGGAACACCCTTGTGCTAAAAAACACAGCAGACTTAGCTCAACAGCTTAAGCGTGCAAATAGTCATACAAGACCACAATATCAATAATCCAAATCATGTCTTCTATGGCTTCCATCCTCTTCCTTTTATGCTTGGTCAGCATCCTCACCCTGGGTCCCACTCACTAAAGGAGTTACTCTCATGCATACACTCCTCCTAAATTATTGTGCTGTCCTCCATTAATCCTCGACTATCTCCATAACAACGCTGTTGATTTTGCCAGCATTGACCCTGTCCACATGCTTTATCCCATGTTCAAACCTAAGGGTGATTTATTTAGCTGATATAATAAGCCACATTCACATGAGAAGTGTTTTATTCCTACTAAAGATATTTATGGGTTTCCCTACTCACTTATTCATCTATCTAACTGACAAAAGCAAAATTTAATATTCCAATTAGCTGCAAGCTAATTTTGGAATATTACATATGGTGTGAAGGAATCCCTAATAGCACACATTAGGGGAATTTTGAGGTCTAAGATGGGCCTCGTAAGAAAAATGTACAACAAAAATAACTTTATAAGAACCAATAAGATTTAATATGATGATGTCAACCATGGGGGATGATTCCCCATTTTTGGAGTAAAAAAATAAAAAGATTATGTTGACGGGAAAATCTGTCTGGCCAACAGCAGGGGATCTCCCTGGTAAAAGGTCCCAATTAGACCTTGAACCATTTGGAATAGGGATCCCGTCCGGGGTGTGGGTCTGGCTACCACTGATTTCTCCTTTGCTTTGGGTCTCGCTTAAACTCTATAAAACAGTGGATACACACCTAATCAACTGATACAAGACATATGATTGATGTATTAAAAACGTATATAACACTATGCATAGCGAGAAAATTAATAAAGCATACATGCCGAAAGAGGTGTCGTTAGCAACACATCTTTGGGGTTATGCTTGTGAGGTATTCTGACCACAAAAGAAATAGTTCTTTATGGCGAGATGCCCATTTACTTCCTGAAAGATAAAACGAGATGCTAATAAACAAAGTCATTAACATCCATTAAGAGAGCAATGAAAAATTGAGCATCATTAACACAAGCACAGATAGCCGTGATGCATAAATGATGCCATTAAGAGTGCAACTTCATTAATCATAGGATATTTGAAACTGTATAAGAAATACACATAGTGTTCCCACAGCCAAACACATCAGATCCAACAAAGGGGTTTCCTCAAAACGCTTGTATTCATGTTTCAATGTGTAATCCTCTGGTAATACAATATATTCAACTTGAGTCCCAAACCAAAAAAGATCCCTTTTTACAAGCTCCCGAAGGAGTATTTATAATATGAAACCTGCCCTTTGGGCTTCCTTGACCTTTCATCTTCTTGACCATTGGGCTGCCTTGCGACCCAGTCTTTTTTGTGACCTGCGACCTGGGCTGTTGTTGCAACCTGCAACCTGAGCTGTTGTTGCGACCTGCGACCTGACTTGGTCGTGGGGTCGCAGGTTGTAAGAAAATGTCCAAGGTGCGACCTTGCGACCTTGCGACTAGGTCGCTGGGTCACGAGGGTCGCGGATCATGAAAACAGATGCATATGTGACCTTGCGACCTTGCGACTAGGTCACTGGGTCGTGGGGTCACATAATGAATAAAATCGAAGAAATGAGACCTTGCGACCTTGCGACCAGGTCGCTGGGTCGCGGGGTCGCAAAAGGTGGAAAAACCGAAGAGATGCGACCTTGCGACCTTGCAACTAGGTCGCTGGGTCGTGGGGTCGCAAAAGGGAGGAAAACCAAAGAAATTTGACATTGCGACTAGGTCGCTGGGTCGCGGGGTCGCAAAGGCGAAAAAATCGAAGATGTGCGACCTGCGACCTTGGGCAGATCAGTGAGTTCCTTTTGCCTTTTCTTTCACAGATCTCATGACCTTGTTCTCTTGAGGCTAGCCTTAGCCCTCGTCATGAAACGACATCTGCTATTTGCTGGTGGTGTCACTCCCGCGCTAAGGGACTTTGCAGGTGATGATAAGTGGGTAGAATGGTTTCTGTTTCGAGCAAGATACTGAGTATTCACATAACATGAGGTTTTGAGTTTGATCTGAAACCCAGATCTGCATCCTTCGGAGAGAGCTAGCAGTTTTTCGATTTAGGCAGACATAGTTGCTCCAGCATCTTCTCATATAACCTGCAAATAAGAGAATTTAAATCAGCCATATGTATATATATCTACACATGTTAGGGAATGAAAAATTCGATAACTTTATCATAGAAAAATTAATTGGACCCCTATGTGGTTAGGCGTGGGGCTACTGAATGATCGGAGAGTGTGGTTGGGGTAAGATTTCGCTGTGCCCTTTCTCTGTTAGGATCATAAATTTTCTTCCATGCACAAAGTCCTCTTGGATTGAACTGCTTGATAGGCATGGGCTTATTGCCATGCTATATTCACACGATGTTAGCAAAACCAGTCTTCCAAAGGAAATCTAATAACGTCAACCTGCTGGGCACGCATTGAGATTGGAGTTATTCATTTCACGTCCTCTTTGGCAGCACAGATATGAAGCATGTTTGGGTCATGTCAACGAAATTCATTTTAACTTGCGGCCTTTTCCAAAACCAATGGCTCTATGATTTGAAAAATCAAATGATAAGCTAAAGGGTGGCAGCATGCCAAAAGTTGAATCAGGGACCGAACCAGAAGCACGAGCAGCAACAAAAATGGGGAGGCGAATTCCATGGAAGAAAGAAGAACACCCAGTGGAAGTAATTGGACGCATGAGGCATGCTCAACAAAGTGGCGGAATAATAATTCAAGTAGCAGAGAAGGCATGAGAGATTGGATGTGTGGGGTCGAAAGGTTAAAAATGCATATTCAGTAAGTGGGAAGAAAGAGGAGGAAGGTTGGTGTTGTTGGACATGGTTGGCTCTGAAAACATCGAACAGGCTGGAGCATAATGATTTAACACCGAACACCAGGCCTCCTCGAGTCAGCAACTTTGATGTAATTTTGAAAACGGAGCTTTTATCCTGTAATAGAACATCTACTGTAATGGAGGGATTTGTCGCTCTGGAAACAATACTCCACATCCATTCCTGCGTTGGTTCGATGGGTCGTCTCGCTCTTCCCTGGCGGATCTGTATCCTACTGCAAATGACAAAACCAATACAGGTGAATCTGTGTGCATGTATTCAGGATGGAATCGCATGCCATTTTCCACGCTGTCGCAGCTCAATCCACGCTGGGTAATGGCAAACACTGCCGCCTCCACCGAAACACTGATCCAGTGATAATGGACTGTTACTGAATGTTACCAGTGCAGCAGGTTCAAAGAGCGATTCTCTCCCGGAATATTGCGGTCGGGGCTGCAGAAGTCGACTGTTATCTTCTCCTTTGAAATAACTCCTTCAGTGTCAGACGCAACATGCTTTTATAGCGCTGGCTTCAGTTGTAACGCATAATATATTCACTTTCCTTTGATTATATCCGCACAATGATTGTTATATCATGCCGTCGTTGGTTTCGTATAGGGTTCTTGTTTCACATTCACACATAATATTCGGCCATTATATATATACACTCCACGTTGGCCATTATATGTATGCCACTATATGTAACGCTCCACGTTGACCATTGAAATGCACTTTGATCACTTATATATTCATCACGAATTGCAACTTTAACATGAAATCAAATGTTCATTGCAGATTGTAACTTCAGCATGAGAGCATTTGATCCAGTCGAAACAATTTACGCCCCATGCAACGTAAATATTTCACGTTTGGTTCCATGCAATGAATTTTAATGTTGGACCATAAAACATATATCTGCTCCATGCATTTACATGCCAACGACGTTGGACTCCATGCATTTGGCCATGTAGTTTCGTTGCTACAGCACTCTGCTCCACGTGTATGTATAAACTTTAAAAGGTTTAAGTTTGAAACGTTAACCACCACGTAGAAAATGCTTCCATTTGGCTCCACGCAACGTACATGTCGAATGTATGACTCTATGCAATGTGTCTTCATATCATTCTGCACTGGGTTTCAACGTAAAGTTGACCGAACATTTGCTGTACCTTTGCGCCCGCTCCACATTTTACAAATAAACCTTGACCATTAGATATTCATTCAACACGTTTTAACATAGATCAAAATTGCACCATAGAATTATTTGAGCCCAATGGTCATGAGTTTTCATGTGTTTATGATCCGCCATATTATATGGTTTGCAAACTAAATTTCTTTGCACTTTGAAATTAAATATACAACATCACCTTGGTCCATTGAACGCACACCTTTTATAATGTTATCACTTAGTTTTGCTCCAAGATATCTTATGGTTTTGAAACCATATGCTTTTGAGCCTTATTTAAATTTGATCACTTGCTTTACCTCATAATACGAAGGCCTCCTGTTTGGGAAGATCGAGAGTCGAAATATGCTTCTCAAGCCACATTGATGGCCCTTTTAATATTAACCTTTTCTATCTCGTGGTTCCGGAGGCTCTCTTTGCGTATGCATCAATGTGCCCGGCTACCAAAAGTGTATGCATTAAACATAACCTTCTAGGTTCACTTTGAAATTCTCCGTCTCTAATAGTTTCGTATAGACAATCTTCATGGACATGTACAACCTAAATAATGCCACAGTATGTATCTCAAGATTGACAGATGTTGCTTCCCAAAGGTGTGCTGCCATATTTGAAACTCTGCTGTCGACTTGCCACACCCATGTGAGATTGTCATTCTCTAGGGAGATCTTTTGAGTCAACTTTGTTCAGCGGGCTATACTTCAGGCTAGATTTATCGAAGTGGCGAAATATGTTCCTTTGCATGCGCCTGTCGACATTGATTAGTATGATGCAAGACCTAGACATTTCCAATGGAGCGCTTTAAAGCGTCTGGTGCGCACTAGTGAAGAAAACTCTTGCACCAATGACATAAAATGTTCTCTCTGATCAACATGTATCACACCATCCTCCTTTTAACAATACTGATCACTTGCTCCTGATCCTCCCCTGTTCTGCAACTTTGGCCTCATCGTTGAGCCCAATTTATTACCCTTGATGTCATGACACGACTGAGGAGTTTGTCACCCGTGGGGTCGACCTGCGTGGAACATTACGACATCATAATTATTATTTGATAATGGTGACCACAGATAAAACATATGAAACTAACAAGTTTAAGAGAAGTATTCGAACAACATGCTTAATGACCTATATCGGGAAGGCTTTTATTCATCAATACAAAAAAGGTTTCCATTCAAATGTATGTATGGCGATCTCATTACATATGGCGCGACTGCGGTAAAAATGTTCGAGCGTACGCTAGATGATCCTTCCCACATATGGCATGGTTGCAACAACGAAATATGATCATGAAGGCGAGAAAACTCATGAGGGGTTGGGGATAGGTCGCTGGGATGTAGATGATTGTAGGTCGGGTGAAAGACTTCAACGCCTAAGCGAGCAGAGGGGGAACCCGAAATTTTAAATATACCCAAAATTTTGGGTGGTGTTGTAGCGGCTACAACAGATTAAAAAATAATAAAATAATAAAACTATTTTTTCAACTCGTATTTTCAACTTATCTCCTTAAGATTTTACTCAAATTTTGAACGAAAGTACTCGTTATATGTAAAATTTAATTCCTCATCCAAGGAGTACCCATGTTGCATACTTTCGATAGAACCTGCTACATGAAAAATGAGAAATACATGGGAAAACGTGATTGCAATCACGTTTTTCATGTATTTCTCATTTTTTGTGTAGCAATGCTCATCAAAAGTGTGAAACATGGGTACTCCTTGGATGAGGAATCAAATTTTGAATCCAACGAGTGTTCCCGCTTCGAAATTTGAATAAACCCATATGGAGATAAGTTGAAAATACGAGTTGAAAAAGTAGTTTTTTTTTTCTTTTTTCCCTTAAACTTTGATAGTGTAATCTAATCATATTTTATTATTTCCACTATTATTTTATAATTTCCTTAGGAGGCCCATTTTATACCTCTAAATTCCCCTAATGTTTGTCCGAGAATAACTCCACTCATGAGATGTGGATGTCGCTTCAAAATTTGTTTCAAAATAAGAACAAGAATCAGGTACTAGTATTGGAGGACAAGTTGAAGTCCACCAAGATGTTTTAGGGTGAAGGAGTGGCTTTATATCTGATGAGGTTGTATTAGGTCAAATATGAGCTTGTTTTCGTCGGTGTGATCATTTCAGATACTGATATGATGAGTATTGCCTTGAAAGGTTTCACTCCATAATGAAAACCATTCAGCAAGGGGAACGTTACCAGGGAAAAGTTTCCAAAATGGATTAGGTCATGGTACAACTTCATTTAGGAAGAGTTGTGAGATGAGGATATTCATCCAACGAAGAGGGAAGATGAGGACATGGCACTTGCAACATGAATGAAGAGTAATCAGAAGAATGACTTGAGTAAATTCAAGTGTTTCAAATGTAGGGAGTTCTAGCGGGAACTTGCAAATTCATAGGGAGACTTTGCAGCTCAGGAAGAGCACATGGTCAGTGGGGCGAAAGGGTGCTCCTAAAACTACTGAGAAGGAATCATGGAGATATTGGAAGAAATTTCAGGAGAAGAAGAAGAAGCATGATGATTTCAGTGACATCAACACTTCCGAGAGAGGCGTAGTTCATACTACATGGATTGCTGCAGTTGTGAGCGCCAGGGGTTGGGAGAGTGTTGCAAGTAGTGATGATGATGATGAGTTACTTCTTAGTCTGGGAATTACCTCCCTCGCTAAGAGTGAGTGTTTATTTTTTAGTATCTTGGGAGGTACTCCAAGCCCTAGGGTTCACGGTTTGGAGGGTGAAGTGCCACAAAATTCATTTGTGGGCTTGGAAGCCAAGGTTGGGGTTTTGAACACAAAGGATTTGGGCCAAAACCATGAGAATTAGGGGCATGAGAAAATTTGAGGTGATAGAGGATGACAAGGTGAATACAACGCTTTGAAAATCACTCAAATTGGAGATATAGACAAAGAGATATTGATTTTTTAATGTCACTGTTGGTTTTACCGCATGTGTTGGTCAAGTGGGCCTAATGTTTATAAGGTTAATGACAGTTGTACATTCCCATGAAAATACATTCGACGGATCTCTCCTTTAGTGTATAAAAAGGAGGTGTGTGTGAGATCATTTGATCAAATCCAAGAGAAAAAAAATCAAGGAATCTTCTTTGAAATTGAGCCGCAGTCAAGGAGCATAACAACGAGGGAGAATAAGAGTCATTTGGGTGAGTTCAGGGTTGTTTTGTCTCTACAGTAAAGGCCAACATCACTTGGGAGAGGGACAAGTGCGTGAAGAGGATATGAGGGCAGTGTATGTGTACTATTGGAGCTGCATATTGATATAGGTATGGGCCGCAGGTTGTTCTGAAGTAACAAAAGGGATCAACTCCTTTTTGTGGAGGAAAATTGGTGGAGCTTCCTCATTTGACTAGGCCGCAGTCAAGGGACAAAACAACACAGTATTTTGGGCTAGTCCTGGAGTATAATGCATGAGGTTACGATAGTGTTTAGGGATTTTTTAGAAGCCCTAACTAGGATTGTCATTTCAGTATTAGAGTGCAAAAAATATGTGGTCAAGGAGAGGTATGATTGGTCCCTTCTTGTTGGCAGTGTTTTTTAAGTGGATGAAAGTTTATGCAGCCCGTGGGAGCCATGTGTTGGGGTTGTCTTGGGTGTTAAGAAACTCTAAATAGGAGAAGAATTCATAGTGGTTTTTTTACAATTAGATTGGGTGCCACTGGACCAGTGGAGGGTAGCGTGTTGGTATCGCAAAAGTATCCCTGGAGAAGCATACACGAAGGACATTGAACATTGCATGATTGGGTGAAGGTTGAAGCCTAATGTGCAGTGCATTGATGGACTAGTGGAATACTACATTGGAAGATTGTGGGTTAGGTGTTGGCCAACCTAGAATAACAGATTGGATCAGTATGTGTTCATTGTAGCAGAAGCGACTTGCAACAGTGATAGGTTGCAATCCTCCTTGAGACTCTATGTGTTGTTTGTTGATGGAATAAGGGGAACTAGAGTCCATATCGGAAGCAAATGACCGGAAGGATGAAATATGACATAGAGACTGCAATGAGATTTCCAATGTATCTTGTACTCTTTTACTTGTGGATAATTGAGGGTCATTATCCCTTGTATGGGAAGTTCTAGAATGTTGTATTATTCAGTTTATTTAATATACTGAATATTGGGTTGTTTTACATATTTATACAATATTTTGTAAAAAAAAAATATACTTGTGCATGTGTGATTTACTACTATTTATATTTTTATGTGCAAAGTAGCTACCCTGGTGAAGTCATACTCCTCCACCATTGCATCTACCCATGTGGGCTCCTACACTGCTTCCTGAAAGTAAGATGGCTCAGTCACAATACATTTGCTCATGAGAGCCATGTATTCATTGAATCGGTCAGGAGACTGTCTCTGTCTACGCTGTGAAGTAGTGACTCCTACATTTTGTGCCGCGTCAAGCTTCAGCCTCTCAGCTTTTGTGGTACGCCTTCTGCCAGTTCTGATGTTTGGCTCTGCATGAGTGGAATCCTCCACTCCATGAACCTCCTCCTGTGGCTGATCCACATGTAGAGACTCATCTTTGGGAAACAAAAGTTCCTCCTCTACATGTAAGTCTAGCTCCCTCTCAAGAGACAACTTCATGGCTTTCTCCTCATTGAATTTTATATCCTGTCGCACCACAATCATTCGACTGTTTGGAAAATACACACGATAGTTATGGGGTATTTTTGTGTACCCCACAAATATCCAAACTTCAGCAATCGGATCCATCTTCTACCTGGCGTTCTTGGTCACATGCACATAAACAGATGAACCAAAAATCTTAAAGTGAGAAACATCTAGTTTCTTACTAGTAAAAGCTTCTTCAGGTGTAATCATGCCAAGTAATCTATGAGGACGACGATTTTTCACATAAACCGCAGTTTTGCATGCTTCCGCCCACAAATGAATTGGTAGGCCCTGATCATGCATCATAGCTCGTGCAACACCTACGATCGTTCTATTCTTCCTCTCTACGACCCCATTTTGTTGTGGGTTATGAGGCGCTATGAGTTAGGCTTCGAATTCCTTCTTTGCTACAGAAGTATTTGAATTTGTTAGATATGTATTCTCCACCATTATCACTCCACAAAGCCTTCACTTGCTTCCCCGACTCTTTCTCAACCAATGCCTTAAACTCACAGAACTTTTAGAATGTTTGATCCTTCTTCTGCATGAAGAATATTCAACATTTACAAGAAAATTCATCCACAAAAATAACATAATAACTGTATTTTGATGTTGAAGCGTGTTAGGTCCCTATATTACTAGTTTAGTCCTTTATTTTTATTAGTGTAGCCCCCTTATTGTTATTGTTGTACCCCTGTAACCCCAATATTGTTATTATTGTGCCCTTACATGGTTATTGTTAGGTCGGCTAGGATTATATTTTGGTCCCATGGACTCCTATATATAGAAGGAGATTTTGGTCATTTGTATCATCCAATAATTGTTCATTTATGTAATGTATTGGAGGTTTCCCCCTCGAAGTGGCTATTTCTAAGGTGTTGATCTCTCTTTTCTTCTATTTTTGGAGCTGGTTTCATAACATTTGGTATCAGAGCTTTGGATTCTTGGGTTTCGCTGCTCCAAACAAGTCATCGTGGAATTTGCGCTATAAATTTTTTTCTATGAAGGTTCAAAAGCTGAAATTTTTAAAACATGAAGCTGACATCCTGAGGAACATCATCGAAAAATTTCATAGCTTGGTTCGCAATATTTTTGGAGATATGATCTGTGGAAGTTAGGGAATTTTGCAGGCTCTTGAATTTAACCTAAACAGGTCATCGCGACATTTTATCTATAAATTTATACGAGGTCTTAGAAGCTGAAATTTTCACAGAGAAAATCTGAAATCCTGAGGAACCTCTTGTAAAAATTTTAGATCTTGGTTCGCAATAGTTTTTGAGATATGATTTTGGGAATGTAGGATTTTTTCAGGCTCCTGAATTTCATCTCAAAGAGGTGACAATGGGAAAAACGTCATAACTCTCTCTCTGAGCATCGAATTGGGATTATGTAAAAAGTGGTCGCAAGTAAATGGACTGTAGTTTTTGACATATAAATTTCAGAGCCAAAGGAGGAAAAAGTAACACGTGGAAAGTCTTACAAGTTATCTCTATTGAACTAGTCCATAATTAGGTCATTGTGGGAGATTGGGCATATCTTTGTCTTGAAGAATCCAAATCAGGTTAGACACGTGGCATTAGAAAGAATATTTAGAGGGCTACTTTAGGGCTGAATTTCAGATACTGAAGATCCGAAATCACAGAGATAATTCAGTTTCAATATCGAGCTCCTAAAAAGAAAGAAAAAAGTGTGTATTTTTTTCGAATTTCATAAGTCTCGTTTGAAAAAAATTAGTTTGAATTTATTCCAAGAGCATATTGAAGAATAGATATCAGTATCGGGTTCTAAAATTCCCTCTAAAAGGAATTAAACACCCATTAAGCCTTCAGAATGCTCTACTATGACTGATGAAGACGAAGAAACACAACATGAGATATCAAAATTACAAGAGCAAGTGCACCAAATTTCGCTATCGCAAAGAGCACAAAAAATGAAATGGAAGTTTTGAAGAAAGGCGTGGAAACTAAGATGGATCGTTTGAAGAAAGGGGTGGAAGCGAAGATGAATGGTTTGGGAGGTAAGATGGATGGCATGGAAGTGGGCATGGAAGCTGAGATGGATGACATGGAAGCTAATATTGATGAAAAAATGAAAGACAACATGGAAAACATGAAAAATGATCTAAAATTAGACATCGAAGGTTTGGAAAAGTTGATACAAGAAATATTTCCTAATGGCGAAAATATAGTAGAGGAAACTCATGATGATAACAAAATAAATGTTAATCATGATTTCATAAACTCTAATGTTGGATGGAAAAACCACCATATTCCAAATATGGATATGAGGAAGTCTAATGGCAAGGATCCCGTAACATGGATACTACAGATGGAGCCATATTTTGTTCTCAATAATGTGCAAAACACACAAAAGGTACGCATTGCAACTTTACATTTAGAACAAAATACATTTATATATGGTATCGATGGCTTTGCTCCCGTAAACTTGGTCAATTTTTACGGAGGAAATGATAGCACATTATGAGGATACAAAAAGCAACACCTTCTTTAGCAAATTGATAAATCTTAAACAAAAGGTTCAGTGGTGGAGCACATTGAGGACTTCCCAAAATTGAATATAAGGGTAACTGATATTACAGAGGAACACATGATTGATGTCTTCATAGGGACTTTAAAAGATAACATCCAACATGAAGTTCGTGTTTGGGAACCTGATTCATTGGAAAAGGCATTCAGGTTGGAAAGAAAAATTGAATGTAAAATTATGGCGACAAGGAAGCCTACCACTCACATATATAAAGATGGAAGTGTTGTTACTCCTAGACTTCCACAACCTACAAGATTGACACCACAACAATTGGAAGAAAAAAGAGCAAAAGGGCTTTGCTACAGTTGTGATAGGAAATACACTAAAGGTCAGAAGGTGGCCGAGAAGAAATTATTTTACATATATCGGGAAGACGAAGAATAAATGAATGTGAATCTTCAAAAGAAGAGGATATACACCAGGAACCAACCCTATAAGAGGAAGAAATGAGTCCGACCATATCGTGTAATGCATTGGCAGGAATTACTACTCCTCAAACTCTCAATATAGAAGGACATATCAAGAAGAAAAAGGTAATAGTGTTGATTGATTCAGGTAGTACCCATAATTTTATTCATTGTAAGGTAGCGAATGAATTGAATTGTTTCCTATACCCAACACCTGAATGTCAAGTGATGGTTGAAAATGGAGGAATTATAAATTGCTCTGGAAAATGCCATAATATCAAGCTAATCATGGGGGAATATGTATTGAATATTCCCGATCTAGGTGGATATTGGTGGTCACCCACCTATTCCACTTGGGGCCCACCATTGTCTCTCTTTTTGTTTTTCACGGCACAACTTACTATTTTTAGCAGTTTTTCGGGTCCTGAACTTCCGGAGCCGTTTTGAGGCCCTAAACGACATTTTTTGGGAAAACGGAGAGCAACATGGGTCCATGGACCTATGTTGCTCGTTCAAAAATTGAAGTCCTCGGATAGATCTTTCTAACGAGCTATTGAGCGCGTCAAACGGAGATCGGATGCCAAAGTTACGTCCCCGGGAAGTTGAACCACCAATTTACCCAAACGGGGTCCACAGTTTTGGCGCTTCATCTCCTACGGTTAGGGTTTTGGACGTTTCGGATTCTACATTGTTTCTCAAAAATAAATAGGCCCTCGAGCCCTATTAGAATCCCGCTCAGCGGCTCGTAGTCGCCACATCTCTTCCTCGTAGATAGCTACCACGTTGCCCTTAGCTAGTTTTATTTCCATTTTTTCTATAAGCATATTTAAATTCTTTGATATTAATGAAATGAAGAGTTATTTCCATTGCATCTTTGTATTTATGGTTATATTCGTATTATGTTGTGTTATAGTATAAATTCAAATCAGTGGTATTAAAGTGGTCTGCTCTTTCTCTACTTTTCTTTGCATGTCCCTAACAAGGTCAGGGTATAAGGAATTAGGGCTCGATCTAGTTGAACCCTTGCAAGATCATCCTTGCAAACCCTGATGACCTCCCGCAGTAGAATAAAAGAAAGACGAGGGAGCGGGATATCCTATCAAAATATTTCTTGAGGAAGCCCTCGAGAAACAAAGGAACACAGTGATGGATAACTTTGCCCAGATCCTTCAACAACTGCCCACCGGCGGTGCATCTGCATCCAACAGCCACTCCAGAGGTGCGACTCCTTTTAAGGTACAAGTAAATTTTGGCATTCCCATATTTGAGGATCAAATAGATGCAGATGCCGTAGATAGATGGTTGAATCTATTGGAAGGATATTTCTTGGTTCATGAATTTTCCGACAAGGAGAAGATTATTTTTTCACTCCTCAAAGCTGCCCCACCTGTCAAGGACTAGTGGGAAACCCACTGTGATAAAAGGGACGAGATAGAACCCTCTTTGTTCTCGACTGTACCCACTTGGAATTCTTTCTAAGACACCATCAAGGAACAATACTATCCCGTGGGGAGCTATGAGGACAAGTACATACAATGGACCACATTGCAACATAAAAGGGATCAAGATGTGCATGAGCTGACGAATCTATTCCATACCCTGCGCACCAAGTTGGGTATCAAAGATTCAGAGAAACATCTGGTGCTAAATTATTGCAGTTGTCTGCACAGATACATTCAGGAGGAAATGGAGTTCCTCGACATCTCTTCGCTTGGTACGGCATACCGGTATGCTGCCAAGATTGAGCAGAAATTCAAACAGAAGAAGCGAGACTTTGGATCTGCGAATCAAAAGCAAGGGAAAGGTGCTCCCAAACTGTAGAACAAAGGACAGAGCCAAGGCATGGCGACTCAAGACAACCTGTCGAAGCCACAAGAAAAGAACAACACCGCAAAGCCAAAGAAGGACACGGGAAAGTGGTGTGAGTTCCATAAGAGCTCCACTCACAACACAAGTGAGTGTCGTGCCAAGCAGTCGCTAGTGGCCGAGATGAGGGCTTTTGAGTTAGATGCATGCTCCAACTCCGAATCAGAACCTGAAAAGGGGAATGAAAAAGGGAAACAAATTATTGATGCGGAGCCCAATGCCACTGTTGCTACTACAAAGGTCCAGAAGGAGGAACCGGAAGATCGAGAGGAGGAGGAACGCCTCTTCCACTCCCAGATGTGGGTAAAGGGCTCCCCCGTACAGTTCATTGTCGACAATGGGAGCCAAAAGAACCTCATTTCAGCAGACGCCGTGAAGCGGTTGGGCTTGCCGACCACAGCTCACCCACATCCATACACCATCGTGTGGCTTCACCAAGGACGAGATCTCCGCGTCAGCCAGCAGTGCCGCCTTCCCTATAGCATCAAGCCCTTCACGGATGAGGTATTATGTGACGTTTCTCCTATTGATGTTTCTGATGTATTATTAGGACAACCATACTTGTGGAAGCGTCATGCTGTGTATGAATTTCGACCTCGTGCTGTTATTGTTACTTTGGGAAATAAGTTGTACAGGATACCAGAGGTACCACCTCCTGCCGCTATCTCTTTGGTTACTGCAAAACAATGCAGTAAGCTCATTTCCCAAACCAGGAAATTCGTTTTCCTGATGATCCGCCCCCAGGGCAAGAAGAAGACCGTGGCCACGACCTCCAGACAGGGCTCCTCTGCACAACAACAACAAATGGATAAGGTTGTGGAGGAGTACGGGGACATATTCACCTCACCCACAGGGGTTCCTCTGCACTGTCAGGTCAAGCACCCGATTGATTTGACCCCCGGTGCGCCGCTACCTAATGGACCGATCTATCGGCGCTCTGTTCTGGAGAATGATGAAATCAAGAGGCAGATTCAGGAGCTGTTGCAGAAAGGTCACATCAGACCAAGTTCATCGCCTTGTGGGAGCCCGATCGTGTTGGTACAGAAGAAGGATGGGACGTGGAGACTCTGTATTGACTATCGGGCGCTGAACAAGATCACTGTCCGGAATAGGTACCCAATCCCACGGATTGATGACCTTCTGGACCAACTTAAAGGTGCAAAATATTTCAGCAAGATCGACCTGAAGTCTGGGTATCACCAGGTACCAATTGAACCCTCCGATGTGTGGAAGACTGCCTTCAAAGCCAAGGAAGGCCTTTTCGAATGGCTGGTCATGCCTTTCGGGTTGAAGAATGCTCCCGCAACCTTCATGAGGATGATGGAAGACATCTTGCAGCCATTCACCAACTCATTTGTAGTGGTGTACTTGGATGACATTCTGATCTTCATCCAGACTTGGGAAGAGCACCTTCACCACATCCGACAAGTCCTCCAAACACTGCGACAACACAAGTTGTGTGCCAATTTGGAGAAGTGCATGTTTGGCATGACCCATGTTCAATATCTGGGATACATTATTGATGAAAGGGGGGTGCATGTGGATCCAGCCAAGATCCAAGTCATTCGGGATTGGCCAGCCCCAACCACTATAACAGAGCTTCGCAGCTTTCTGGGTCTTGCTAATTTCTACCGTAGATTCGTGTTGGGATTCTCTCATATCACTTGGCCCTTGAGTCAAGTCACCAAGGGAGGCGCGAGAGAAAAATTCTTTTGGTCGGAACCTCAACAGAAGGCGTTCACAGAATTGAAAAATCACCTCTGTTCTGCCCCAGTGCTCACATTACCAGACTTGCAACAACCATTTGAGATCGAGACAGATGCCTCTGACTATGCTATTGGGGTAGTTCTTACTCAACAGGGACATCCAGTGGCATATCACAGTGAGACATTGTTTGAGACAGTTCGCAAGTATCCCACCTATGACAAAGAAATGTATTCCATTGTGCAAGCATGTCGACAATGGAAGCATTACATTTTGGGGAAGGAAACAATCATCCACACAGACCACCGGCCCCTGCAGTTCATACAGACACAAGGGAAGTTGCAGAATGATCGCCATCAGAAGTGGTCCACATATCTGCAACAGTTTCATTTTAACATCAAGTACAAGAAGGGTAGCACCAATAATGTTGCAGACTGCCTCAGCTGACCACCGATCGTGGCGCTCACCACCGTTCTCAACTCTTGTGGGCATGAGACTTCTGACTGGCCACTTCTCTATGAGAGCGACCCAGAATTCGGCCACACTTACAAGGCACTCTTGGGGGGTATGCAAGTTCCAAATTTTCACCTCCAAGATGAACTTTTATGTCACCTGGGACACCTTTGTGTTCCTTCAAGCGAGTGTGCCAAGATGATATGGGAAGCACACTACAGTCGAGTCGCTGGACATTTCGGGGTTGAGAAAATAGTAGCTGTACTGCAGAAGTATTTCTATTGGCCAAACCTTCGAAAGGATGGCAAGAAGCACACAGATCCTGCACTGCCTGTGCCATTGCCAAACCGACCATCAAGAAGCAAGGCCTATATACTCCGCTACCTACCCCTAGTCGACCTTGGGAATCCATCTTCATGGATTACATGTCGGGCCTGCCTTATACTAAGCATGGAAATGACTGTGTTTTCGTGGTCGTCGACAGATTCTCGAAGATGGTCATTATGGCGGCCTGGAAGAAGAATATCACAGCAGAAGCCACTGCTAAACTCTTCTTTGAACGAGTGTGGGTGAAATTTGGGATCCCATAATCTATCATATCAGATCGGGATAGTAGGTTCCTCAACACATTTTGGTCCAGCCTCTAGTCAATGCTGGACACCAAACTCACCAAGTCCACAGCTTTCCATCCCCAAACAGATGGCCAAACAAAGGTCGTCAACAGAATGATTGTACACATTCTGCGCATGTACAATTCAAAGCATCCACGCACATGGGACGAGAGCCTCCCCTATGTACAACATAGTTATAATCCGGCTCTCCACAGTTCAATCGGCCATATCCCCTTTCAGCTGGGCTTGGGATTCCAGCCACTATGTCCCATTGATGTAGCCATGCCATTTGCGGCTACTCAGGTCGATTCGGCTCATGTCCAGTCTGAAGTTGACAAACAAAATAGCTCATCGAGTGCATTCAACACATCTGCCAATAGGTTCATGACATATTGGACAGAGCCAATGCTAAGTACAAGTAACGCCATGATCAACACCGGGTGCCACACAACTTCCAGGTGGGCGACAAAGTATGGCTACATTTGTAGAAGGAGCACCTCACTGGACCCCACCGCAAGCTTCGCCCACTCCGATACGGGCCGTACACCATCACCAAGGCTATAGGGAACAATGCCTTCGAGCTCAATATTCGACTATTCCTTGGTCTGCACCCAATATTCAATGTCGACCACCTTCGTCCTTACTTCCCACTTCTACTGGACACCTCTGACATTGCAGAACAACTCACACCAACAGAGTTAAACCCAGACTGCATGGAATAGGCCACCGCAGATTATATCATGGACATGCAAATCAAGAACATTCGCCAACAGAAGATCCAACTATATCGGGTTGTCAAAGCTGGCCAACTCCTACACCAAGGTAAGTGGTTCACCAGGGACCAAGTTCAGCAAAAAATTCCTCATCTCATGGAGGAACTTAACGCAATGGGGACCATTGCTTCCTAAGGGGGGAGGAATGATCTAGGTGGATATTGGTGGTCACCCACCTATTCCACTTGGGGCCCCACCATTGTCTCTTTCTATTTTTTTAGTTTCAGCACAACTTACTATTTTTAGCAGTTTTTCGGGTCCTGAACTTCTGGAGCCGTTTTGAGGCCCTAAACGACGTTTTTTGGGAAAACGGAGAGCAACATGGGTCCATGAGAGCAAAATTTGTAGTCCTCAGATAGATCTTTCTAACGAGGTATGGTACACATCAAACGGAGATCGTATGCCAAAGTTATGCCCCTGGGAAGTTGAAACACCAATTTACCCAAACGGGGCCCATAGTTTTGGCGCTTCATCTCCTAGGGTTAGGGTTTTGGCTATTTAGGATTTCCCATTGTTTCTAAATAATAAATAGGCCCTCAAGCCTCATTGTAACTTAGTTCAGAGGCATGTAGCCGCCACATCTCTTCTCAGAGATAGCTACCAGTGCCCTAGCTAGTTTTATTTCCATTATGTCTGTAAGCAAATCTCAGTTCTTTGATATTAATGAAATGAAGTGTTATTTCCGTTGCATCTTTGTATTTATGGTTATATGTTTATTCTGTTGCGTTCCTGCATAAATCTGGATCAAGTCCAATGCTTTCCATTCCTATGGGAGGTGCTGATGTTGTACTAGGAGTACAATGGTCACAATCTTTAGGGATGGTAGCTTTTCATTTTCAAGAATGTTTCTTGAAAATTTTTTCAGAAGGAAAGGAAGTCGAATTATGGGGTATCGCAGGGAAGCCGGGAAATATAATAAGCTCTAATGTCATGACAAAGCTTCTGAAGAAAGAACAACAAGGCATAATTGCACAATTATGCTCACTAGAAGTTCCAACATCAAAATCTTCTATTTCTGCAGATCTCCAAAAATTCTTGGACAATCATTCCAAGGTGTTTGAAACTCCCAAAGGACTCCCACATATTCATGATCATGATCATGCTATTCATTTGATTCTAGGAAGTGTTACTCCAAACATCAGGCCTTATAGATATCCTTATGTCCAAAAGAGCGAAATTGAACATATGATTGCAGAGATGTTAGAGGTTGGTATAATTCAACCTAGTCAAAGTTCTTTCTCTGCTCTAGCAGTATTGGTGCACAAGAAGGATGGATCATGGCGCATGTTCCCGGATTATAGGGAGCTCAATAAACTCACCATTAAAGATAAATTTCCCATTCCTGTGATTGATGAATTATTGGATGAATTACATGGAGCAATTTGTTTTACCAAGTTGGATCTTCGTTTAGGGAATCATCAAATTAGAATGAACACTGAAGATATTCTGAAAACAACATTTCAAACTCATGAGGGTCATTATGAATTTTTGGTCATGCCTTTTGGGCTTACCAATGCAACTTCTACATTTCAAGGGTTGATGAATTCCATTTTCAAACCCTTCCTTAGAAAATTTGTGTTAGTTTTTCTGATGATATACTAATCTAAAGCAGGTTTTGGAAGGATAATGTTCAACATGTTGACAAGGTGCTCAAACTATTACAGGAGAAACAATTATATGCAAAAACATCCAAATGTTTCATTGGAGTACAAGAGGTGGAATATCTGGGTCATATTGTATCTCACAAGGGGGTTAAGGTAGACCCTAACAAAATTAAGGTCATTAAGGAATGGAAAGTCCCCACAACGATAAAGCAGTTGCGAGGATTTCTTGGGTTAACAGGGTATTATCGCAAGTTTGTTAAGAATCATGGGAGAATAGCAGCACCTCTAACAAGATTATTGAAGAAAGATGAATTTTCATGGACTCTTGAAGCAACTAAGGCCTTTGAACATCTTAAAGAGACAATGTGCCTAGCACCGGTCTTAGCTATGCCCGACTTCACAAAAACCTTTATTGTGGAATGTAATGCCTCAGGAAATGGAATTGGTGTTGTTTTAATGCAAGAAGGAACACCTATTGCTTTTGAAAGTCATCCAATCAAAGGAAAGTATTTACAGAAAGCTATTTATGAGAAGGAAATGTTAGAAATACTACATGCAATAAATAAATGGCAACCTTACCTAATGGGAAGACACTTCAAGGTCAAAACTTATCATGATAGTCTTAAACACTTTTTGGAACAAAGATTATCTTCAGAATAGCAGCAAAAATGGGTCACAAAGATGTTGGGCTATGACTTCGAAATAATCTACAAAAAAGGGAAGCTAAATGTTGTTGAAGATGCACTCTCAAGAAAGAATGAAGAGGTGGAAGCATTGCTTTGTGCCATTTCTATTATCCAACTAGATTGGATAACCAAAGCAAGAGATGAATGGAAGAAGGACGAAGAAGTGTGGACACTCTTTCAAAATTTGCAGCAAGATCCTAGTACATCTGATACATTTAGTTGGAAAAATGATTCCTTATGGTACAAATATCGCTTATATCTTTGTAAGAATTCCCAACTAAAACAAAAGATTCTTCTGGAATTGCACACTTCTCCTTTAGGAGAACACTCAGGATTTTTAAAAACTTACCACAGGGTGAAGAAAGAATTTTTTTGGGATGGCCTTAAATCTGATATTCAAAAGTTTGTGGCGGAATGTTTGGTTTGCCAGCAGAATAAAGTTGAGACAATTAAGACCCCGGGTCTTCTACAACCTTTATCCATTCCAAGTAAACGTTGGGAGGAGATTTCAATGGATTTTATCACAGGTTTACCTAAGTCCGAAGGAAAGAGTGTCATCATGGTGGTAGTTGATAGACTTACCAAGTATGCACACTTTTGTGCATTATCTCATCCATTTAAAGCAATTACAGTTGCTACTACATTTATGGACAGAATTCAAAAGCTACATGGAAGCCCAAGGGTTATTGTGAGCGACAGAGATCCCATTTTTACTAGAAATTTTTGGACAGAGTTATTTTCTTGTTTGGGTACTCAATTAGTTCATAGCTCATCTTATCATCCTCAATCTGATGGTCAAACTGAGATAGTAAATAAATGTTTGGAAGGATATCTTCGTTGTTTTGTATCTGATAAACAAACACAATGGGTCAAGTGGTTACCTCTCACTGAATGGTGGTATAACGATTCCTTCCATACTGCAGCAAAAATGACCCCATTTATGGCACTTTATGGATATCATCCACCATCCATCACATCATCTTTAAGGGAAAATTCGAAGGTTCAAGCAGTGGAAGATCACATCGAGCATCAGCAAGAAGTTCTTCAACTCTTAAAGGATAACCTGAATTTGGCACAAAATCGAATGAAACAACAGGCAGATCAACATCGCAGCGAGAGAAGTTTTGATGTAGGAGATTGGGTATTTTTACGGCTACAACCATACAAACAAATGTCCCTCAAGCAAGCTAAGAAGGATAATAAATTATCGCCAAAGTGCTATGGTCCTTACAAGGTGTTGCAAAATATTGGTACTATGGCATACAAATTGGAGCTTCCTGCTTCTTCACGAGTGCATCCAATTTTCCATGTTTCATGCTTAAAGAAGGTTATAGGTGAAAATATTCCAGTTCAAACAATATTGCCCGAACTTGATGAGGAAGGAAAAATCATATTGGAACCTGAAGCAGTCATGGAAACAAGAACTCGACAGCTACGAAATCGATCAATTTCAGAGTATCTCATCAAGTGGAAGAACTTACCCACTGAAGATTCTACATGGGAGGATGAGAATTTTATATAGAAGCACCCAGAGCTACTCAAACGTTGAGGACAACACTTTTTTTGAAGGAGAGGGGCATGTTAGGTCCCTATATTACTAGTTTAGTCTATTATTGTTATTAGTGTAGCCCCCTTATTTTTATTGTTGTACCCCTATAACCCCAATATTGTTATTATTGTGCTCTTACATGGTTATTGTTAGGTCGGCTAGGATTATATTGTGGGCCCATGGACTCCTATATGTAGAAGGAGGTTTTGGTCATTTGTATCATCCAAGAATTTGTCATTTATGTAATGTATTGGAGGTTTCCCCCTCGAAGTGGCTATTTCTAAGGTGTTGATCTCTCTTTTCTTCTATTTTTGGAGTTGGTTTCATAACAAAGCAACCGAGAATGGTCCACACACGTCTGTGTGAAATCTCTCCAAGATCACCAAAGCACGGTTCTCCTTTTCATGAAAGGTGGACTTTACATACTTCCCCATGGTGCAACCCTTGCACTAATCTAACTGAGCAAGTGTTCCCATTGGAAGTCTAGTAGATATTTGTTGCATGACTTTCAAGGCTCCATGATGAAGATGGTCCAATCACCTGTGCCATAATTTTCCCTCATCCCGGCTCACCACTTTTTCTACCTTGCGCATCATTGCAACACAGCCTTCTACCTCCATCTTGCAGAGATTCTTAACTCAAATCCCTATCCTCTTGTCTTGACCCATTGTTTTATGTCGCCATAAAGCTTTTCCATCACTGAAAACAACATCATAGCCTTGGTCCTCCAACATCGCGATTGAGACCAAGTATTTCTTCAGACCTGGAACATGCATAACATATTTCAATAGAAATGGTTTACCTAACTCCCTCTCAAAGGTAATGGTACCAATGTCAGTCACACGATATCGTCCATCGTCACCCATCTCTATATGCATTTGCAGATCTTTCTTCTCCAAGTCACTGAAAATCTCCTTATCTCCCGTCAAGTGGAAGGAAGCACTACTATCAAGATACCACACCGATCCCATTGTGCTTGAAAAAAAGCATGCAATCAAAGAGAAATCAAGTTCAAATTGCAATGCAAGGGCCTCACCAGCTGCGGCTCCAACAACCCTCTTGTTCTTCTTTTTCTGTGGGCAGTTAGTGGCGCGATGCCCATGTTTGTGACAACGAAAACACTTCACCTTGGACAAATCCAGCTTCTTGCCTTTAGACTCAGATTTTGAGTGGAATTTCTTCCCCTTCCCTTTCCTTGCCTTGGAAGCCAAAGCACAATACTCTTCATCATAATTATTTGATGAAGATCCATCTCTGGTGTTCCGCCTAAACTCCTCCTGCACTAGATCCCACCACAGTCATTCCCAATCTGGAAGTTTTTCCTGTCCGTTGACAAGGTCTTGATAACTGTGCCAAATCTTAGGAAGTCCCAAGAGAGCCAAACTCACCAAATCATCATCACCAACTGTGATTCCCACACTCCCTAGTTCATCCCGACATTGGAAAAACTTTGCGAGATACTTCGGAATATTGTCGCCCTTCTCCATCTTGATCTTTTTGAGTTTATCTTTCAGTGCCAATTCCCTATGGTCGATGTTGCTTTGGAAAAGATCTGTCAAAGCCTTCCACATAGAAAATGGAGTGGATTTCACATGAAGGCTTGAGACAATATGGTCTCGTACACCTTCCAACAAAATCATTCTCGTCTTCGCTACTTTATTTTTCCAGGCGTCAAGTAATGCAACATCCGTTGAAGTGGGTTAGGAACATCACTGTCGATGAATTCCTTGAAGCCATTATCTTCAAGTAGCACCTCCATCCTGTCCTTCCATGCAATGTAGTTCAAGCTGCCCTCGAGTGCATACTCTAGCCGCAAGCCATTGAAAGCCATTTCGATGTTTACTCAACTGTCGCACCAAGAAATTATTGTAGCAAATTCAAATTGTTTCCACCAACAAACTCACATACTACTTCAAAATTGCAATCTTCTTTGCTCCGATACCATGCGGAAATTTTAATACAATTATGTATTGCCTGGATCCTCCTGGATTCTACTAAAATCTTTGTGGAAATTTAATCGTCAATTTCAAACACATGAATAAAGATCAATCACACATAACACAGATGTTTTTACCCGGAAAGCATAAAGCTAAAAACCCCACTATCATATATTATGTATATATCATGGATCATGAAAAAATCCCATACAAAACTCTACTCCAAGAGCTCTCAGTACAATATACAATCATCTCACACTGTCATGCAAAAATTGTCAAATACATGCGCCAATTTACTACCTCCTGATAGCCTGCTTCCACTGTGCAATCCATGCTGATCACAATCCATGAATGAATGAGATCCTACCTTGCCTTGACTGCAAAATCCTCATTGGAATTTCCAATGTGTGTGTGGTTGCATGAGTGCACCCACTAATGTCACAACTGATAGTCAAATTGTCCCTTTCACCTATCTCTCAACTGGGTCTCTACTGGATCTGACATGCATGCAGTTAACAATAGTAAATATTCAGTTGGATGTGATATCACTCCATATGAATTAATTTAATATTTAATTCACTGATCTCTCACTAGTGTATCTTTAGTTACAACTAGTTACAACTAGCACAACTGAGCTTAACTCACTTAATTTAGTTAAACTACTTTACAACTCACATAACTACACATCCAACTTTGTTACAACTTTGAATCACTCAGTTACAACTAAGTCCACTTGCATGTCCCACCAACCAACCTTAGAACTCAAAATTCCTTCAGCTAATTGGTTTGCCACTTCAGTTAACTGAAATGAAGTGCTTCAAGAGAATATATTAATATTTAATGTCCAATTATTATTAAGAGATAATAATAATCGACATGCATTCTATTTTTAGACATGCGATCTATAAATATACTTTTCACATGCATCTAAAAATTGAACCTCATCTATAAATAGATTTTTCTCACCATTCTAAAAATAGATTCCTGATATAAATAGAATTTTCTCAACATTCTAAAAATAGACATACACCTAAAAATAGCCTGCGGGCCCCACCTAGTGTAGGTGCTTAATTTTTACTAGGATCATCATCTTGTTGAATCTTAACACTCCCACTAAACAAGAAAGGGATTATCCTTCACCCCGATCCTGTCTCTATGGTATTCAAATTTTCTCCTAGTGAGCGCCTTCGTTAGAATATTTGCATCCTAATCTTCCGTAGGAATGTACTGAAGAAACATGATCTTCTGCTGCACACAATCTCTGATATGATGATACCAGATATCTATATACTTAGATTTATCATGAAACACAGGATTAATCTCGAGTTTGATGCAACTCTGGTTATCACAATGAATCACTGTAGGATCTAAATGAGAACCAAACAAACCAACCAAGATCTTTCTCATCCAGATAGCCTCACATGCAGCTTGACTTGCTGCTATGTATTCCACTTCTGCTGAAATGAGTGCCACAAATATCTGTTTCCTGTTGTACCAAGAAATAGCTGTAGATCCGATACTGAAGACCCCTCCTGATGTGCTCTTTATGTCCATTAGGCTGCCAGCCCAATCTGCATCTGTGAAGCCATGCAACTTCACCTCATACGTTTTTCTGTACCATAATACATACTCAGATGTGCTTTTGAGATATCTCAGGACATGCTTTCCCACCTTCCAAAAGAGCTTTGTAGGCTTAACCATCGCTTGAATAAGCTAGTTCACCACATAGCATATGTCTGGTCTTGTTTTTACTAAATACATTAGCGAACCCACTAACTGTCGATAGACAGTAACATCCACTACCTCTCCAGATGTAGCATCCTCTTTCCTCGAGTTTCCTGGAAGAGAAGTATCCATGGGTTTGCAGCCCTCCATGTGAAACTTACCCAGTATCTCCCTTGCATACTTGCCTTGAGACACAAAAAGTTCACCTTCTTGCTTCCATATTTCCAATCCAAGGAAATAATGAAGGAGGCCCATATCCTTCATCTCAAACACCTTTGCAAGGTCCTCCTTGCATGAGTGTATCAAATTCTTATCACCAGTCAGTATTAAATAATCAACATAAAGAACAAAGTGTACCAAGCATGGGGTGCTTGCTTCAGCCCATAAAGCTCTCTTTTGAGTCTGCACACATGCGACTCGCTGTTGAAGATCTCAAATCCTTCAGGCTTCTCAATGTACACTTCTTCCTCAATGATCCCATTAAGGAACACAATTTTCACATCCATCTGATGAATTTTCCAACCCATCTGCACTGAGAGAGCAAGGATGGCCCTTATCGAAGAATATCGTGCAACAGGTGCAAAGGTTTCTTCATAATCAATCCCCTCGATCTCTCAGAAGCCCCAAGCCACAAATATGGCCTTGTATTTCTCAACACTCCCATCAGTAGCTTGCTTTACCTTGTAGATCCATCTTGAACCTACCACTGATTTATCAACCGGCCTTGGAAAAATTTCCCGAGCACTGTTTCTGACAATGGAGTCATACTTCTCCACCATTGCATCTACCCATGTGGGCTCCTGCACTGCTTCTTGAAAGGAAGATGGCTCAGTCACAATACATTTTCTCATGAGAGCCATGTATCCAGTGAATCGGTCTGGAGACTATCTCGAAATTCCTTTAGCTAAGTGGTTTTCCACTTCACACTAGAAAATTTGGCGGAAATTCTGACGGCCAATTTGTCGCTATTCCGACACATAGTCGTCGCAAGAGCGACATTTCGAGGGTGGGAAAAATGTGGTTTGTCATGCCTTTGCAGTTTCGACGCAATTAAAAAGTGTTGCACTATCGACACTTCTTTCGTCGCTTCCGAACAGGCGTCACTCTTCCAACGTCTCCTGAACCGTCGCGCTTCTGACGTTTGTAAACTGTCACACTTCCGACGAAATGTGGTCCGACGTTTTGAACATCGCTCTTCCGACGTTTGTAAACGGTCGCAATTCCGACGCAATGTGGTCCGACGTTTTGAACATTGCTCTTCTGATGTTTTTAAGCTGTCGCAATTTCGACGAAATGTGGTCTGACGTTTTTAGCATCGCTCTTCCAACGTTTGTAAACTGTCGCAATTCTGACAAAATGTGTTTTGACATTTTGAACGTCGCTCGTCCGACGTTTTTATACTGTCGCTCTTCCGACGTTTTTAAGCTATCACAATTCTAATGCTTACAAGGCGTCGGTATACCGACGACGGGTTCAATTTAAAAAAAAAATGAAACTCTAAAAGAGGAAAAATGTTGTTTTGAATATATTATATGAAGTAAAACAATCCATGAAGTCATTACATTTTCACATCTGAAGATTGGAACCCAAATATCCATCCAGAAAAGTGGAAGTCCCACCCCATATAATGATAGAAAAATACCCCATGTCACATACAGGGACATGATATAAAACCCAGTAACGGTCCACATGGAGATTATCGACAAATCTAAGAAAGCATCCAAATATGCCCAAGGCATCTATAAGAAAGTGAAATAGCATCATGTAGAATAGTAAAGCAATAGATAGAGTACCGACATCCATTTTTCCAAATACAAATTAAAGTACCCAAAATCCTTGAACAGAGAAAAACGCTAATCATGTGAGGAGTGTGATATGTCCAAAATATAAAAAGACCATCAGACCATATCAATAAACCAGCAACATAGACCAGCATAGCTAGTTTTGAAGGCAGAGTGATAAACATTAATCATTTTTTTCACAAGAGAAAAAACGTTGTTTTGAATATATTATATGAAGTAAAACAGTCCATGAAGTCATTACATTTTCACATCTGAAGATTGGAACCCAAATATCCATCCAAAAAAGTGGAAGTCCCACCCCAGACAGTGATAGAAAAATACCCCATGTCACATACAGGGACTTGATATAAAACCCAGTAACGGTCCACATGGAGATTATCGACAAATCTGAGAAAGCATCCAAATATGCCCGAGGCATCTATAAGAAAGTGAAATAGAAGTATGTAGAATAGTAAAACAACATATAGAGTACCATCGTCCATTGTTCCAAATACAAATTAAAGTACCCAAAATCATTGAACAGAGAAAAACGCTAATCATGTGAGGAGTGTGATATGTCCAAAATATAAAAAGACCATCAGACCATATCAATAAACCAGCAACATAGACCAGCATCGCTAGTTTTGAAGGCGGAGTGATAAACATTAATCATTTTTTTTTCACAAGAGAAAAAACGTTGTTTTGAATATATTATATGAAGTAAAACAGTCCATGAAGTCATTACATTTTCACATCTGAAGATTGGAACCCAAATATCCATCCGGAAAAGTGGAAGTCCCACCCCAAGCAATGATAGAAAAATACCCCATGTCACATACAGGGACATGATATAAAACCCAGTAACGGTCCACATGGAGATTATCGACAATCTGAGAAAGCATCCAAATATGCCGAGGCATCTATAAGAAAGTGAAATAGCAGTATGTAGAATAGTAAAACAACAGATAGAGTACCGACGTCCATTGTTCCAAATACAAATTAAAGTACCCAAAATCCTTGAAGAGAGAAAAACGCTAATCATGTGAGGAGTGTGATATGTCCAAAATATAAAAAGACCATCAGACCATATCAATAAACCAGCAACATAGACCAGCATCGCTAGTTTTGAAGGCAGAGTGATAAACATTAATCATTTTTTTTTCACAAGAGAAAAAACGTTGTTTTGAATATATTATGTGAAGTAAAACAGTCCATGAAGTCATTACATTTTCACATCTGAAGATTGGAACCCAAATATCCATCCAGAAAAGTGGAAGTCCCACCCCAGACAATGATAGAAAAATACCCCATGTCACATACAACGAATTGATATAAAACCCAGTAACGGTCCACATGGAGATTATCGACAATCTGAGAAAGCATCCAAATATGCCCAAGGCATCTATAAGAAAGTGAAATAGCAGTATGTAGAATAGTAAAGCAACAGATAGAGTACGTACCGGCGTCCATTGTTCCAAATACAAATTAAAGTACCCAAAATCCTTGAACAGAGAAAAACGCTAATCATGTGAGGAGTGTGATATGTCCAAAATATAAAAATGCCATCAGACCATATCAATAAACCAGCAACATAGACCAGCATTGCTAGTTTTGAAGGCAGAGTGATAAACATTAATCATTTTTTTTTCACAAGAGAAAAAACGTTGTTTTGAATATATTATATGAAGTAAAACAGTCCATGAAGTCATTACATTTTAACATATGAAGATTGGAACCCAGACTCATGGCAAATTTGTCATCAAAAAATAAAAAAATTAAGAAGACTTCCCTCATACGGGGAAACCAGTCTTGAACGTTTAATTTACAGAATTCAAAAATATTACAAAGGTCCAACACAGTAAAATAATCTAAAAGCAGCCCAGTTAAGTGGGCCTGCGAAGCAAGAAAAACAAATTAACCAAAATACTCCTCCGATGGCTCCTCCACGATTCGGCACCATCCTTCGAAAGGTCCAGGATTGCTAGGTGCTACCTCCACATGCATGCCACGGCTCCCCTCCTGAAGGCCCGAATGCTGGCCGTCTTTTTCTGAGCTCAGACCCGCCGTACGGGTGCATTCTTCCTCCGTTTGGGCCTCCTCGTGGAAGACCACAGTGACTAAAGCCGTGATTCACGGGCGGTTGAGAGAGCAATTAAAGGAAAATTGCGTAGTGCGCGTCGTGGGAGAAGGTGAACTAGCTGTGGGGAAATGAGGAGCAGGGGAATCCATACGGTGGCCAGATCCTACAACCCGACCCCGCCCACTCCTATTATTTGGATATCGACCTGCGTAATAATCACTGGACTGGCCGGAAGTCGACTATGTTGAGGGGCTGGAGGGAGCGCGCAGGGGTTGACCTCTAGTGCTCCCCCTTCGGCAACACATCCTATGATGCACGTGAGGCATGGGTTCAGTCTCAGGCGCAGTGGGTAGAAGAGGAGATGGAGAAGCAGAATTCCAAGAAACAGAGGAAGACAGACACAGACAAAACCGAGAGAAATGCAGATATGCAACAAGGTCTAAGCAGCAGTTCAGCGGGCTTAGCAGGCAGTGTAATCCAGCAACCGGCTCGTCTGAAAAACCATAGCGAAATGCCATTTTGTTGACTCGACTGCAATGCAATCAAAGGACGCCCGTCATAATTAATCTCTGATCATTAATGACAGCCGAAGGCCGGATCATATTGGAGCATGCGGAATTGCTCACAGGAGTGGAGGTCCGATCTTGAACAGTGTTAAAACTTAATTAATGCGAATTTGATGTGAAAACTTAATTGAACAGCATTAAATGTTAATGCGATTGATATGAAATTTCCACATCCATGTCCCATCGCCTTAAACGCCATCAAATGCACCCGCAGCTGGGAGCAGGGCAAGTTTTGATTGAGGACATGTGGCAAAAATTGATTGGAGCGGATCTTTGTTTGGGCCACTCGCATAGTGGAAATCCGGACTCAAAAAATATTAGGGCGAATTTGATAAGAAATTCACGTCAAAACTCTCCCTCCGTACGCCAGCCCAACTTCGGACCCAAAAAATATTAGGGCGGAATTCATTTGGTTTTCGCGTCAAAAAATGGGCCGACGTCAGTAGGCTATTTTGGAACGCGAATTTGGTTTGAATTATGGTTTATAGCCGTTTGAAGTCTGGCGGGCTCGACTTAAGAACAATTTTGTTTGATCCCATCTTATAAAATTTGTGTTGGTTTTCTTTGATAATACACATATTTATAATAAATCATGGGAATTCCACACTAAACATGTGGAAAAGTTATATAAATAATTATTGAGAACAATCATTTTTATGTAAAAATATCCAAATGTGCTTTTGGGAAATAAGAATTCGAGTATTTGGTTCATATTGTTTAAAGGAAGGAGTGAAGTTGGAGCCTCAAAAGATGCAAGCTATTACAAAATGACCTATTCCTAAGAAAATCAAGGTTCTTAGAAGATTTTTTAGACTTACATGATATTATTGATCATTTGTTAAGAATTATGCATGCATTTCAAGTCCACTCATATCTCTTGAAGAAAATATCATTTATATGGAATGATGAGGCTACTTTGGCATTCTCTCTTTCAATGGATGCCATGTCTTCTACACCAACATCGGTTGCACCTACTTTTGGTAAAACATTCATAGTAGAGTGTGAGGCACTAGGACAAGGAATTTACGTAACATTAACATAGTAAGGGATATCATTGGCTTTTAAAAGCAAGGAATTCAAAGAAAATATTTGGTAAGGAATTCAAAGAAAATATTTGGTGAAATCTACGTACGAAAAATAAATGGAAGCAATATTACATGCAATAAAAAATGGGGATAGTATATCATTGAGAGGCACTTTAAAGTCAAGATATACCATGATAGCATAAAGTATTTTTTGAAGCTATGGATTTCATTGGAATATTAACAAAAATGAGGAGAAAAAATGCAAATTTTTAATTTTGAGATAATCTGCAAAAAGGGTAAGGAAAATTTAGTACATGATGCTCTTTCTAAAATAGAAGAGCCCTCAAATTTATATCCAATTACATTTTCTATTCCTAGGTGGCTAGAAGAAGCTTGCCATAATGGAAAAATGACAATAGAACAAAAACTAAAATTTATAAAGGATGGGATGAACTCTATGGAGCATTGGGAGTGAAAGAGAGATATACTTTGGTGCAAATGTAGAATATTTTTAAGCACGCAAGAATATTTGAATAAACAAATATTAAGGGAGTCCCATGTCTCTCTGATGGTAGGATGCAGGGTTCCTTAAAACATCTCAAAGGATCAAAAAATATATTTTTGGAAGGAATGAAGAAAGATATTCAAAATTTTGTAAGAGAAGGTTAGGTTTGCATAATAAATAAAAGAGAGATAGTAAAATCTCTGGGGTTACTTCAACCATTCCACATACATATTCAAAGACTAGAAGATATATCAATAGACTTTATTACAGGGTTACTGAAATATAAAGGTAAGTATTACATTTTTGTGGTCATTTATATAGACAAATTTTGTAGATTTTTTTTGTGGAGCTCAAAGTACATAAACAACAAGCCAAGTGGCAGAAGTGTCCGTGAAAAAAATTCATAGTCTTCATGGTTTTCCTAAATTAATAGTAACAAGAAACTTTTGGAAATAATTATTTAATATGAGTGGAGAAACACTAGCTACCATGAGTTCTACATATCAAACACAATCAAATGGTCAAACAAAAATAGTTAACAAATGTATTTAAGGTTATCTACAATGTTACTCTTTAGAAAATAAATCTTAATGGATGAAGTGGGTTCCTCAAGGAAGAATGGTAATATGATACTATCATACTACCTATCACACATCTACTAAAATTTCCCCATTTAAGGCCCTTTATGGATATCCAACTCCTAGAATCTCATACTTTTTGCAAGATAAGTCCAAAGTATAGGAAACAGAGTCACATATGGAAAATACTAAAGAAACTTTGAAAATTATTATGGAAAACCTTCAAATGACATGAAACATGATAAAAAAACAAGGGGAACAACATTGAAGTGAAAGATAATTTGAGGAGGGAATTGGGTATTTTTTAGATTATAGCATTATAAGCAATCTTCATTTAAGAAAAAGAAGAATAAATAATTAGCTCAAAATTGAAAACTGTTATGGCCCTAAATAATTATTCATAGGATTGCACAAGTGGTATAGAAGTTATATTTTCCTTCTTCTTGCATTCATAAGGTTTTTCATGTATCTTGCCTAAAAAAGGTTTTGGGAAAAAATATGCCAATGTAAAAATCCCACTTAATAAAGAGACAAAATTGTTGTGCTTTTGGAACCTGACCCGAGGATTGGACATGAGTTAACAAACAAAAGGATAGCGGAACCAGACTTGCACCCGTGGTCAAGCCCTGTACCAAAACCACGAGCGGAATCACAAAAGCGAGTTGCCCATATCGCATCGCTTTTGCGGAGTAGGCGGTATTTCCTATTCACGATCGATTCCATAGGGAATGCGACACATGGCGAAGTGACCCCCGGAAAACCACCGTTTAACCCACGCCATCACACGTTAAAGCTCGACGTTGGAAGCCGAGCGAAATTGCCAAGATTCGTTGATTTGGAGAAGGGCCATCGGACGGTGGTCACACGTTGAACTTGCCCGGAGGTTAACTAAGGTGTGCGGAGGATAGCCAGGTACGATACGAGTGTTTGATTGGTTATTGATATATATAGGTGGGCTGAAGTATAATGAAATTATTTAATTAAACGATTGGCGGATAATTAGCATAATTCTGGAGCGTGATTGTTGTAAGGCTGGGTGGTGAAATATAGAGCCGAAATTTCATTACAAGTTATTTATTTAAAAAGAAACATGGAGTATAAATACAAAGTGTTGAAAGTTAAACATTGGTTATAAGGCTTGGAGATAATATAAAGTCGAGAATATAAATTAAAGTCCAACCATTGTGGATAGTATTTATTTATCAAATTCTACGAATTTCTACGAATTTGATAAATAAACCCGAAGAAAGAAGAAGTCAATTAAGACTCAGGCTGGAGGAAAAGAACAGGGTAAACCAAGGGAAAATGCTGACAGAGCGATTGTAGACACACCAGCTCTCCTTAGGGGTCCAATTTCAATTTTGTTGCGTCACACGATGATCTCTCTTCTCTGGCATTTACTTGTATTGAAGATCACTATTCTAGGAATAAGGAGTTATTTCTCCAAAAATAACCCTAGCCAAACATTGACAATGCATCAAGGATATATTTCTATGCTTCATAAGTACATATGTTCTACTTCTAAATCATGTCTTGGAAGTGGTTGTTTTGCTGGAAAATATTCACCAATTGGTTTCATACCAAAATATTTTTCTCATTTTCAACATCCAATACATGAAAAAGATAATGGTTTAAAACAACATAAATATTTTAAATTTTGCAAGAATTGTCTGGCACACTTTGAATATGAATTTTGAAGTCAAGTGCATGATGCTGTATAGGATCAAGTGTCATTTTGAATACCAAATGTTTCACAAGAAACTTCTCAACATGCTACCCTGCAGTAAGGATTAAATGACAATATTGCATCAACTATTTCCATAATAAAAGTGCACCTCGGCCATAAGACTGAACAACTACAAATGTTGTAGATCTAACAAGACCACACAATCAAATGTATTCCACAAGGTCAATACTGTATGAAAAATAAAAAGGAGTTTGCAACCAAAAATACCTTAGGCAACTAATTCAATTAGATACACCAAACCATCAGCAAAAAGGAAAACCAGCCTACTTGGCCCCAATATTTTCAACTGGGTCCTCTAATTCAACCAATAAAAAGGCCAAAACCATAGCATTGAGATACATTTCATTACATTGTCAATAACAATAAAATTTGACTCAGCCATAACCCTTTCCTTTTATTGTTGTGAAAATATTTATGCATTACTCTAATGTGGCTAGTCCATAGGCCAAATAGACCACTGGGTAACAAATATGTTTCCTTTCACCTTTGAGTTTTCAAATTATGCCTACCAAATCTAAGACATTTAAGAGGGGGAACTAATACAACGTTAAAAAGAAAACCAGAGCACACATCTACAAATTACCTCCTTAGCAATTGTCACACCATCATTAACTATTTTCGGAGAACCATGCTTGCTCTCTAAGACAACATTTTTTCCTTCGCCCCAAGGGTGACTCCAACAAGATCAGCAAGTTTGTTCACACCGCCTGCAAGACAAATTGACAATGCTTTCAGTAAGTGTGAAATTGAATGCCAGACCATATGCCAAAACAACCCTCCATGAAAAATTAAAATAACACATTAAAATCGAATATAAGTGGACAAAGAAAGATCCACCGCAGTGAAGTTTCACGTGCAGGTGACCTTCCTTTAAACATAATTTTTTCTCTGACCTGCAATTTTTTTGTCATTGAGCCATCCTTGTTGAAGTACAACTCCTTTTCCATAGCTCTTGTATTAACTACCTTCTCTCTGTCGCGTAATCTCAGAGTCCCTCTTCTGCTTGAGCGATTAAAGGAAATGGGTGAAAAAGCTGAAAGAGAAGACAATTGTCTGCCATAATTATCAAACATTGCACCCAACTTCTTCCCCTTTCCATTGTTACCCAATGAGGTAGATGTGGCAATTGTTTTCATACTACCCAAAGCAGAGGCCATCTTCTCTTATGCTGAATATAGAATTACAAGATCTTCATATTAGTATGAACCTTAAAAAACATGACTCCCATTGCTAAAAACCACTTTTAAGTTGTAACAGGCAAACCAAACAACTATTGCAACTTTTGGAAACTTTTGGAGCATTAAGAGAGAAAAAACCAAAGAGAAATACAACCACAATCCTCATTTTAGTCAGACCGGACTATATATTTACATTAAGATAATAGAAATAAATCACGACTATATTAAGGCCAGCACAAAACAATCTTTAACCAATGTCTCTCACGGCCTTCAGGTTGCCATGCTAGAGGTTGCATATTTTTAATTTAAATTCTTGACCTCTTGTGCCCATCTATGAATGCATCCAATGGGATATCTACATCAAATTCTCCTTTATATCCCCAAAAACAAATTCCCTACTACAAGAGCACCAGTATTTATGGATCACCCCACACCATCCCACCCACTAGAAACGGTGAAAAAGGAAACCCGAGAAAACTTCTGAAATATCTCAAGATGACTATATGGGTGGTTCTTATGAATCAACCAACCATGAGTATTATGTGACAATATTCAAGCAGGCACTGAATCGGATTTCTGAAGCTATGTTAGAGAAACCCTAAACTCTCACTGAAAATAGGTGAAATTTGGCACCACTCAGAGATTTACATGTGCCAATTGGTACAAGTGGTAGACAATTGGCATGCTCAAACAACGAGGTGATGCAGGAATGACATGAGGGAGAAAATATCAGAAAAGCCCCAAATCTGGAGAACTAAAGCTCATCACCAACCTGAGATTGACAACTTTACATGATGTAACCTATGAAATCGTAAATGGAGAAATCATAGTAACAATAAATTAACCTATGTAACAATAAAGTCAGATTCATCCTGGGAGTGGTAATGGGAGAAATCATAGTGAACAACAGGAAACATGCAGAGTTGCTTACAATCAAATAGATGAAAAAACACATACAAAAAACCTAGATAATAATCATGAACAAGCCTAATATTGAATTGTGAACTATAAAGGAACTTACAAAATGTGACATTACGAACCTGGTCAAGCGCACAAGCAAAAATATCCTGGACATGACCCTGGTTGACAAGTTGTATTGCTCATGATGCAAGAGGATTTGTACCTGCACTGCCAAGTTAATCAAAATCCATCATTATCTATAAAATAAATACAAGTAATTGATGTAGTATTTTTTACTCTAAGATGCATTTTTATGATAATGTTAGAACATATGTTGAAAATTTCAAAACATACCTAAATAAGCTCCTCTTCGTTTCAAGAACAATTTATTGGAGTCGCATGAACTTGGAACAAGCCTCCCACGATTTGAAAGAGTAGCAACTAAGTCAACAGTGACTTTTTTGTTGCTACGCTGGATCGAGGGAGGTTTGCTCCAAGATTAAATCGCTCCAATAAATTATTCTCTACTAAACAGGGCCAACCACGTGAAGGTGGAAGCTCTTATGGCCCCTCCCCCCACCCTCACATCACTCTCAATTCCCCAATACCCAATCTATATTTCATTTTTTACTTTCATGAGCATAAAAAAAATTATTCAATAACTAATAAAAAAACAATTCAACAAAAAGTACGCAAGGAAACATTGCAATTAATGCTTGACATAAAAATAGTATGATAAATGAGTTTTTTATATAACGCAAACAACGTTCCAAGTATGGTAACGTTTGTCTTATAATAATACAATATTTTACATTATCGAATTTTCTTTTTCTTCTTCCTATTTCTAAAGCTCCTAATTACATCATCAATATCATCATGCTCTTCTCCTGTTTCGTGCCTTTCGACCCGCACTGCTGACCTAGTTGCGTAGTCACGATGTCTGGTCTCATCCAGTGACGGGGCATCGCCTACAAAAACAGATAATATTAAATTTTAATTGTCAGTTTTTAAATATCATTGAACTAGTTCGGTAATATTAATAAAAAAAATTGCAATGAGATTATTTACCTGGTGCACCAGTTGTCGCCGCTGACCTAGTTGCGTTGTCACGATGTCTGGTCTCATCCAGTGATGGGGCATCACCTACAAAAACAGATAATATTAAATTTTAATTGTCAGTTTTTAAATATCATTGAACTAGTTCGGTAATATTAATAAAAAAAATTGCAATGAGATTATTTACCTGGTGCACCAGTTGTCGCCGCTGACCTAGTTGCGTTGTCACGATGTCTGGTCTCATCCAGTGAGGGGGCATCGCCTACAAAAATAGATAATATTAAATTTTAATTGTCAGTTTTTAAATATCATTGAACTAGTTCGGTAATATTAATAAAAAAATTGCAATGATATTATTTACCTGGTGCACCAGTTGTCGCCGTTGAGACTGTTGCCCTGTCTTCCTCTCTGGTGGTAAGATCCTCAAGGGAAACATTCTCTGTCATTTAAACAAAAAACATTATAAGGACAACCATCAAGGTATAATTAGAAAAAATTATAAGTGGAAATTAATTACCGTCACGGCCCTCACTGATAGTAGCATTGTCAGCCTGGTCCCCACTACAATGATCAGGTTGCACGTGAGGATCATCTACAGCTGGCTCTAAAACTAGGTTATTTGCCTCGTCGGTAGTGTTGCTCCCCTGATTTAAAAAAAGTTGTTAGACATTAAATTTATGGACGAAAACAAACATATTGAAAGGTTAATGTTTTACCTTATCAGGCATTCTAGATCTTGGGACCTGCCCCAAGCTTCTGTGTTGTTCAACTACAGCTTGATAGCCGAAATGGAAAGTGATATTTTTATCTTCCTCTGTAGTTTCTGTTCCGAAGTCATCACCCTACATTACATATGATTGTTTATTTTTAATCATATTTGATAGGATTACAAAAACGTTGGAAGGCCATACAATTAATTATAAGATGTTTAGCTACTTAATTACAATTCTTGTAGCTAATTTCAAGTAGTCGCCCTGGCCTAGCTTGTGATGGCCCTTTTTCTCAATCCTAGCTTTGGTTGCCTTTGAGGTGTCAGGCAACCTAGCATAAAAAAAATTTAAGTCAGATATGACGTAGCACACTTTTATTTTAGACATAGAGAAAATTAAAGCTATTGAATTAAAGTTGTAATTTACCTTGCGGGTCCAGTTGGCATTTTTCCTTCTTTCTTTGCCCTTTTCTCTTTTCCGTCATGGATGAGTGCTCTCCACTCACTCTCTGGAACTATGAGAGGACGCTCATATCTAGGGTTAAATTGCAATTGTGTCCTATAGGTGTCCCTGGTATATTTCAAATATTTTCCGGCTACCCGAGCCACCGCTGTTCTGTCAAATGTGCCGACCCCAAAAAGGGCTTCTAGATAATCTAGAAGTTCTTTTTTCAGGTTGGAATTCTGGGAATTCCACCCTGTACGTATGGTTGGGCCAAAAATTAACAACGCATGGCTCTCCAGAATCCTGTAGAACTCATTGTTTCCTACACAGAATAAAACCAAAAGAAAAAGAAGATATTATCATTAATTTAAAAATAAAAATCATGATAAATATGTTTTAGATAAAGTACATGAAATAGTTAAAATATTAAAATTTACCTGGGAGTTTTACATGCTTTATAGGGACACCTTCATCGTTCACCAACAACGTGCCATTAATGGTCCCTGTGGAGCTGACACGTGTAGCTCCAAGAAACGCAATAATGTAGTTGGCCATATCAGCCTCATCATTGCCAACACGTTCGGCGGTTGGCTGGGTGTCTGCTTGGGCAGGGTGTGTTTCTTGGCTAGCACCTAAAGGAGTAGAAGGTGTATGAGAGGGTTGTTGGGCAATCTCTTGCCCTTGTGTCCCACTACCACCAACACCGGGTTCAGCAAGTGCCAGAAAACGCTACATACAAAATATTTGTTAGTTTAGTCAATGTAAAAATTAAAAATCAAACTATCACAATTCATCTCCTGCAGAACAAAAAAAATATCCTTTTGACTTTTTATTATTACCTGATATCTTTCTAGCTAGTTCATAAGATGTTTTATCCTCTCTTCTATTTCAGGTGTTTGAGGCGCGTCTATCAAAGTATTAAATTCTGACCTTACATGTCGTGCCTTTTTTTGCAATAAGAACACTGGAGATAGGGATGAAGACAGCTCTTCCTCAAAGAGGGAATCATCAGGCTTACCGTGGCTAGGTGTCTGCATATTTGAAAAAAATTAATATTATTTCAATTATGTAAATAACTAAAATACCTGAAGATAGAGCAATGCTGGAACTTTACATGTTCTTCCGCTGGCCTCTTTCCGCGATCATCCCGTCTAGGGGTTGTTCCTGCACTGCTCTAATCAGTCTGCCACATTACAATAAAATTATAAATGTAAAAACTTGAAAACAATATCTAACTTGAAAACACAAAATGAAAACTGAAATAATTTCTAATAAGACACTGGAAGACAGATTTAGAGTTTCAAATATGCCTTGCATTGAATTCATTCCCGGAAACATGTCATTGCACATTAAGGCACCCAAACAAGAGACGAGTTGACAATGAAGACCTTATTGAATATATTGTTGGAGCAACTTCTAGTAAACTTGTTTTGAAGAACTTGAGGATATTTTTGGAGCAACATTGTTGAAGCTGATGGTATAGCATTGTTGGAGACGATCTTGAAGAGCCTTGAAGTGAAGCTTTTGGAGCAACTATTGAAAAATCCTTAGAGCATTTAAGTAAGGCACTTTCTATCTTCCATCACCTTTTTCCTTTCAATATCCTTTAAACGATTTTGTTGATATTTAATGTTTGAAATCACGTTATAATTCCTTGATTATATGTGTTTGGGGACTTTCCCTTTGAAATTACCCAAAAATACCCCGGCAATTTTATCTTCAGGATGCATGTCTGACCCTATTGTTCAATATTTTGATTGATAGTAGTAAACATAGAGAGTTAGGGGGCTCTTGACTTGGTTTGGTTGGGTCATTAGATCCCTAACATCTACTAGGGAGAACCCCCCTTGAGTTGGAGGAGAGCTAGCCCAAAGTGAAAAGAGGTTGGTGAGGTGACAATGGGGCTATTGAATTACACATGGTATCGCACTTTAGCTTTAGGACTTTATCTTGAGAAGTACGAGATTTTGCTATATCAATTCTCAAATTGTTTACAACACTATTGTTAAGAACTAATAAGAAGTGATGTTGAGGGGTTTTTGGGTATAAGAAACAATACCATTTAAAAACTAGGGTTCTCAATCCTTGGCATTCCTTCACTTGGGCCTAGGGGCACACTAGAATAATTTCACACTAAACCATGCAAACTTAAAAGTAACTTAACAGATCCATAAAGTAATAATAATCATAATTCCTAATTTCCTATCGTACGATATGATGCAAATTATTCAAACATGAAGCAATGAAGACATGCAATGTCTGAATTTCAAGATTGATGAACCAATACAAGAAGTTAGAAACTACAACTTTGATTCAATACTCTGTGTCCTAACTCCAGGAAGGAATCTAGTTTGTAGGAATGAAGAGGTTGTTATCTTTACAAAACCATCCCAACATCAAATTCAGTGATAAGTTTCTATGAGGTTCTGGGTCAAGGAAACATTCACTCCATGAATGATATATTTAAGTAGGCTTCTCCTATTCTGGGAAAACACCATACCTATAATGCATTCACTTGCATGTATAAAGGGAAAGGAAAACATGTTTTCATACAACGGTGACAAAGGCATCTTGGGGAAAGGTATCTTCACTTTTTATTTATGTTGTTCACTCACACCACTCTCGTGTTTTCACTAATCCTATTTTGTCATTTTTGGATTCAAATTAAGTTAAGGCCTTAAGTATTTTTTGACCTTTCGGTGTAGTTTTTATAAGTGGCATGTATGGATTTTCCATTAATTCTGCACTTTTTCTCTTCATGCGCATGTTTCCCCGGAAATCAAATGCATGATTTAGTCCCATACATTTAACAAGTTGTTGGATCAACTCCATAGGAAATATCATGTTTCCTATTCAATCAAAATTTATCTCAGTTAGGGTAGGTAGGAAGGTTTTCCTTTGTATTAATAGGGCACTTCTAGCTTGCATTTTTATTATATCTTTCAAATTTAGTGTCGTTTCAATTAGGGCATGATTTTTTGCAACTTTCAAGGTGAGAATGAACAAAGAAATTTTTTTGTGATGGATGACTGTATATGACTCCATGGCTAGAGGAAAAGGCACTAATCTACTTCTTCAAATATCTATAGTTCTCATTCACCTCATACGAAGATGGTCCCTGATTTTGAGCCAAATGTTGTAGCAAAAAGTTCCCCCCCTCCATAATTTGATATTCAATGGAAATTTCTTAAATTGATGATGGGGCATGATTATGGAACATTGGCACATACATATGTAATGGAATTCCAAGATCATGATATATGTTTGCATATGTTTATGGAGGTGGTGGAGCAAAAAAGAGCTCAAATAGAGTTGAAATTTTTCACATAAAAAGGACTGTGGGCTTGACTAATGGTTCCATTTAAAAAATGATATCTAGACAGAGAATAAGTGTAGCATGCAAACATGCATTGAAAATCCATCTGAGTTTGCATTGTATTACTTATGATGGATTCAAATTTGGGTTTCAAAATGCCAGTTATGGCATGATTTTTTCAAGAAACCCTTAGTTGGATTCTCATGTTGGTTTAATTTATATTTTAAGTTTGTTTTGCAGTCTTTGGGTGATAGTAACTCATGAACTAGGTTACCAATGTGTAACAATCATATTTCAAGAATAAAGTTGTGATTTTTTTATATTATTATTATTATCTATTAGCTACGAGTATTAACACCTAATGCCTGGAATTTTGACATCTTGATAGCATGGATAATTTCGAAAATGTTTCTAGTAATGTTAACATAATAACTATCATTACGTGTCTTCACTTTTGTCACCATAATAGACCTGTGATATGGACTCATCACATAACTTCATATGCTATGTCCCAACAAGTTCAAACTGGTTGAACCTACCTCATAGTGTGGTTATTAAGGACAAGTTTCTTGGTATATAACTCGATAGCATAGACCGCGTTGCAGTTCTAAAAAGAATCCTCAAGTGTCAAAAAAACTTCACAATATGTTCTACTATAAAGCCTTTTGGGATACCCGAAATAATATATGTATCATTGATGACTTTTAAAGTATGACAAGATCCAGAGGGAAAGGAAATCAATGGAAGAGTGATCCACCAATGAGAACCTAGAATTTAGCATCAGATGAGTTAGAGTCTAGGAAATTGAAACCCCATAATTTTAATTAGTGATGAAGGACATCACATAGGTAATTATATTTTCATGTAGAATAATCTGTTAATTCAAATTTAAACTACATAATATGAAAGGCATACCATAATTTTTTCCACGTAAGTCCAAACAACCTATAAAAAGGGAAAACCTTATTTTTCCATGGGAAATAATTTACCTTTCCTTTTTCAAGGCAATCTAAATCACAAAAAATATGAACTATACTGCACACATTCTTGGATAATGTGAAAGTGGAAAAGGAATACCCTACACAAGTGATGCACACATGTACATTTGAACACTAAAATGTTTTTGTAGTTGAAATGAAATGCTTGTTTTCATTTAAATGTAGGGTTTTTAAAGTAGGGAGAAATAATGGCTGCCAAATTAATAAGCGTTTCTTTGCGAAAAATTTAAATCTTGTATTGGGTGATGAAGATAATAGAGGGTATTTAATCTTGATTCTTGACATCTAGAGAGAACCCTACAGCCTAACACAATCCAATGGAATTGACCAAAAAAACCCAAATAGAGTCAACCCTACTATAGGAGGAAGGGCCTGCAGTAAGAACTTACCATTTTGCAAGAGCTGAGGGCGAATGCAGGGCGAATGATGTTATGCAAGAGCTGAGGGCGAATGCAGGGTGAATGCTGTTCTGTAAGAGCTCAAGGCAAATGCTAAGGGCGAATGCTGTTCTGCAGGAGCTGAGGGCGAATGTTGAGGGTGAATGTTGTTCTGCAAGAGCGGAGGGTGAATGCACGCGTGATATCAGACGTTAATGTAGCACACATGTACATTTGAACACTAATATATTTTTGTAGTTGAAATGCAATGCTTGTTTTCATTTAAATGTAGGGTTTTTAAATCAGGGAGAAATAATGGCTTAGCAAATTAATATGGCTAGCAAATTAATAAGCGTTTCTTTAAGAAAAGAAAATTTAAATCTTGTATTGGGTGATGAAGATAATAGAGGGTATTGAATCTTGATTCTTGACATCTAGAAGAACCCTCTGACCTAACACAATCCAATGGAATTGACCAAAAAAACCCAAATAGAGTCAACCCTACTATAGGAGGAAGGGCCTGCAGTAAGAACTTACCATTTTGCAAGAGCTGAGGGTGAATGCTGTTCTACAAGAGCTGAGGGCGAACGTTGAGGGCGAATGCTGAGGGAAAATGTTGTTCTGCAAGAGCTGAGGGCGAATGCTGTTCTGCAAGAGCGGAGGGCGAATGCGCACGTGATATCAGACGTTAATGTAGCTATTGCGACGGATACGAAACAATAAAACCATTTTTATGTAGCGTGCATATAATTTTTGTATTTTTATGTAGAGCGCATATAAGTTTCGTATTTTTATGTAGCGCACATATAAGTTTCGAATTTTTATGTAGCGCGCATATAAGTTTCATATTTTTATGTGGCGCGCATATAAGTGTCATTATACCGACGACGGAAAAAGCGTCGCTATTGCGACGGGTACCTAAACGTCGCAATGGCGACACCTAGACATTGTGTCGCACTTGCGACGACTGGAGTCGTCTCAATAGCGACGCTTTGGGCCATAGTGTCGCAATTGCGACGTCTTCCTCCAAACGTCGCAATTGAGACACTTTTCTAAGTGTTGGTATTGCGACACTTTTCTATAAACGTCGGTATAGCGACGGTTTCGGGCGGGATGGAAAAAATTTGGGGAAATTTCCAACATTTGGTCAAAAGCGTCGGAACCAAGTGTCGGAATTTCCGCCAAATGTAGTAGTGTCGATTAAATTTGAAATCAAGTGCTTCAAGAGAATAGATTATTATTTATTGTCTAATTATTATTAAGAGATAATAATAATCGACACACATTCTATTTTTAGACATGTGATCTATAAATAGACTTTTCCCATGCATCTAAAAATAGAACCTCATCTATAAATAGAATTTTCTCAACCATCTATAAATAGACTCCCACTATAAATATATTTTTCTCACCATTCTAAAAATAGACATACACCTAAAAATAGCCTGCGGGCCCACCTAGTGTAGGTGCTTAATTTTCACTAGAATCATCATCTTGTTGAATATCAACACTTCCTCTCAACAAGAAAGAGGATTATCCTTCACCCCGATCTATCTCTATGGTATTAATTTTTTTCTAGTGAGCGCCTTCGTCGAGAATATAAAATACGATATTTTGTAGGAATATCTTGAAGACACATGATCTTCACGCACACAATCTCTAATATGATGATACGAGATATAAATACAGATCTATCATGAAACACAAGATTAATGAGGATTTGATGCAACTCTAATTATCACAATGAATCGTTGTAGGATCTAAATGAGAACCAAACAAACCAACCGGGATCTTTCTCATCCGAGATAGCCTCACATGCGGCTTAGTTGATGCCATATGTGCTGCTTCCCTTTGAGCGAGTACCACGGATCTATGTTTCCAGCTGTACCAAGAAATAGTTGTAGATCCAATACTGAAGACCCCTCCTGATGTGCTCTTTCTGTCCGTTAGGTTTCCTGCCCAATTTGCATCCGTGAAGCCATGCAAATTCACCTCATCCGTTTGTTTGTGTGATAAGCCATACTCAGATGTGCCCTTGAGATATCTCAAGACATGCTTTCCCGCGTTCCAAATGAGCTTGGTAGGCTTAACCATCGCTTGACTAAGATGGTTCATCGCATAGCATATGTTCGTTCTTGTATTTAATAAATACATTAGCAAACCCACTAACTATCGATAGACAGTAGCATCCACTACCTCTCCAGATGTAGCGTCCTCTTTCCTTGAGTTTCCTGGAAGAGGAGTATCCATGGGTTTGCAGCCCTCCATGTGAAACTTACCCAGTATCTCCCTTGCATACTTGCCTTGAGACAAAAAAAATTCACCTTCTCACTGCCATATTTACAATCCAAGGAAATAATGAAGGAGGCCCATATCCTTCATCTCAAACTTTTTTGCAAGGTCCTCCTTGCATGAGTGTATCAACTGCTCATCACCCGATAGATATTAAATTATCAACATAAATAACAATGATTAAAATCTTATCCTCCACCACACTTTGGTATAGGTTTGCATCCGCCTCACTCTTGGCGAAGCCAAGTCTGGTGAAATAGCTGTCGATCCGAGTGTACCAAGCACGTGGTGCTTGCTTTAGCCCATACAATGCTCTTTTGAGTTTGCACACATGCGACTTGCTGCTGAAGATCTCAAATCCTTCAGGCTACTCAATGTACACTTCTTCCTCAATGATCCCATTAAGGAACACAGTCTTCACATCCATCTGATGAATGTGCCAACCCATGTGCACTGAGAGAGCAAGAATGGTCCTTATGGCAGAATACCGTGCGAAAAGTGCAAAGGTTTCTTCATAATCAATCCCCTCCATCTATGAGAAGACTCGGGCCACAAATTTGGCCTTGTATTTCTCAACACTCCAATCAACATCTTGCTTTACCATGTACATCCATCTTGAACCTACCACTGATTAATCAACCGACCTTGGAAAAATTTCCCAAGCATTGTTTCTGACAATGGAGTCATACTCCTCCACCATTGTATCTACCCATGTGAGCTCCAACACTTCTTCCTAAAATGAAGATGGCTCAGTCACAATACATTTTCTCATGAGAGCCATGTATCTAGTGAATCGGTCAGGAGATTGTTTCTGTCTGCACTGTGAAGTAGGGACTCCTACATTCTGTGTCGCATCAAGCTTTATACTCTCAGCTTCTGTGGTATGCCTTCTCCTAGTTCTGATGTTTGGCTTTGCGTGAGTGGTCTCCTCCACTCCATGAACCTCCTCCTGTGGTTGATCCACATCCAGTTGGGAACCAAAAGTTCCTCCTCTGCATGTAAGTCTAGCTCCCTCTCAAGCGACAACTTCATGGCTTTCTCCACATTGAATTTTATATCCAGTCGCACCACAACCATTCAACTGTTTCAAAAATACACACGATAATTATAGGGTGTTTCTATGTACTCCAAAAATATCCCAACTTCATCAGTCGGCTTCAGCTTCTTCCTGGCGTTCTTGATCACATGCACATAAATAGATGAGCCAAAAATCTTAAAGTGCAAAACATCTGGTTTCTTACCAGTAAAAGCTTCTTCAGGTGTACTCATGCCAAGTACTCTATGACGACAAAGGTTTTTCACATAAACCACAGTGTTGCATGCTTCTTCCCACAAATGCATTGGTAGGCCCTGATCATGCAGTATCACTCGTGCAACACCCACGATCGTTCTGTTCTTCCTCTCCGCAACCCCATTTTGCTGTGGGTTATGAGGCGCTATGAGTTCTCTTCGAATTCCTTTTTTGCTACAAAAGTATTTGAATTCATTAGAGATGTATTATCCACCATTATCACTCCATAGAGCCTTCACTTGCTTCCCCGAATCTTTCTCAACCAATGCCTTAAACTCACAGAACTTTGAGAATGTTTGATCCTTCTTCTGCTTGAAGAAGATCCAACATTTACGAGAAACGTCATCAACAAAAATGACATAATACCTATATTTTTTTGTTGAAGCAACTGAGAATGGTCCACACACATCTATGTGAACTCTCTCCAGGATCACTGAAGCACAGTTCTCCTTTTCATGAAAGGTGGACTTTACATACTTCCCCATGGTGCAACCCTTGCACTGATCTAACTGAGCAAGTGTTCCCATTGGAAGTCCAGTAGATATTTGCTGCATGACTTTCAAGGCTCCATGATGAATATGGCCCAATCGCCTATGCCATAATTCCCCCTCATCCCAGCTCACCTCTTTTTCTACCTTGCCCATCATTGCAGTGCAACCTTCTACCTCCAGCTTTTAAAGATTCTTAACTCGAACCCCTATCCTCTTGGCTTGACCCATTTTTTTATGTCATAAGAAAGATTTTCCATCGCTGAAAACAATGTCATAGCCTATGTCCTCCAACATCGCAACTGAGACCAAGTTTTTCTTCAGACCTGGAACATGCATAACATATTTCAATAGAAATTGTTTACTTGACTCCCTCTCAAAGGTAATAGTACCAATGTCGGTCGCACTGTATCATCAATCGTCGCCCATCTCTATATGCATTTGGAGATCTTTCTCCTCCAAGTCACTGAAAAGCTCCTTATATCCCGTCATGTGGAAGGAAGCACCAGTATCAAGATACCACACCAATCCCATTGTGCTTGAAACCAAGAATGCGATCAAAGAGAAATCAAGTTCAAATTGCAAGGCAAGGGCCTCACCAACTGTAGCTCCAGTAGCCTTCTTGTTCTTCTTTTTCTGTGGGTAGTTAGTGGCGAGATGCCCATGTTCGTGACAGTCACCTTCGAAAAATCCAGCTCCTTTCTGTTAGAGTCGGTCTTGTCAGTCCTCCGTCAGAGATCATTTCGCTTTCTGCATTTCATTTTTAGGTGTCTCGCTCGATTCACTCAATTTCATTTCGCTAGGGAGCATAGATTATCTGACGGAAAGGCCTTGTTGTTTATTTTCCTCATGTAATGTATCTGCTGGTGTGTGTCTGACCATTAAAGTTCATCAAAGAAGATTTCACGTCGTTGACATGTTATAGATGGTGTTTTGGTCAAAAAGAGTCTTTCGGTTTCTAGGTCTAGGGTTTAATGTCAGCAGCTCAGAGGGAGGATCAGAATCAGTTTCCACTGCAAAATCCCATTGTCAATAATGCCTGAAGACGATTCTTCTTCAAAACTCTGTTTTGAAGAATAAATCATTAAATTTGTTTTCAAATATGTAATTATTCAAAGTTTTTAGGTTGAAGATGTTCACATGCAGCCTCTCCTAATCCTTTGCCGAAGCCCACTGCCAATCATCCCTGCGAAATTTGACAAAAGGTTTCATTATTCAAGTTCAAGAAACAAAGTTTGTTTGTATAGTGTGAAAGGTGTCGAAGCCAAAGCATTACAAAGATGGGTTTTTGAGAAGAAAAAACCAAACCCATGGCATTACAAGATATTTTTCACCATTTAAATATCATTTTCACGTCAAAGATAAGAGCAAAGTCTAAATTGAAGTTTGAAAGAGCAGAACTGTAAATTTGGAAAGAGTGCGGCGCATTGAAGTGGAGCACGGCACACCCACACAGCACGACGCATTGGGCGAAAGTTCATAGTGTAATTTTACACTAGCACGGCGCACTCACCAGGCATGGCGCACTGGGAGTGCACGCGGCGCACAGAGCCTCAGAAACCAAAATTCATCACAGCTCCAAACAAAATCAAACAATTTCATTTCTTCCGCTCCAAGCAGATTTTTCGAATTGGATGGAAATCAAAACTGAACGTATCACATATGGTTTTGTCTTCGATGCAAAGGTTAATTCAATTCCTTGCGAAAGAGATTGGAAACATTTTCAGTCCATGACTTTCCAACCAAAAGAGATTGCAGACACTGACCTGGAAAATTCCAAGGCACTGTAGGTAGAAGGTGAAATGTTTGAAACGTGACTAGTGGATTCTGTTGCTGTCTTTGACATCCATGAGCTGCTACATGTTAATTGTCTGAGATGGATTTTATTGAGAATTATGGAGAGCTCGTTTTCAATTCTGCACAGCTGTGCGAAAACTAGATCAGCATCCGCGTCAGAAAACTCACTAAGGCATCGTGTGAGGTGAATAAAGACTTTTCCTTGTTCTGGAGTGAACTCCCATCTTCTGCTCACCAGGAACTATTACGTATTGATAAAAAATATCTGTTCGAACAAGTATGTACAAATATTTATTGCTCACGCTGCAATGGTTTGCTAAGTATTTTCCCAGATTGTCCATTATGGAAAGCATACAATAGGAAGCTGCATATGCAAAAATTGGGGGTGGCCATGGACAATATAGAAATCATAATGAAAATGGATCGAAGCTAACGGTTGCAATTTCTCAAGATGATACAAGTGATCCATCATTTCACCCATGGGGTGGGTTAACTACAACTTGAGATGGTGTCTTAACACTATTGGACTATTTTTTTTGGTTGGAACGTCACTTGAGGCACTTCAAAATGTCTTTGACAGTGCACGGGCAAGAGAACGCGAGCGTGAGTTGTTGTATCCTGATGCTTGTGGTGGTGGAGGTTGAGGTTGGATAAGCCAGGGAACTAGCACGTTTGGAAAGGGGCATGGAATGAAAGAGACTTGTGCTTTGCATACAGCAAGGCTTTCCTGTGAGGCTCTAGTAGATTTTTGGTCTTCACTAGGTGAGGAAACACGGTCATCTTTATAACGTATGAAAGAGGAGTATTTTATTGAAAGGCTTATGTTCAGTTTTGACAGCAAGAGATTTTGCAGAGATTGTAGGCGAAATGTACTCTGTGAGTTCAAGGAATTGAAAGAACTGAAACGCACAAGAAGGGAACCTCGTTGCAGCATCTGGTTTTGTGTTGCAAACACAACATTTCAGTACGAGGTTTCAGACAGTGCAGTGCAAGCTGGCAGGATTCTTTTGCTTTGGATGATGGTTGACTAGGGGAGAATTTGATACGTCAGGATGAAAACACCCCAAATGTTGTAAAGGATGCTAATTATAAAAAAATGGTTTTTATTCAAACGGTAAGTGGAAGCAAATAGTCCGAAAGCCTACATATAAAACATAGATATCTACAACAGCAGGAAGATAGGTTGGACTGCCTATGTTTGTCTTCAGTTACGAGATCTACGCTACAGGTGTTGCCTCCTCGTGGGTTATAAAACAGATTTCAAGTGTAACGCAGCTTTTGAAGACTATTTGGCTTTTGTTCTCTATCTTTAGTTCTTGAGCTGTTGTAACAGCTCCTCTGTCTGTCAATCCATATTCTGACAAATTGGTCCTATTTATTGTATTGTAAAACATTTGTAAAGAGAGTTCTGGGAGAAGTGTGGAGGAAAACTTCACTGTACAGATTTTGACAGAGAATTAATGAAAGGTTGCAGCTCTGTTTCATGAGATTCCTGTGGTGTGAGTTTAGCAAATGTTTTTTCTTTTTGTCTCATATGTATCTCGTTATGTTTTTACTAGTCATTCATAATCATTTCCAGATGAATGCTTTTAAGTAAGAAAGGTAGAATCCAGTTTACTGCTCTACCTTGGGAAAGTGTTCATGTTCTATGTTTTCTTCTGTTGAAAAGGATTCATGTATTTATGCCCTTTTCACCCTCTTAACAATCTTTTCACTTCATATTATTTCAAATCTAATTGCTAGACTTTCTGCCTGTCTTGCCTCACAAAATAATCTGTGTCTTTGATTTAACTTCTCTGCTCATGCTGTTCCTCCCATACAGCCCAGAAAACCCAGTCATTCATTAAACTACCTTTTTCCCATTTATTTACTAGCCTAAAATCAGTATCCATTTTGAGTCATCTCAGGCCCTATTGGACATATTTTTCCAAGATAGACCTGGAGAGAGCCCTCTCCTGTCCTCGTAGGGCTAGCTATGAGGCTGAGCTTGGTTTGGTGTTATCTTGAGTTTTTCCTTCCTTCAGCCTAAGGCAGATTTGAGCACTAACATAGTGGTGACCATACTGGGGAATCCTCCCCGGTAAAGGATGACAAAGTTCAGATCTGATGGTTGAGGGTGAACAATGATCAGATACCACAAGGCTGAAATCATTCACCTGGCGATTTCACTGAAAAATCCAGAAATCAATCCTTCATGGTGACTTCACTGCAGGGAGATCAGTAGCTTTAAGACTTTCAAGATGGATCGAGTTGCAAGAAAGTACGCTCCCATGAGCTGAGATCACATCCCAGGTTTTCCAAATAAAATGCCCAAGGTGGATTGGCTTCAGAATTTGCCCATGTTCAGAAATGTGGAAGGTAATGACGCTGCTCTTCATCTGGTGAAATTTCACATTCATGTGCATAAATTAAAGATCGATTTTCCTGAAGACTGTTTGATGAAAATGTTTATGGCTAATCTGGAGGATGAAGCCCGATCTTGGTATGAAAGTTTTCCATCTGCTTCTATTTACTGTTTAAAAGATTTTCATACGATATTCTTTGAAAGGTATAGAGAATCTTGTCTGTCTTTAATGTTAGTGCAGAATTGTTGTGAACACATTAGTAATTTCATTGAAGATCTTGAGAATTTTTATGGGGATAATGAATTGATGGATGGAGAAATCATGGAAGCACTATATGAAAACCCATTTTAGCAGCACACATAAATCTTACAGGATACTTATGAAGATCAGCAGGTTGAAGATTTCCATATGGCTGAAAATGATGAAAGAGAAAGTTTCGTTTCAGATCTACCCATAGAAGAAGACAACATGCAGGGAAGTCAAGTTTCAATTTCAGAATGTGATGTAGTCAAGTCAGCCTTTTCAGATTCAGATCGTGATGACCAAGAATAACTTGTGCTCAATCCCATAAAGGAGAACTCTGCTGTTGAGATCACCTGGAATGCAGAAGACACAGTTATGGATCCAAATGTTCTCAGTTCATTAGAACACAGCCTTCATGTAATCCAGTCAGTTTATACAACACAAGATAAGATTTTCGTTCAAGTAAGTGAAAAAGTTTCTCTTGATGAATTTATGGTAGATGATAGAAATGATAGTGTTGGGTTTCAAGAATCATCTGAAGTTTCTTTTCTCATGATTGATGAATGTAATGAGAATCTGGCTGTCATATCATACGAAGATGACTTACAGTATATTCAAACTACAGAAAATCAGACCATTCAGTATTCCCTTTTAGATTCCTCTTCATATGTATCATGTTTTGAAATGTTTTCTCAAGAGGAGATCTGCTCATCTACTTGTTCAGAATTTTTTGAGGACCAGGAACAGACTTTTACTGAAGCAAGATCAGAAGCAGGAGAAAAAGACACCTTGTTTCTTCAGCAGGAGGTAAATCTTCATGTTTTTCAGGATCCACTGGCAAATCTGCTGCAGTCAACAATGAAGGTGATTATTGCAGTATTCAGTGATGAAGGAGATCATGGTCGATTATGTTTTTGGATGCCCAGTTATCAGTATCTATTGTCGACCAGGAGATCTGATCAGGAGAATCAATCAAGAAGGCATCTGCTTGATTGGTTACATTGGCATTTTGATATAGTTTGATGGTATATTGTCTTGAAAGAAACACAGGTGGTCATGTACTGCCATCAAGATTTAAGTTTTAAGTTCAGATCTTAGTCATTTTTGAGTTAGTTTGTTAGAGTCAAGTTTTTCAATCGTTTCAATTTCGAAAGTCAGTCAGTTTTCAGTCAATAAATTCAGTCAAAGGTCTTGTGTCGATTTGTCAAAATAATGGACTCCATAGCCCAATGGATGTAGGCACTGTCTGCTCTCCCAAAGATCTGTTGTTCTTGGTACCTCCAAGGAGCTACCATCCCCATTGGAGCTAATGTTAGAGTCGGTCTTGTCAGTCCTCGTAGGATCATTTAAGCTTCTGTATTCATTTTGGGTGTCTGTTCGATTCACTCAATTGCATTTTAAAAGCTAAGGAGGCATAAGATTATCACGATGACCTTGTTGTTTATTTTCCTCATGTCATGTATCTGCTGGAGTGTGTGTGGGAGCATGAAGTAAAGTTCATCCAAAGTAGATTTCACGTCGTTGACATTTTATAGATGGTCTTTGGTCAGCAAAGAGTCTTTCGGTTTCTGGAGTGTTAAAGGTTTAATGTCGTGACTGGAAGGGATCGAATCGGTTCCTTGCAAAATCCATTGTCGATAATACCAGAGGCGATTCTTCTTCAGCTTTATTTCCTGAGCATTTTGAAGAAGAAATCATTAAATTTGTTTCCAAATATGTAATTATTCAAAGTTTTAGGTTGAAGATGTTCACATCACAACCTCTCTGATCCTTCTTAGAAACCCACTGTGATCATCCTGTGAAGTTGTGAGTTTCATTATTCAAGTTCAAGAAACAAAGAAACAAAGTTTGTTTGTATAGTGTGAAAGGCGCCGAAGCCAAAGCATTACAAAGATGGATTTTTGAGAAGAAAAAACCAAACCCATGACATTACAAGATATTTGTCACCATTTAAATATCATTTGCACGTCAAAGATAAGAGCAAAGTCTAAATTGACGTTTGAAAAGGCAGAACTGTAAATTTGGAAAGAGCGCGGTGCACTGACACAGCGCGACGCATTGGGCGAAAGTTCATAGTGTAATTTTACACTAGCGTGGCGCACTCACCAGGCGCGGCGCACTCACCAGGCGCGGCGCACTGTGGGAGAAATCTTGTATGATGCTGAAACCTCGAAACCAAAATTCATCACGGCTTCTCCAAGCAAACAACAATTTCATTTCTTAGCTCAATGATTTTGGTGGATGGAAATCAAAACTGAACGTATCGCATATGGTTTTGTCTCGATGCAAAGGGTTAATTCAATTCCCTGCCCGAAGGGATTGGAAACATTTTCAGTCCATGACTTTCCAACAGAAGAGATTGCAGACAACGACTAAAGTAGAACCCAAGGCCCAGTTTGTAGGTAGAAGGTGAAATTTTTGAAACATGACTAGTGGGTTACTGTTCTTGTCTTTGACATCCATGAAATTTGCTACACGTTAATTTTACGAGATGGATTTTATTGAGAGTTATGGAGAGCTCGTTTCCCAATTCTACACGAGTTTGTGCGAAAACTAGATCAACATCCGCGTCAGAAAACACCGAGGCATCGTGTGACGTGAATAAAGACTTTTCCTTGTTACACGAGTGAACTCCCATATTACGCTCGCCGGGGAGCTATTACGTATTGATAAACAATCTTGTTCGAACAAGTACGTACAAATCTTTATTGCTCACGTTTGCAATGGTTTGCTAAGTATTTTCCGGATTGTCCATTATGGAAAGCATACAACGAGGCATGTTTTGCATATGAAAACATTGGGGGTGGCCATGGACAATATAGAAATCATAATGAAAATGGATCGAAGCTAACGGTTGCAATTTCTCAAGATGATACAAGTGATCCATCAGTTCACCCATGGGGTGGGTTAACTACAACTCGAGATGGTGTCTTGACACTATTGGACTATTTTTTTTGGTTGGAATGTCACTTGAGGCACTTCAAAATGTCTTTGACAGTGCACGGGCAAGAGAACACGAGCGTGAGTTGTTATATCCTGATGCTTGTGGTGGTGGAGGTCGAGGTTGGATAAGCCAGGGAACTAGCACGTTTGGAAAGGGGCATGGAATGAAAGAGACTTGTGCTTTGCATATAGCAAGGCTTTCCTGGAGGCTCTACAGTAGAAATTGGTACCTTTGGCGAAACATAAACACGGTCATCTTTATTACGTATGAAAGAGTATTTTATTAGAAGGCTTATGTTCGGTTCTTCACCATATTTCTGCCGAGAGATTGTGAGGAAATGTGAAGGGTGAGTTCAAGGAATTGAAAGAACTGAAATGCACAAGAAGGGAACCTCGTTGCACCATCTGGTTTTGTGTTGCAGACACAACATTTCAGTACGAGGTTTCAGATAGTGCAGTGCAAGCTGGCATGATTCTTTTGCTTTGGATGATGGTTGACTAGGGGAGAATTTGATACGTCAGGATGAAAACACCCCAAATGTTGTAAAGGATGCTAATTATAAAAAATTGGTTTTTATTCAAACGGTAAGTGGAAGCAAATAGTCCGAAAGCCTACATATAAAACGTAGATATCTACAACAGCAGGAAGATAGGTTGGACTGCCTATGTTTGTCTTTAGTTACGAGATCTACGCTACAGGTGTTGCCTCATCGTGGGTTATCAAACAGATTTCAAGTGTAACGCAGCTTTTGAAGACTATTTGGCTTTTGTTCTCTATCTTTATTTCTTGAGCTGTTGTAACAGCTCCTCTGTCTGTCGATCCATATTCTGACAAATTGGTCCTATTTATTGTATTGTAAAACATTTGTAAAGAGAGTTCTGGGAGAAGTGTGGAGGAAAACTTCGCTGTACAGATTTTGACAGAGAATTAATGAAAGGTTGCAGCTCTGTTTCATGAGATTCCTGTGGTGTGAGTTTAGCAAATGTTTTTTCTTTTTGTCTCATATGTATCTCGTTATGTTTTTACTAGTCATTCATAATCATTTCCAGATGAATGCTTTTAAGTAAGAAAGGTAGAATCCAGTTTACTGCTCTACCTTGGGAAAGTGTTCATGTTCTATGTTTTCTTCTGTTGAAAAGGATTCATGTATTTATGCCCTTTTCACCCTCTTAACAATATTTTCACTTCATATTATTTCAAATCTAATTGCTAGACTTTCTGCCTGTCTTGCCTCACGAAATAATCTGTGTCTTTGATTTAACTTCTCTGCTCATGCTGTTCCTTTGTCCCATACAGCCCAGAAAACCCAGTCATTCATTAAACTACCTTTTTCCCATTTATTTACTAGCCTAAAATCAGTATCCATTTTGAGTCATCTCAGGCCCTATTGGACATCTTTTGCCGAGATAGACCCAGAGAGAGCCCTCTCCTGTCCTCGTAGGCCTAGCTACGAGGCTAAGCTTGGTTTGGTGTTATCTTGAGTTTTTCCTTCCTTCAGCCTAAGGCAGATTCGAGCACTAACACTTTCCTTTAGACTCGAATTGTGAGTGGAATTTCTTCCCCTCCCCTTTCCTTGCCTTGGAAACCAAAGCACAATCCTCTTCATCATCATGCTTTGATGAAGAGCCATCTCTGGTGTTTCACCTGAACTCCTCCTGCACTAGATCTGACCACAGTCATTCCCAATCTGACAGTTTTTCCCGTCCATTGACAGAGTCTTGGTAACTGTGCCAAATCTTAGGAAGTCCCAAGAGAGCCAAACTCACCAAATCATCATCAACAACCATGATTATGACACTCCCCAGTTCATCCCGACATTGGACAAACTTTGTGAGATACTTAGTAATATTGTTGCCCTTCTCCATCTTGATCTTTCTGAGTTTATCCTTCAGCGCCAATTTCCTATGGTCGCTACTGCTTTGGAAAAGATCCGTCAAAGCCTTCCATATAGAAAATGGAGTGGATTTCCCATGAAGGCTTGAGACAATATGGTCTCGTACACCTTCCAACAGAATCCTTCTCATCTTCGCTACTTTCTTTTGCCAGGCGTCAAGTAATGCAACATCTGTCGAAGTGGGCTTAGGAACATTACTCTCGATGAATTCCTTCAAGACATTATCTTCAAGCACCACCTCCATCCTGTCATTCGATACAATGTAGTTTGAGGTGCCCTCGAGTGCATACTCTACCTGCAAGCCATTGAAATCCATTTCGATGTTTACTCAACTGTCGTACCAAGAAATTATTGTAGCAAATTCGAATTGTTTCCACCAACAAACTCAGCTACTGATTCAAAATTGCAATCTTCTAAGCTCTGATACCATGTAGAAGTTTTAATACAATTATGTATTGCCTAGCTTCTCCTTATCTAACAATTATATGCCATTGTTAAATACATAATCCTTCTACTAACATCTTTGCGGAAATTTAATCGCCAATTGCAAATGCATGAAGAAAGATCAATCACACATAACACATGTGTTTTTACCAGGAAAGCATAAAGCTAAAAAACCCACTATAATATATTACGTATATATCATGGATCATGAAACAATCTCATATAAAATTATACTCCAAGAGCTCTCAGTACAATATACAATCGTCTCACACTGTCATACAAAAATTGGCAAATACATGCGCCAATTTATTGCCTCCTGACAGCCTGCCTCCACTGTGCAATCCCTGTTGATCAAAATCCCTGAATGAATGAGATCTTGCCTTGCCTTGACTGCGAAATCCTCATTGGCATCTTTAATGTGTGTGTGGTTGCATGAGTGCACCCACTAATGTCACAACTGATAGTCAAACTATCCCTTTCACCTATCTCTCAACTGGGTCTCTACTTGATTTGACATGCATGTAGTTAACAGTAGTAAATCTTCAGTTGCATGTGAGATCACTCCATGTGAATTAATTTAATATTTAATTCACTGATCTCTCACTAGTGTATCTTTAGTTACAACTACTTACAACTAGCACAACTAAGTTTAACTCACTTAATAGAGTTAAACTACTTTACAACTCACATAACTACACATCCATCTCCGTTACAACTTCGAATCACTCAGTTACAACTAAGTCCACTTTCATGTCCCACCAACCAACCTTATAACTCGAAATTCCTTCAGCTAACTGGTTTTCCACTTCAGTTAACTGAAATCAAGTGCTTCAAGTGAATAGATTAATATTTATTGTCCAATTATTATTAAAAGATAATAATAATCGACATGCATTCTATTTTTAGACATGTGATCTATAAATATACTTTGCACATGCATCTAAAAATAGAACCTCATCTATAAATAGAATTTTCTCACCATTCTAAAAATAGACTCCTGCTATAAATAGAATTTTCTCAACATTCTAAAAATAGACATACACCTAAAAATATCCTGCGGGCCCCACCTAGTGTAGGTGCTTAATTTTCACTAGGATCATCATCTTGTTGAATCTCAACACTCCCTCTCAACAAGAAAGGGATTATCCTTCACCTTGATCCCGTCTTATGGTATTCGAATTTTCTCCTGGTGAGCACCTTCGTCAGAATATCTGCATCCTGATCTTCCATAGGAATGTACTAAAGCAACATGATCTTCTGCTGCACACAATCTCTGATATGATGATATCGAATATCTATATGATTATATCTATCATGAAACACAGGATCAGTCGAGAGTTTGATGCAACTTTGATTATCACAATGAATCACCGTAGGATCTAAATGAGAACAAAACAAACAAACCAGGATCTTTCTCATCCAGATAGCCTCACATGCAGCTTGATTTGCTGCCATGTATTCCGCTTCCGCTGAACTGAGAGCCACGGATATCTGTTTCTTGTTGTACCAAGAAATAGATGTAGATATGATACTGAAGACCCCTTGTGATGTGCTCTTTCTTTTCGTTGGGCTGCCCGCCCAATATGCATCCGTGAAGCCATGCAACTTCACCTCATCCATTTGTCTGTACCATAAGCCATACTTAGATGTGTCCTGAGATATCTCAAGACATGCTTGCTCGCCTTCCAAAAGAGCTTGGTATGCTTAACCATCGCTTGACTAAGCTGGTTCACCACATAACATATGTTTGGTATTGTATTTACTAAATACATTAGCGAACCCACTAACTGTCGAGAGATAGTAGCATCCACTACCTCTCCAGATGTAGCATCCTCTTTCCTCGAGTTTCCTGGAAGAGGAGTATCCATGGGTTGGCAGCCCTCCATGTGAAACTTACCCAGTATCTCCCTTGCATACTTGCCTTGAGACACAAAAATTTCACCTTCTCGTTTCCATATTTCCAATCCAGGGAAATAATGAAGCAGGCCCATATCCTTCATCTCAAACTCCTTTGCAAGGTCCTCCTTGCATGAGTGTATCAACTACTCATCACCAATTAGTATTAAATCATCAACATAAAGAACAATGATTAAAATCTTACCCTCCAGCACAATTTGGTATAGGTTTGCATCTGCCTCACTCTTGGTGAAGCCAAGTCTGGTGAAATAGTTGTAGATCCAAGTGTACCAAGCACGGGGTACTTGCTTCAACCAATACATTTCTCTTTTGAGTCTCACACATGCGACTCGCTGATGAATATCTAAAATCCTTCAGGCTGCTCAATGTACTCTTCTTCCTCAATGATCCCATTAAGGAACACAGTCTTCACATCCATTTGATGAATGTGCCAACCCATCTGCGCTGAGAGAGCAAGGATTATCCTTATGGAATAATATCGTGTGACAGGTGCAAAGGTTTCTTCATAATCAATCCCCTTGATCTGTGAGAATCCCCGGGCCACAAATCTAGCCTTGTATTTCTCAACACTCCCATCAACAACTTTCTTTACCTTGTAGGTCCATCTTGAACCTACCACTGATTTATCAACCGGCCTTGGAAAAATTTCCCAAGCACTATTTCTGACAATGGAGTCATACTCCTCCACCATTGCATCTACCCATGTGGGCTCCTGCACTTCTTCTTGAAAGGAAGATGGCTCAGTCACAATACATTTTCTCATGAGAGCCATGTATTGAGTGAATCGTTCAAGAGACGATCTATGTATGCGTTGTGAACTAAGGACTCCTACATTCTGTGCCGCATCAAGCTTCAACCTCTCATCTTCTATGGTACACCTTCTTCTAGTTCTAGTGTTTGGCTTCGCTTGATTGGACTCATCCAATCCATGAACCTCCTCCTGTGGCTGATCCACATCTAGAGACTCATCTTTGGGAACCAAAAGTTCATCCTCTGCATGTAAGTCTAGCTCCCAATCAAGCGAAAACTTCATGGCTTTCTCCTCATTGAATTTTATATCCCGTCGCACCACAATCATTCGACTATTTGGAAAATACACACGATAATTATGGGGTGTTTCTGTGTACCCCAAAAATATCCCAACTTCAGCAGTCAGCTCTAGCTTCTTCCTGGAATTCTTGGTCACATGCACATAAATAGATGAGCCAAAAATATTAAAGTGAGAAACATCTAGGTTCTTACCAGTAAAAGCTTCTTTAGGTGTAATCATGCCAAGTACTCTATGAGGACAATAGTTTTGCACATAAACCGTAGTGTTGCATGCTTCTTCCCACAACTGTATTGGTAGGCCCTTATCATGCAGCATCGCTCGTGCAACACCCACGATCATTCTGTTCTTCCTCTCTGCGACCCCATTTTGTTGTGGGTTATGAGGCGTTATGAGTTCTCTTCGAATTCCTTCTTTTCTAAAAAATTATTTGAATTCGTTAGAGATGTATTCTCCACCATTATCGCTTCGTAGAGCCTTCACTTGCTTCCTCGAATCTTTCTCAACCAATGCCTTAAAATCACAAAACTTTGAGAATGTTTGATTATTATTCTGCGTGAAGAAGATCTAGCATTTACTAGAAAATTCATCAACAAAAATAACATAATACCTGTGTTTTGTTGTTGAAGCAGCTGAGAATGGTCCAAACACGTCTGTGTGAAATCTCTCCAGGATCACCGAAGCACGGTTCTTATTTTCATGAAAGATGGAATTTACATACTTCCCCATGGTGCAACCCTTGCACTGATCTAATTGAGCAAGTGTTCCCATTGGAAGTCTAGTAGATATTTATTGCATGACTTTCAAGGCTCCATGATGAAGATGGCCCAATCGCGTGTGCCATAATTCTCCCTCATTCCAGCTCACCACTTTTACTACCTTGCCCATCATTGCAGCGCAGCCTTCTACCTCCAGCTTGCAAAGATTCTTAACTCGAATCCCTATCCTCTTGGCTTGACCTATTGTTTTATGTCGCAAGAAATATTTTCCATCGGTGAAAACAAAGTCATAGCTTCTGTCCTCCAACATCGCGACTGAGACCAAGTTTTTCTTCAGACCTGGAACATGCATAACATCTTTTAATAGAAATGGTTTACCTGACTCCCTCTCAAAGGTAATGGTACCAATGTTATTCGCACTGTATCTTCCATCATCGCCCATCTCTATATGCATTTGGAGATCTTTCTCCTCCAAGTCACTGAAAAGCTTCTTATCACCCATCATGTGGAAGCATGCACCACGATCAAGATACCACACCGATCTCATTGCGCTTGAAACCAAGCATGCGATCAAAGAGAAATCAAGTTCAAATTGTGGGGCAAGGGCCTCACCAGCTGCAACTCCAACAACCTTCTTGTTCTTATTTTTCTGTGGGTAGTTAATAGTGAGATGCCCATGTTTGTGATAGTGAAAACACTTCACCTTGGAAAAATCCAGCTTCTTGCCTTTAGACTCGGAATTTGAGTGGAATTTCTTCCCCTTCCATTTCCTTGCCTTGGCAGCCAAAGTACAATCCTCTTCATCATCATGCTTTGATGAAGAGCCATCTCTTGTATTCCGCCTGAACTCACCTGCACTAGATCCGACCACAGTCGTTCCTAATCCAGAAGTTTTTCCTATCCATTGACAAAGTCTTTATAACTATGCCAAATCTTTGGAAGTCCCAAGAGAGCCAAACTCACCAAATGATCATCAACAACCGTGATTCCCACACTCCCTAGTTCATCCCGACATTGGAAAAAAATTGTGAGATACTTAGGAATATTGTCGCCCTTCTCCATCTTGATCCTTTTGAGTTTATCCTTCAACACCAATTTCCTATGGTCGTTGCTGCTTTGGAAAAGATCCGTCAAAGCCTCCCACATAGCAAATGGAGTGGCTTTCCCACGAAGGCTTGAGACAATATGGTCTCGTACACCTTCCAACATAATCCTTCTACTAAAATCTAACAATTATATGCCACTGTTAAATACATAATCCTTATACTAAAATCTTTGCATAAATTTAATCGCCAGTTGCAAACACATGAAGAAAGATCAATCACACATAACACATATGTTTTTACCAGGAAAGCATAAATCTAAAAACCCCAATATCATATATTATGTATATATCATGGATCATGAAACAATATCATACAAAATTCTACTCCAAGAGCTTGAGTACAATATACAATCGTTTCACACTGTCATACAAAATTTGGCGAATACATGCACCAATTTACTGCCTCCTGACAGCCTTCCTCCACTACGCAATCTGTGCTGATCACAATCCCTGAATGAATGATATCCTTGCCCTGACTGTGGTTGCATGACTGCACCCACTAATGTCACAACTGATAGTCAAACTTTCCCTTTCACCTATCTCTCAACTCGGTCTCTACTGGATTTGACATGCATGTAGTTAATAGTAGTAAATCTTCAGTTTCATGTGAGATCACTCCATGTGAATTAATTTAATATTTAATTCATTGATCTCTCACTAGTGTATCTTTAGTTACGACTAGTTACAACTAGCACAACTGAGTTTAACTCACTTAACTGAGTTAAACTACTTTACAACTCACATAACTACACATCCAACTCTGTTACAAATTCGAATCACTCAGTTACAACTAATTCCACTTGCATGTCCCACCAACCAACCTTAGAACTCAAAATTCCTTCAGCTAACTGGTTTGCCACTTCAGTTAATTGAAATCAAGTGCTTCAAGAGAATAGATTAATATTTATTGTCCAATTATTATTAAGAGATAATAATAATCGACATGCATTCTATTTTTAGACATGGGATATATAAATAGACTTTTCACATGCATCTAAAAATAGAACCTCATCTATAAATAGAATTTTCTCACCATTCTAAAAGTAGAATCCCACTATAAATAAAATTTTCTCAACATTCTAAAAATAGACATACACCTAAAAATAGCCTGTGGGCCCCACCTAGTGTAGGTGCTTAATTTTCACAAGGATCATCATCTTATTGAATATCAAGATGGAGAACAAGTTGAAGTCCACGAAGAGGTTGCGGGGTGAAGGAGTGACTTTGTATCTCACGAGGTTGTCTCAGTTCAAAGATGAGATTGCTGCCATTGCTGTGACTATTTCAGATACTGATATGGTGAGGATTTCCTTAAAAGGGTTTACTCCAAAATGGAAGATATTCATCAAGGGGATCGTTGGCAGGGAAAAGTTGTGAGAATGGAATAGGTTGTGGAATGAATTCATTCAGGAAGAGTTGTGAGATGAGTATATTCATCCAATGAATATGGAAAATGAGGACGTGGCACTTGTAGCATGAATGAAGAGTACGCAGAAGGACTTGAGTAAATTTAATTGTTTCAATTGTAGTGATATAGGTCATTTTTCATCAAGATGTCTGATGAAGAAGAAGAAGACCAGAGATGACAAGAAGAAGAAAGGGAATCAAGTCACCGAGGTTACCACTTTTGCTGAGATAGATGATCTCACCAGGGGATTGGAAGAGGAGGACTTTGCTACAATATCTCATTTCTCACAGGGTACTATTGATGAGGATGGATGGTACGTGGAATATGGTGCAATGAAACATATGACATGGTCACAGGAGGTGTTCGAGATTCTAGCTGAATGGGACTCGAAGTTTCACATGGTGTTTGGCGACAAGAGTTAGAAGGATATCTAAGGATCAGAAGTTGTGCCATTCAAGATGGAGATAGGACGGTTGATGTAGGTCCATGATGTATTGTTTGTACCAAGACTCAACTATAGATTGATATATGTCTTGATGATCGAGAATAATTGTTTTTAGGTCTTATTCCAGGATGGGAAGGTGAGACTCAAGCCTAGAGGCTCTAACTCGACCGGTATTGTGCTTGGAGTTAGAGAACATGGTATATACAGGCTGATGGGAAAGCCTATAGATCATGGGAAGAAGAGGTAGGAGGACTAGGTGTAGGTTACATATAAGTAGGTGCAGGTGCAAGCTTCAAAGGATCACGGTACAAGTTCCATAGAAGAAGGTCCAGATTCTAGAGAAGAAGGTCCAGGTTCCAGACATTCGAAAGGAGTGTAGTTCTAGCGTGAGCTTGCATATTCAGAGGGAGACATTGTAGCCCAAGAAAAGTGCATGGTAAATGGGGAGAAATGGTGCTCCTGTAATTTCCAAGAAGGAATCATGGAGATATTAGAAGATAGTTTAGGAAAATAAGGATAAGCATGATGCTTCCAATGACAACAACACTTCCGAGAGAGGCATAGTTCATACTACATGGATTTCTGCAGTTGTGAGTGCTAGGATTTGGGCAAGTGTTGTGATTAGTGATGATTATGATGAGTTAATTCCTAGTCTTGGAAGTACCTCCCTCGCTAAGAGGGATTGTTAATTTTTGAGTAGCTTGGGAGGTACTCCAAGCCCTAGGGTTCGGAGTTTGGAGGGTGACGAGCCACAAAAGTCATTTGTGGGCTTGGAACCCAAGTTATGTACCCACAGTATTTCAGCCAAAACCATGAGAATTATGGGCATGAGAAAATTTTAGGTGATATAACATGTCGAGGTGAATCCAACGCTTCGAAAACCACTCAAGTTGGAGCTCTAGATCAAGAGATATTAATTTTTGAATGACACTATTGGTTTTTACACATGTGTTGGTCAAGTCGGCCTAATGTTCAGAAGGCTAATGACAGTTTTACAAGCCCATGAAAAGAAATTTGATGAGCCCTCTAGTGTATAAAAAAGAGGTGTATGTGATATTATTTTACCACAAAAGAGAAAAAAAAAGTCAAGGAATCTTCTCTGAAATTCAACCACAGTCAAGGAGTAGAACTATGAGGGAGAATAAGATTCGTTTAGGTGAGTTCAAGGATATTTTTTATCTACAGTAAATGCCAAGGTCATTTGGGAGAGGGCCAAGTGGGTGAAGAGGAGATATGGGAAGTGTATGTGCACTTTTGGAGCTGTGTATTTCTACAAGTATGGGCAGCAGGATGTTCTAAATTAAAAACAAGGATCATCCCTTATTTGTGGAGGCCAAGTGGTGGAGCTTCCTCATTTTACAAGGCCACAATCAAGGGAAGTAAAAACACGGTATTTTGGGCCAGTCCTGGAGCATAATGTAGGAGGTTACAACAATGTTTAGGGCTTTTTTAGAAGCCCTTACGAGGACTGTCATTTCAATATTAGAGTGCACAAAACCTATGGTCAAGGAGGGGTATGATTGGTCCCTTCTTGTTGTAAGTGTTTGCTAAGTGGATTAAAGTTTATGCAGCCTGTGGGAGCCATGTGTTGGGGTTTTCTTAGGTGTTAAGAAACCCTAACTAGGTGAAGATTTCACAGTGGTTTTGTGTTAGTTGGATTGGGTGCCATTAGACTGGTGGAGGGCACCGTGTTGGTAGCCCAAAAGTAGCCCTATAGAAGCATACACGTACATTTACTGTTGTATGATTGGATGAAGGTTGAAGCCTAATATGTAGTACATTGATGAACTGGTGGACTACTATATTGGCATATTGGATCTCAGGTGTTGGCCATCGTAGAAGAGAATATTGGATCAACCTCTATTCATTGTAGCAAAAGGGACTTGCAGCAGTTATAGGTGGCAGCCCTCCTAGAGACCCTATGTGTTGTCTCGATGGACTAAGGGGCACTACAGAGAAGATCAGGATCAAAGGACAGACATGACAAGATACGACATAAAGACTACAACGATGTTGTCCTTTTATCTTGTATTTTTGTACTTGTGGATAATTGAGGATCATTATCCCTTATATGGGAAGCCCTATATTTTTGTATTATTTAGTTGGTTTAATATAATGAAGATTGGGTTGTTGTACATGTTTAGAAAATATTTGTAAAAAAATTTCCATACTTGTGCATGTGTGATTTACTGCTATTTATATTATGATGTGCAAAGTAACTTTGTTGAGATTCTTGGTTTGGTAGGATTAGAGATTTTAATATTCTATGCTAGACCCAAGATCATGGAAATTCAACACTTATGATAGCTACTTGCGAGGAATTTTTACTTTTGTTGATACATTGTTCTTTCACTTTATTATTATTATGTTCTCTTCACCAAACAACCACCAAAACATAATGAAAAATGAGACAAATGACACAAGATATAAGCTATCATCCAGGGCCAAAACCTCTCCAATATTGAGAGGAAAACCCATTGAATTCTTCTTTATATAAAATCTTCAATTGATGAATTCCAAAACCAAGACCTTTGACCTAAGAACCTCTTCTAGACCAAGTCACAAGGCTTCCTTGAACAAATATTCTTCTTCTTCAAGTCAACGCTAGTCAAACTAACTTCGACACCTCTGATTTCAGCTTCTCGAGAATTTCGGCCTCTTTACACATGCCTGTAATTTCCGACCTACCTACAATTGTCAAGATGTCACACATGTGAGCTTGATTGGGCAGATTTATGTGGCTCTTTTCCTTCACTATTCTTGCACACTTATCCTTATGAATTCGACTAGTAATGATGTTCTTTTCTTAACCTTTATCTCACTTCCTTAGAAGACAGATGTAACCCTACTGTGGAAACCCTAGCTGTAGTCACACGTGCGAGTAGAGGGACCAAAACAAAATGCTAAAAATATTCAATATTTTTCTCCCTCTCTTCATTGTATGAGACTTACTTCCTTCTTTTATTCACACTTATTTCTTCCTTTTGGATGCTTGATTGAAATCATTACAAGTGAGGCCGAATACTCATTTTTATAGTCTTTTTTTCCATCTATTTGGGATGAATTGTCATCATGTTGAGGCCTGTGAAAATTCTACTGCAGTGTATTGGTTTATTTTCTCCTACTTGATTTAATTAATACAATTTATTTCCAGAAATTAGATTAGGAAAATACCGAAAATAAACACAACTACAACCTACAGATGCAGATCATTTACTGAATAATACACTCATGCAACAAAGTGACACGTGGATTTTTGGACATAAGTCCCCAGAAAAACCCAAAGCGGGAAAATTGGTGTAGCAGATATGAGGGTTTATTATTAAGTAGTTCCGAGTACATTAAATTTGGGTTCCATATCTGGAAATTCCGACAAAGAATAAAAGATAGAAAATCTGTAGCTAACCTGAAGATCTAGTGCCAAATATCTTACTGATCCACACCCTCAAACGGGATTTACAGGACTCAGCCTGGATCTGACCTTAGAAACCCTCAATGCTATCCCTAAAGCCTCAGTGTCAGCCATGCTAGCCTCAATTGCCACTGCGCTGCACCAGAATGGATTGCGTAACCCATGGAAGGGTCCCACAGCCTAATGTTGGCCCTAAAATATCCTCTACATGATTTATGAAGCCTCCTAGTGCTTCTGCATTGTCCAACATAGCACCTACGTAGTTGTTACTTGCTTCTCTACGTTGTCCTTGTTGCTGCTCCTCTGCCTCTTACTGACTCTTGGCTCTTGGAATCAGATCATTCCCTCAGCCAATAATACCCCTCACTACAGGAAATTCCTCCAGAAATTCTTAGCAAACCCGCCCTATAATTCCAGATCTATTCCTCAGCTCTGCAAAATTATGTGTGTCTCAACTGACCCTCAAGCCTTTCTCTTATAATTTTTTGTTGAACCCTTCAACGACTGAGATTAAATCATCCATCAACGGTTGAGATTAAAAGACTACTTGATCCATGTGACTTAAGACAATTTCAGCACATGTGTTAAAAATTCACTTTAATTATTTTATTTTCCTAAGTTATACTTAGGAAATCCATTAAAAATAATTAATTATTTGAATAACTTGAACACCAACTGAAATTTCTCAAATCAATTTCTGGGTCTTGTAGATCAAGTGTACTCTAGTCCCTCCAAAAAATTTGGGAGTTAGAGCACAAATTATACTACCCTAAATACACAAAATCTCAACACTCCCTCTTAGCATTAGGAGTTTGCTCTAGCAATACATCACACCATGCATTACAAGATCTTGAATACTGGATCTATGTTGTTGATGCTTGGCATGCTGCCCTCCATCTACTACACTGCTTCTCTTTGTATTTTTTCCCATACCACTGTCACTAACGCTGCTACATTTGTATTGCATCTCCCTCTCAAATTGCTGCATCATGCTGCTCATAGCACTGCCAGTGCTAACTGTTGCACTGCAACTCAGTTGTTGAGAAGTAAGAAATTGAATAACTCTACCCAACTGTTTGATAGATAAGTCAATTTTTCTTCCACCACTGAAGCTCCCTGGATGATGAATCACGTTGTCCTGCTGGTGACATTGTCATGCTGCAACATTGCACTGCATGAGCCCAGCTTCTCTGCACTGTTGAAGTCCCATCAGCCTCTCAGCGATGTTGCCTCCACGCTGCTGCTGCCTCTGCATCAAGTTTCTCCCTCTTCAGCTCCCTCTTCCTCTTCATTGTGGTCATCTGCAACCATCTCTCGAATTATCCCACTATCGTCTTAAGGCTCCCATAGCTCGTATGTGATCCAAGAGTAGGGCTGACCCAAGGATCCCGCCCCCATATGCAACTCTCTACAGATCCATGTCACCCCACCTCTTCTCTCGAGGGTCATGAGCACTCACGGTTGATCCATCATCAGAGCCATTGTCATTTGTTGCTGTAGCCTTGGAATCAGAAGCTCCTTTGTCCTTCTTCTTAGGACAATTGTTGGAAAAATGACCAAGATCACCACCGTTAAATCACCCAACATTGGAGAGGCCCTTCTTCTTATTCTTCCCTTGTAGTTTCTTTTCCCTTGATGCAAGGGTTGCATCCTCCTCCTCTTCCTTCTTCATTATGGCTGATCCGCTTCCTCCACTGATAGATTGATTCTTGGTGATCCTCCTGATCTCCTCTTGGCAGAGAATAACCCACATATCTTCCCATGATGGTAACGATGCTCTTCCCAGAATGCTCTAGACAAACGTTTCCCATTCTTCAGAGACAACATTTAGGGTCATCCTCACTAGGAGCCCTTCATCTAGATTAGCACCCATGCCAATAAGCTGGTCTCAGATAGCTTGAAGTCTGAAGAGGAATGGATCTATTTCTTCACCCTTCATCATTTGGAACATCCACATATGGTTCTCAAGAAGCATTCTTCTTTGTACGGAGCCTCCTTGGTACATCATTTCCAAGGCAACCCACATGTATTTTTCTGTAGTCTTACTCTCCGATCCTCCTGATCAAATCTCAGATCTGTTTGGCTCAGATCTTCTGAGTAATTTTCTTCCTCACGCCTTTGTTGCCTTAGCTAGGCACAATTATGCACCTGCATAATCTCTACCCCACCAGTATTGTTGAAGATATGAAGCACTACTTCTGGATCTTGGAAAAAATTCTTCTGCAATAGGATAATTGACTGGATTGCATCTTCATAGTTGGCCCAACACAGTCCCAGTGATGCTCAGAAGTGGACTGCGTAACCCCAGACTAGGTGACGCAGTCCTTACACTGCCCTGGGAAGGGTCTACATAAGCCTAGAGGCCTTCTACAACTTCAGCGCTGTCTCCTGGATTTTCTTTCCCCTACTGTCAATATGCCCTTTCCAGATCTGCTACTTCTTTTGCCACCCTGCAGAAAAAATATTCTTCAGCTGATTGCTGGAGATTTAGCTTGATCTGCTATCGCTCTGATACCATGTGAAAATTCTACTACATTGTATTGGTTTATTTTCTCCTACTTGATTTAATTAATACAAGGTATTTGCAGAAATTAGATTCAGAAAATACCGAAAATAAACGCAATTGCAGCCTACACATGCAGATCATTTATTTAATAATACGCTCATGCAACAAAGTGACACATGAATTTTTGGACATAAGTCCCCGAAAAAACCCAAAGCAGGAAAACCAGTGCAAAAAATATGAGGGTTTATTATTAAGTAGTTCTAAGTACAGTAAATCTAGGTTCCAGATCTATAAAACCCGACAGGGAATAAAATATATCAAATTTGTAGCTAACCTAAAGATCTAGTGCCAAATATCTTAGTGATCCACACCCTCAAACGGGATTTACAGGACTCAGCCCAATCTAACCCTAGAAACCCTCAACGCTGCCCCTGAAGCCTCGGTGTCATCCCTGCTAGCCTCAATTACCATTTCATTGCACCAGAAGGGACAACGTAACCCCTGGAAGGGTCCCACATCCTAACGCTGGCCCTAAAAGACCCTTTGTGTGATTTCTGAAGCCTCCCAGTGCTTCTGCGTTGTCCTGTGTAGCGGCTGGGCAACACCTGCGTAGCTACTGCCTGCTTCTCTGTGATGTTCTTGTTGCTGCTCCTCTGCCTCTTACTGAATCTTGGATTTTGGAATCAGATCATTCCCTCAGCCAATAGTACCCCTCGCTGCAGGAAATTCCTCCAGAAATTCATAGCAAACCTGCCCTAGAATTCCAGATCTATTCCTTAGGTCTACAAAATTATGTGTGTCTCAACTGACCCTCAAGAATTTATCTTATACTTTTTCTTTGAACTCTTCAATGACTGAGATTAAATCATCCATCAATGGCTGGAATTAAAATACTTCTTGATCCATGTGACTTAAGACAATTTCAACACGTGTTAATTAATTCACTTTAATTATTTTATTTTCCTAAGTTAAACTTAGGGAATCCATTAAAAATAATTAATTATTTGAATAACTTGAACACCAACTGAAATTTCTCAAATCAATTTATGGGTCTTGTAGATCAAGTGCACTCTAGACCCTCCACAAAATTTGGGAGTTAGAGCACAACTGATGCTACCCAAAATACAAAAAATCTCAACAAGGCAAACATCTCAGTCTAGATAGATCTGTAGCTCCTTTTGAAGGGTGACTTGATGTGCACATGTGACAAGGCCTTGGAGGGTCTTTCAAACTATTACAATGACTCAAATGTTTTTTCTTACAATATGTAACATGCCCAGAATTAGTCTTTCATACGTGACAATGACATAGAATCTCTCAATGTGAACTTTCACCTAAGAATAAATTTCCTTGAGCATGAAACCCATGCCTCAAGATCAACAATAATACTTTTTTTCTTCTCATTACATCAAGCACATAAAATCATGATTACATATGTCATTATGAAGACCAAACATAGTTACATATTTTTACACAAACCACCTATTCCCCTCCATGTCTTCCTCCCCTGACTTGGGTGTATGTGCCTTTGTTATCTAGCCACTCCAACAATTATATGTAGTGTAATTTTTGAAGGGTTGAAGTTGTCCTACTACAAAGGTCAGTGTTTCAGGAAGTGCTCACATTGCTCTCAACTCTCGGCTTATTGCAGGCTTTAGTTAAGTCATTGGAGCACCTCATGAAAAAGAAGATCAATACATATGAGGATATGTTTTGAATATTGATTTGGATAAGAGCAAATCTCTCTCATTCAACTCCCTCAAGTGTATGGGTTTGTTTTTCACGTTGCGGGTGTGTTGTATTGAAAATGCGACCTGGTACACTTATCTCTGAGGTCATACTAGTGAGGCTTCGTGTGATAGCACCATTAGACATAACAGGTCATGGCTCAGATGCCCAACCTCAGCCTCGGTAAAATATCATGTGTATTGTATTTCAAAATATATAATAATAATAAAAATTTAACCAATCAAATACCAAATTGATGTTTGATAAAATCTTGAAGTGTATTGTATTACAAATAAATGTATACTAATAACGGTCTAATTATAACTTAGTTAAACACCAAAATGATGTAAGATATTTTATTGGTTATGGGATATGATTTTTTTAACCATGTTAAAATGTATATTTTTAACCATTAAACCCACTTAAATTATACATAAATAAGACATAGCAGTAGTGGTGAATGAACACACATAAATGCGATGTAATTACACAAACTCATGTTGTAATTTTCCAACCTCATTTAATTACATGAACTCATGTTGTACCTTTCTGCCCTCTTTCCACTAAACACTAGTGAATGTCGATTTTTGTAGCATCGAAAATTTATCTCAATCTCAAAATTTGTGAGGAGGCTTGGACACTAATATTCTAAAGAAATTAGAAATAGTTTGTAGAAATTCTACTCAATTTATGTTTTATTAAAATAATTAATTATTTTAATGGGGACCCTAAGTCTAAACTTAGGGAAATTAAATAATTAATGGGGATTAATAAAACATAGTGTGAATCTTCTAGAGAATGAAGATCAAGTCAATATTTAATATTAGCCATCGATTAGACTTCTAATATGGGCCATTGATTTGTCAATGACAATATTATAAAACAAGACTTGAAGGCCATTTGGAAGGTAAGTCGGGCACACACCCAGTAACCCGAGGGAATTCGATTCTGAAGGAATAGAATTCAATTTTAGAGGGAGAGTTGTAGGGTAGAGGAAGCAGATGGAATCAACAGTGTCATGGATCGAGGGAATAATGATGTAGAAGGACATAGAGGCAATACAAAGGAGAAACATAAAGGGCTCACATAGTAGTGACGCAATCTCACGCAGGCTCTGCATAGAGAAGCAAACAGGGGTGATGTAGTAGGGGCCAGTGAGTCCCTCAGGTGTCGAAAATTATCTAGAGATCTGAGAGAATTCATCTCAGGTGTTTTCTTAATAAGTTTCTCAATTATTAGGCTAGAATTTCCTTGTAAATAGTTTTCTACTGAAGATTAATATATAAACCCTCATTTGTTGCACTGGTTTTCCCACATTGATTTTTTTGGGGACGATTGTCCAAACATAACTATTTCATTGTGATTGATTCTTGTGCTTACATTTTAATGTTCTTTTCTTTATATGTACTTGAGTGATAACTGCATTAGTGTTTATTTTGAAATTTACTGCAAGAATTTTGTAAGTAAATTATTGTGGAAATAAATAGGAGAAATAAATATATAACTGCAATAGATTTCAGAATTGAAATTTTCACATGGTATCAGAGATGAGATTGAGTAACAAGATTGGAGACCCTGCGATGGAATGAAGTATAGAAGCCACTGCTGTAGCAACTCGAAAGGGTTCACACAACTCTCCACTAAAAAGGGAAAGCATGGAAGAACAAATGGATCACGACATCTCTGTATTGGCTTCCAAACTGGAAGAATAATTCGCTTTTGTATTAAGCTTTGCCTCTCCATACGTCTGATATATTGATAGTGGATCTTCTACACATATGACGGGAGTATGAGAATGTTTATCAAGCTACCAAGAAGAGCAGATGAGCTTTTATATCACCGTGGGAAATAAGGCGAAGTGTACCCTTGTTGGAAGAGGTACCGTAGTGTTTCAAACTGAAGCTGGAAATAAGATTCAAGCTACCAATGTGTTGCATGTGCCTGGTTTGGGGATGAACTTACTCTCAATGTATCAACTAGAAAACAAGGACTATGAAGTTTACTTCTTTGGAAAAAGAGTTCATGTCAAACACCCAAGTTGGAAGAGGAAGGCACAAATCAGAGTCAGGAGAAATAAACTGTATAAGTTGCAGCTCGAATCTCCAATGGCACTGATAGGCAGCAATGATGAGAAGTATTTGAATGAACTATGGCATAGGAGAATGGGGCACTTACACCATAGGATTTGAGAGTTCTCAAGAAGACCATCATAGAAGTTCCAAATTTGAGCACCAAGCAAGATGATGTTTGCAAAGGGTGCGTACTAGGAAATTACACCAAAGAAACCTACCCCAGGAGTAGAAATAGGGCTAAGTGTGTGTTGGGATTAATACACTCAGAAATCTGCGAACCAAATTCCACTAGAGCTCTTAGTGGTGCTGAATATTTCGTCACCTTCATTGATGACCATTCCAGGGAAACTTAGATCTACTTTCTAAATACCAAGGATGAATTCTTTGATCGATTCAAGGATTTTAAAGCTCTGGTTGAGAATCTGACAGGAAATCGGATCAAGATACTGTGACCAGATAATGGTGGAAAATACATTGATAAATACTTCACAAAATTCTATGCAAGGGAAGGCATCAAAAGAGAGTGGACCGCTCCATATAATCCGAAGCAGAATGGAATTACAAAAAGGAAGAATAGAACTATTGTGGAGGCTATAAGGGAAATGTTGTATGATCAAGACATGTCCAAATTTCTGTGTGCTGAAGCTTGTAACATAGCCATGTATGTTCAAAACAGGATTCCTCACAACACACTGGGTAAGATCACTCCAGAAAGTGTCTTTACTGGTAGGAAGCCAAAAGTAATCCACTTCAGGATCTTTGGTAGTGTAGCATACTGCCATGTACCTGAAGAGAAGAGGAATATATTGGATAAGACTGTAGAAAATGGATATCTGGTGGGATATAGCGAGAATTATAAGGCTTACAAAATCTACATTCATGACAGTAGTAATATTGTAGTGCAACGGGATGTAAAGTTCATGGAGAAAATAACTTTCAGAAAATCTCGGGAGATGCCTTCAGCAGCGAAGTCTGAAGATGATCCATTGGTCCAACCACTACGGCCAGCATAAACTAGCATGAGTGCCACTCCAGGGCACAAGGATCCAGAGGATTCGCAGGAGGAATAGGAAGATTCACCCACAACAGTGGTAGGACGAGCAGGGAATTATGACATATTCTAAGGGATGCAGAGGAGTTTTTCGAAGCTCCTAGAAATGAGAAGAGGCAGCACATGCAACCAGAAAAATACCAAGCCTTGGTAGCTCAAGTTGGAGAACCCTCTAGTTTTCAGGAGGAAAATAAACATCAAGTACGGGTAGATGCAATGGTGGAATATTACAACTCCATCATGACAAATGATGTCTAGGAAGTGGTTCCAAGGCCTCGGGACAGATCAGTTGTGGGTTCAATATGGATCTACAAGATCAAATATGTTGCAGATGGAACCATGGAAAAATATAAAGCCAGGTTCGTGGCTAAGGGGTATGCTTAGAAGGAGGGGAGAGACTATGAAGAAACATTCTCCCCAGTAGCAAAATATACTTATATTAGATCTGTGATATCCCTTTCTACGCAGATGGGGTGGGAGATTCACCAGATGGATGTCAAGACTGTGTGTAGGCTTAAGAAAACCTTGTATGGACATAAGCAAGCTCCTATAGCTGGGGATGGTCGAATTTATGGTTAATTGAAGAAGATGGGATTCGTCAAGAGCGACACAGATCCCAATCTCTACTATCTGAAAGTAGGGAATGAGCCTATGATACTGGTGTTGTACATATATGAACTATTCCTAACAGGTTCATCTAGGCTCATCAAGGATTGCAAGGAGAACCTCGCTGCAAAATTCAACATGAAGGATCTGGAGCTGATGCATTATTTCTCGGGCTGGAAGTTTGGTAACAGAAGGGTGAAATCTTCCTTGGTCAAGGGAGATATGCTACAAAAATCTTGAAAAGCTTCAAGATGCAGGAATGTAGACATATGGCTACTCCAATGATCACCAACTGGAAGAATATTGATACATCCGAAGATGATGAGGTTGATCCTACCTTGTATAGACAACTCATCAGGTCCCTGATGTATCTGGTCAACACTAGGCCAAACATCTGTTACGCTGTCAACACACTCAGTTAGTGCATGGTGGAACCAAGGAGGGCACATTTGGCAGCGACCAAGCATGTTCTCAGATACCTATGAGGAATATTTGAGTATGGATTGAGATACACCCGAGGTAATGACATCAGACTGAGTGGGTTCACTGATGCAAATTGGGCTGGAAGTTCAGTAGATCGGAAAAGTACCAATGGGTACTATTTAAGCATTGGATCAAGAATGAATTCCTTGTGCAACAGGAAACAAAATTTTGTAGCTTTGAGCTTAGTTGAGGCAGAATATATGGCAGCCAACATTGCTTTGTTTCAAGCCATATGGCTTAGGAAGCGACTTGCGAATATACTCAAGAAAAATATGGAATGGCCAACATTATATGTGATAATCAAAGTTGCATCAAGCTCTTTGAGAATCCTGTGTTTCATGATCGGTCGAAGCACATTTACATCAAGTGTAAATTTATTAGAGAGTGTGTCCAACGGGGAGTTGTACAGTTGCAGGACACTCCAACAGGAGAACAAGTGGCTGACATCCTAAATAAATCTCTGGGAAAGACAAAGTTTTTTTACTTCAAAGACAAGATGGGGATGATCAAGAATCCATTTTAGTAGCAGAAGTGGAGAGATCCAGAATTGAGAGGGAGATGCAGAACATATGAGACAGTGACAGTGGTAGTGTCATGGGCAGTAGTACAGAAGGCAACATCGCAGTAGATGAGGGGTAGCGACTGGGCATCAACAGCGCAAAGGGTGCTTCAAAGTCAGAGCAATATGCTGCAGGAAAATTTCTATAACACTCTCCTTGCTAAGAGGGAGTGTTGATTTTTGTAGCATCACACAGTGATCTAAGTCTCAATATAATCCATATAATCTGGAGCATAATCGAATCACAGAAAGTAAGAATACAAATATTGTGGAGGTTGCAAGGGCAATGTTGTATGATTAAGACATCCCCAAATTTATGTGGGATGAAGCTTGTAATAGAGCCACAAATGTTCAAAACAATATTCCTCACAACGCACTAGGTAAGATGACTCCAAAAAGTGTCTTTACTGGAAGAAAGCCAGAATTAAGCAACTTCAGGATCTTTGGTAGTGTAGCATACTACCATGTTCCCAAAGAGAAGATGAATAAATTGGATAAGACTACAGAAAAGGGATATCTTGTGGGATATAGCGAGAATTCTAAGGCTTACAGAATCTACATTCATGACAACATGAATATTGTAGTGCGACGAGATGTAAAGTTCATGGAGGAAAGAGCTTTCAAAAAATATCGGGAGATGCCTTCAGCAGCAAATTATGAAGATGATCCACTAGTCCAGCCACTACCACCAACAGAAACTAGCATGAGTGCTTCTCTAAGGCACAATTATCCAAAGGATTTACAGGAGGAGGAGCAGGAAGTTCCACCCACTACTAGTGGTAGGGTGAGTAGGGAATTATGATAGATTCTGAGGGACGTAGAGGAATTTGTCGAAGCTCCTAGAAATGAGAAGAGGTAGCACAAGAAATTAGACAGATACCAAGCCTTGGTAGCTCAAGTTGGAGAACCCTCTAGTTTTCAAGAGGCAACTCAGCATCAGGTATGGGTAGATGTAATGGTGGAAGATTACAGCTCCATCATGACAAATGATGTCTAGGAAGTGGTTCTTAGGCCTCAGCACATATCAGTAGTGGGTTCGAGATGGATCTACAAGATCAAATATGTTGCAGATGGAAACATGGAAAAATATAAATCTAGGTTCATGGCTAAGGTTTATGCTCAGAAGGAAGGGATAAACTATGAAGAAAATTTCACCCCAGTAGCCATATATACTTCTATTATATTCGTGATATCCCTTGCTGCGCAGATGGGTTGGGAGATTCACGAGATGGATGTGAAGACTGCGTTATTGAATGGGGTGATAGAAGAAGAAGTATATATCGAACAACCAGAGGGTTTTGAGATGCATGAGAAGAAGACTCATGCGTGTATGCTTAAGAAAGCATTGTATGGACTTAAGCAAGCCCTTAGAGCTTGGTATGGTTGAATTAATGGTTACTTGCAGAAGATGGGATTTTTCAAGAGCGACGCAAATCCCAATCTTTACTATCTGAAAGTAGGGAATGAGCCTCAGATACTAGTATTGTACGTATATGAACTATTCCTGACAGTTTCATCTAGGTTCATCAAGTTTTGTAGGGAGAACCTCGTTGCAGAATTCGACATGAAGGATCTAGGGCTGATGCATTATTTTATGGGCTTGGAATTTTCGCAACAGAAGGGTGAAATATTCCTTATTCAAGGGAGATATGCTACATAAATCTTGAAAATATTCAAGATGCAAGATTATAGACACATGTTTAATCCAATGATCACCAACTGGAACAAGATTGATACATCCAAAGATGATGATATTGATCCTACCTTATATAGTCAGCTCATTGGGTCCTTGATGTATCTGGTCAACACTAGGCCATACATCTGTTATGCTGTCAACACCCTCAGTCAATTCATGGTGGAACCAAGGAGGGCACATTTGGCAACAACCAACCATGTTCTCAGATACTTATGAGGAATATTCGAGCATGGATTGAGATATACCCAAGGTAATGGAATCAGACTGAGGGGGTTCACTGACACAAATTGGGTTGGAATTTCAGTAGATCATAAAAGTACCAGTAGATATTATTTTAGTGTAGGATCAGGAATGACTTCCTGGTGTAGTAGGAAAAAAAAATTTGTAGCTACGAGCTCAGCTAATGCATAATATATGGCATCCAACACTATTTTGTGTGAAGCCATATGGCCTAGGAAGATGCTTGTGAATCTACTCAAGAAAAAGATGGAAGCGACCAACATTATATGTGATAATCAGAGTTGCATCAAGCTCTCTGAGAATCCTGTATTCATGATCGGTCGAAGCACATTGACATCAGGTGTCATTTTATTAGAGAGTGTGTTAAAAGGAGAGTTGCACAGTTGTATTACACTCCAACTGGAGAACTGGTGTCTGACATCCTCACTAAAGATTTGGGAAATAAAAAGTTTGTTTACTTCAGAGAGAAGATGGGGATGATCAAGAATCCATTTCAGTAGCAGAAGTGGACAGATGCATAATTTAGAGGGAGTTGCAGTACAGATGAGGCAGTGACAGTGGTAGTGTCATGGGTAGCAGTACAGAAGGCAACAGCGCAACAGATGAGGGGCAGCAGTCGGGCATCAGCAACGCAGAGTGTGCTTCAAAGTCAAAGAAATATGCAACTGAAAAATTACTAGATCACTTTCCTTGCTAAGAGGGAGTGCTGATTTTTGTAGAATCAAAAAGTGATCTAAGTCTCAAAATTTGTGAGGAGGCTTGGACACTAGTATTCTAAATAACCAAAAAATCATTTGTGGAAATTCCACTTAGTTTATGTTTTATTAAATTAATTAATTATTTTAATGGGGACCCTAAGTCTAAACATAGGGAAATTAAATAATTAATGGGTATTAATAAAACAGAGTGTGAATCTTCTATAGAATGAATATCAATTCAAGATTTAATCTTAGGCATCGATTAGACTTCTAATCTAGTCCATTGACTTGTCAATGAAAATATTATAAAAGAAGACTTGAGGGACATTTGGAAAGTAAGCCGAGCACACACTTAGTAACCCAAGGGAAGTCAATTATGAAGGAATAGAATTAGATTTCAGAGGGAGAGTTGTAGGGCAGAAGAAGTAGAGGGCATCGGTAGTGTCAGGGCTTGAGGGAAGAAGGATGTAGAAGGAAAAAGAGGCAATACAAAGGAGCAACGCAGAAGGGTGACATAGTAGTGACGCGGTCTCACTTAGGCTCTACTCAGATAACTACACAGGGGTGATACAGTAGGGGCTAGTGAGTCCCTCAAGCGTTGAAATTTCTCTGTAGCTCCCGAGAGAATTGATCTCGGGTGTTTTATTAAGAAGTTTGTCAATTATTCTGCTAGTATTTCCTTGTAAATAATTTTTTGCTAAATATTAATATATAAACCCTCATCTGGTGCACCGGTTTTCGCACATTAAGCTTTTTAAGGGACGATTTTCCAAAAATAACTATCATTGTGATTGATTCTTGTGTTTGCATTTTATTGTTATTTTCTCTATATGTAATTGAGTGATAAATGCAGTAGTTTTTATTTCGAAATTTACTGGAAGGGTTTTGTAAATAACTTATTATGGAAATAAGTAGGAGAAATAAATCTATAACTGTAGTAGAATTTTAGAATTGACATTTTTACATGGTATCAGAGTTGAGATTGAATAACATGATTGGAGACCCTGCAATGTAACGAAGTCTAGAATTTGTTGCAGCAACAACTCGAAATGATTCACGTAGCTCTCCGGAGAAAATGGAAAGCATGGAAGAACAAATGGATCACGACATCTATGTATTGGCTTCCAGACTGGAAGAAGAATTCTATTGTGTATCAAGATCTGCTTCTCTAGAGGTCTTGTATATTGATAGTGGAGCTTCTGCATATTTGACGGGAGTACGAGAATGTTTCTCAAGCTACCAAGAAGAGAAGATGAACTTTTATAATACCATGGGAAATAAGGCGAAGTGTACCCCTGTTGGAAGAGGTATCATAGTGTTTCAAACTGAATCTTGCAATAAGATTCGAGCCACCAATGTGCTACATGTGCTTGGTTTGGGGATGAACTTACTCTTGGTGTCTCAAATACAAAACAAGGGCTATGACGTTTACTTCATTGGAAAAATAGTTTATGTAAAACACCCGAGTTGGAAGACGAAGGCACAAATCAGAGTCATGAGCAATAAAATGTATAAGCTGCAACTCGAATCTCCAATGGAATTGATAGGAAACAATAATGAGAAGGATTTGAATGAACTATGGAACATGATAATGGGGCACTTACACCATGGATTGGATAATTCTCAAGAAGACTGTCACAAGAGTTCCATATTTGAGCACCAAGAGAGATGATGTTTGCAGAGGGTGCGTACTAGGAAAGTATGCCAAGGCAACCTACCACAGGAGCAACAATAGGGATAAGAGTGTGTTGGGATTAATACACTCAGACATATGTGAACTAATTTCCACTAGAGCTCTTAGTGGTGTCGAATATTTTGTCACCTTCATTGATGACCATTCATGGAAAACTTGGATATAATTTCTAAAGACCAAGGATGAAGTCTTTGATCGATTCAAGGAGTTTAAAGCTCTGGTTGAGAATATGACAGGGAACCATATCAAGGTCCTATGATTAGATAATGATGGAGAATACATTGATAAATACTGCACAGAATTCTGCGCAAGGGAATGCATCAAAAGAGAGTGGACCACTCCATATAATCCATAACCGAATGGAATTGCAGAAAGGAAGAAGAGAAATATTGTAGAGGTTGCAAGGGAAAATTTGTATGATCAAGACATGCCCAATATTTTGTGCTTGTAACACAGCCATATATGTTAAAAGCAAGATTCCTCACAGCAGACTGGGTAAGATCACTCCAAAAAGTGTCTTTATTGGTAGGAAGCCAGAAGTAAGCCACTTGAGGATCTTTGGTAGTGTGGCATACTTCGATGTACCCGAAGAGAAGAGGAATAAATTGGATAAGACTGTGGAAAAGGAATATTTGGTGGTATATAGCGATAATTATAAGGCTTACAGAATCTACATTCATGACTGCAAGAATATTTTAGTGCGACACGATGTAAAGTTCATGGAGGAAAGAGCTTTTAGAAAATATTGGGAGATGCCTTCAGCGGCGAAGTCTGAAAATGATCCACTAGTCCAGCCAATACCACCAGCAAAAACTAGCATGAGTGCTTTTATAGGGCACAAGGATCTAGAGGATTTGTAGGAGAAAGAGAAGGAAGATCCACCCACTACCAGTGGTAGGACGAGCAGGAAATTATGACATATTCTGAGGGACACAGAGGAGTTTTTTGGAGCTCCTACAAATGATAAGAGGCAGCGCAAGCAACCAAAAAGATACCAAGGCTTGGTAGCTCAGGTTGGAGAACCCTCTATTTTTCAAGAGATAGATCAGTATCAGGTATGGGTAGATGCAATGGTGGAAGAGTACGGCTCCATCATGATGAATGATGTCTGGGAAGTGGTTCCTATGCCTCAGGACATATCGGTTGTAGGTTTGAGATGGATCTGCAAGATCAAATATGTTGCAAATGGCAGCGTGGAAAAATATAAAGCCAAGTTCGTGGCTAAGGGGTATGCTCAGAAGGAGGGGATATAATATGAAGAAACATCCGCCCCAATAGCCATATATACTTCTATTATATATGTGATATCCCTTGCCGCGCAAATGGGGTGGGAGATTCACCAAATGGATGTCAATACTGTGTTCTTGAATGGGGTGATAGAAGAAGAAGTATATTTAGAACAACCAAAGGGCTTTGAGATGCATGAGAAGAAGACTCATCTGTGTAGGCTTAAGAAAGCCTTGTATGGACTTAAGCAATCCCCTAGAGCTTGGTATGGTCGAATTGATGGTTGCTTGCAGAGGATGGAATTCATCAAGAGCGACGCAGATCCCAATATATACTATCTGAAAGTAGGGAATGAGTCTCTGATATTGGTTTTGTACGTAGATGACCTATTCCTGATAGGTTCATCTAGGATCATCAAGGATTTCAAGGAGAACCTCGTTGCAGAATTTGACATGAAGGATTTGGGGCTGATGCATTATTTTCTGGGGTTGGAAGTTTGGAAACAGAAGGGTGAATTCTTCCTTGGTCAAGGGAGATATGCTAAAGAAATATTGAAAAGATTCAAGATGCAAGACTATAAACCCATGGCTAATCCAATGATCAACAACTAGAAGAATATTGATACATCTGAATATTATGAGGTTGATCCTACCTTGTATAGACAACTCATCGGATCCCTGATGTATCTGGTCAACAATAGGCCAGACGTTTGTTACGCTGTCAACACCCTCAGTGAGTTCATGGTGGAACCAAGGAGGGCACATTAGGCAGAAGCCAAGCATGTTCTCAGATACCTACGAGGAATAGTCGAGCATGGATTGGGATACACCCAAGGAAATGACATTAGACTGAGTTTGTTCACTGACGCAAATTGGGTTGGAAGTTCAGTAGATCAGAAAAGTACTAGTGGGTACTGTTTTAGCGTTGGATCGGGAATGACTTCCTAGTGCAGTAGAGAATAGAAGTTTGTAGCTCTGAGCTTAGTTGAGGAAAAATATATGGTAGCCAGCACTGCTTCGTGTGAAGCTATATGGCTTAGGAAGTTGCTTGCGAATCTACTCAAGAAAAAGATGGAAGCGACCAACATTCTATGTCATAATCAGAGTTGCATCAAGCTCTCTGAGAATCATTTGTTTCATGATCGGTCGAAGGACATTGACATCAAGTGTAATTTTATCAGAAACAGTGTCCAACAGGGAGATGCACAATTGCAATACACTCCAACAGAAGAACAAGTGGCTGACATCCTCACTATATCTCTAGGAAAGACAAAGTTTGTTTACTTCAGAGAGAAGATGGGGATGATCAAGAATCCATTTCAGTAGCAGAAGTGGACAAATACAGAATTGAGAGGGATCTACAATACAGATGAGGCAGTGACAATGGCAGTGTCATGGGCAATAGTACAGAAGGTAGCAGCCCAGCAGATTGAGGGGTAGCAGCCGGGCATCAACAACGCATAGGCTACTTCAAAGTCAGAGCAATATGCAACAGACTGTATATTGCTAGAAAACTTTCCTTGCTAAAAGGGATTGTTTATTTTTGTAGCATTAGAAAGTGATCTAAGTCTACAAATTTGTGAGGAGGCTTGGACACTAGTATTCTAAAGAACCCAAAAATAGTTTGTGGAAATTCCACTCAGTTTATGTTTTACCCTAAGTCTAAACTTAGGTAAATTGAATAATTAATGGGTATTAATAAAAGAGAGTGTGAATCTTCTAGAGAACAAAGATCAAGTCAAGATTTAATCTTAACCATCAATTAGAATTCTGATCTGGGTCGTTGATTTTTCAATGAAAATATTATAAAAGAACACTTGAGAGCCATTTAGAAAGTAAGTCAGGCACACACTCAGTAACCTAAGGGAAGTTGATTATGAAGGAATAGAATTCCATTTCAGAGGTAGAGTTGCAGGGCAGAGGAAGCATAGGGCATCAGTAGTGTTAGGGCTCGAGGGAAGAAGAATGCGGAAGGAAATAGAGGAAATACAGAGGAGCAGTGCAAAGGGCTCAGGTAGCATTGACGCAGTCTCACACAGACTCTGCACAGAGAAGCACACAGGGGTGATGCAATAGGGGCCAGTGAGTCCCTCAGGTATCGAAAATTATCCAGAGTTTTGACAGAATTTAGCTCAGGTGTATTGTTAAGAGGTTTCTCAATTATTTTTCCAGTCTTTCCTTGTAAATATTTTTTTTTTCAAAATATTAATATTTAAACCCTCATCTGTTGCACTGGTTTTCCCACATTGGGTTTTTGCAGGGACGATTTTCCAAAAATAACCGTGTCATCGTGATTGATTCTTGTGCTTGCATTTTACTGTTATTTTCTCTATATGTACTTTAGTGATAACTACAATAGTATTTATTTAGAAATTTACTGGAAGGGTTTTGTAAATAACTTATTTTGGAAATAAGTAGGAGAAATAAATCTGTAACTGCGGTAGAATTTAATAATTGAAATTTTCACATGGTATCAGAGTTGAGATTGAGTAACAGGATTGGAGACCTTGTGATGGAACAATGTCTAGAAGCTACTACATCAGCAACTTGAAAGTGTTCACGCAGCTCTCTAGAGAAAATAGAAAGCATGGAAGAACATATGGATCACGACATCTCTGTATTGGCTTCCAGACTGGAAGAAGAATTCGCTTGCGTATCAAGCTCTACTTCTCCAGAGGTTTGGTATATTGATAATGGAGCTTCTGCACATATGACGAGAGTACGAGAATGTTTCTCAAGCTACCAAGAAGAGCATATGAACTTTTAGATCACCATGGGCAATAAGGCAAAGTGTAACCCTGTTGGAAGAGGTACTGTAGTGTTTCAAACTGAAGCTGGCAATAAGCTTCGAGCCACCAATGTGTTGCTTGTTCCTAGTTTGGGGATGAACTTAATGTTGGTGTCTCAGCTACAAAACAAGGGGTATGACATTTAATTCATTGGCAAAGAGTTTATGTCAAACACCCGAGTTGGAAGAGGAAGGCACAAATCAGAGTCAAAAGCAATAAATTGTATAAGTTGTAGCTCGAATATCCAATGGCATTGATAGGTTGCAATGATGAGAAGGATTTGAATGAACTATGACACAAGATAATGGGGCACTTACACCATGGGGCTTTGAGAATTCTCAAGAATATTGTCATAGGAGTTCCAGATTTGAGCACCAAGCGAGATGATGTTTGCAGAGGGTGTGTACTAGGAAAGTACGCCAAGGCAACCTACCACAGGAGCAATAATACAGCTAAGAGTGTGTTTGGATTAGTACACTTGGACATCTGTTGACCAATGTCCATTAGAGCTCTTAGTGGTGCCGAATATTTCATCACCTTCATTGATGACCATTCCCAGAAAACTTGGATCTACTTTCTAAAGACCAAGGATGAAGTCTTTGATCGATTCAAGGAGTTTAAAGATCTGGTTGAGAATATGACAGGAAAGCAGATCAAGATACTGCGATTAGATAATGGTGGATAATACATTGATAAAGACTTCATAAATTTTTGCGCAAGGAAAGGCATCAGAAGAGAGTGTATTGCTCCATATAATCTGGAGCATAATGGAATTTCAGAAAGAAAGAATATAAATATTGTGGAGGTTGCAAAGGAAATGATGTATGATCAAGACATGCCCAAATTTCTGTGAGTTGAAGCTTTTAACAAATCCATATATGTTTAAAATAGGATTCCTCACAGCACACTAGGTAAGGTCACTCCATAAAGTGTCTTTACTGGCAGGATGCCAGAAGTAAGCCACTTCGGGATCTTTGGTAGTGTGGCATATTTCCATGTACCCAAAAAGAAGAGGAATAAATTGGATAAGACTGCAGAAAAGGGATATCTGGTGGGATATAGCGAGAATCCTAAGGTTTACAGAATATACATTCATGACAACAGGAAGATTCTAGTGTGATGATATGTAAATTTCATGGAGGAAAGATATTTCAGAAAATCCCGGGAGATGCCTTCAGCAGTGAAGTCTGAAAATGATCCACTGGTCCAGCCACTACGACTAGCAGAAACTAGCACAAGTGTTTCTCTAGGGCACAAGGATCTAGAGGAGTTGGAGGAGGAGGAGTAGGAGGATCCACCCACTACCAGTGGTAGGACGAGTAGGGACTTATGACAAATTTTTAGGGACACAGAGGAGTATGTCGGAGCTTCTAGAAATGAGAAGAGGCAGCGCAGACAACCAAACAGATACCAAGAATTGGTAGCTCAAGTTGGAGAACCCTTTAGTTTTCAAGAGGTAGCTCAACATCAGGGATGGATATATGCAATGGTAGAAGAGTACAGCTCCATCATGATGAATTATGTCTAGGAAGTGGTTCCTTGGCCTTAGGATAGATCAATTGTGGGTTCAAGATGGATCTCCAAGATCAAATATGTTGTAGACTATAGTGTGGAAATATATAAATCCACGTTCATGGCTAAGGGGTATGCTAAGAAGGAGGGGATAGACTATGAAGAAAAATTCGCCCCAATAGCCATATATACTTCTATTAGATTTGTGATATCCCTTGCTGCGTAGATGGGGTGGGAGATTCACCATATGGATTACAAGACTACGTTCTTGAATAAGGTGATAGAAGAAGAAGTATATTTCGAAAAACCAGAGGGATTTGAGACGCATGAGCAGAAGACTCGTGTGTGTAGGCTTAAGAAATAATTTTATGGACTTAAGCAAGTCCCTAGATCTTGATATGGTCGAATAGATGGTTACTTGCAGAAGATGTGATTCATCAAGAGTGACGCAGATCCCAATCTCTACTATCTGAAAGTAGGGAATGAGCCTTTGATACTAGTGTTGTATGTATATGAACTATTCCTAACATGTTCATCTAGGCTCATCAAGGATTGCAAGGAGAACCTCACTGCACAATTCAACATGAAGGATCTGGGGCTCATGCATTATTTTTTGGGGTTAGAATTTTGGTAGCAGAAGGGTGAAATATTCCTTGGTCAAGGGAGATATGCTATAGAAATCTTGAAAAGATTCAATATAAAGGATTGTATACCCATGGCCTCCCACGATCAACAACTAGAAGAAGATTGATACATCCCAAGATGATGAGGCTGAGCCTACCTTGTATAGACAACTCATCAGGTCCCTGATGTATCTAGTCAACACTAGGCCAGACATCTATTACGCTGTCAACACCCTCAGTCAGTTCATGGTGGAACCAAGGAGAGCACATTAGATAGTAGCCAAACATGTTCTCAGATACCTACGAGGAAAATTCAAGCATGGATTGAGATACACCCAAGGCAATGACATCAGACTGAGTGGGTTCACTAACATAGATTGGGCTAGAAGTTTAGTAGAGTGGAAAAGTACCTGTGGGTATTGTTTCATCGTTGTATCAGGAACGAATTCCTGGTGCAGCAGGAAACATAAGTCTGTAGCTCTGAGCTTAGCTAAGGCGGAATATATGGCAGCTAGCACTGCTTCATCTGAAGCCATATGTCTTAGGAAGCTTCTTGTGAATATACTCAAGGAAAAGATGGAAGTGACCAACATTCTATGTGATAATCAGAGTTGCATCAAGATATCTGAGAATCCTTTGTTTCATGATCGGTCAAAGCACATTGAAATCAAGTATCATTTTATCAAAGACTATGTCCAGTGGGGAGTTGTACAGTTGCAGTACACTCCAACATGAGAACAGGTGGTTGACATCCTCATTAAAGCTCTGCGAAAGACAAATTTTGTTTACTTCGGAGAGAAGATGGGGATGATCAAGAATCCATTTCAGTAGTAGATGTGGATAGATGCAGAATTGAGAGGGAGCTGCAGTACAGATGAGGCAGTGATAGTGGCAGTGTCATTGGTAGCAGTACAGAAGGCAGTAGCGCAACAGATGAGGGGCAGCAGCTGGGCATCATTAGCATAGAGGGTGCTTCAAAATCAGAGCAATATGCAACATGTAAATTTCTAGAACACTTTCCTTGCTAAGAGGGAGTGATGATTTTTGTAGCATCAGAAAGTGATCTAAGTATCAAAATTTGTGAGGAGGATTGGACACCAATATTCTAAAGAATCCATAAATCGTTTGTGAGATTCCACTTAGTTTATGTTCCATTAAAATGATTAATTATTTTAATGGGGACCCTAAGTATAAACTTAGGGAAATTAAATAATTAATGGGTATTAATAAAACAGAGTGTGAATATTCTAGAGAACGAAGATCAATTCAAGATTTAATCTTAGCCATCGATTATAATTTTAATCTGGGCCGTTGATTTTTCAATGAAAAGATTATAAAAGAAGACTTGAGGGCCATTTGGAAAGTAAGATGGGCACACACTCAGTAACCCGAGGGAAGTCGATTCCGAAGGAATAGAATTCAATTTCAAAGGGAAAGTTGCAGGGTAGAGGAAGCAGAGGGCATCAACATTTTCAGGGATAGAGGGAAGAAGGACGTAGAAGGACATAGAGGCAATACAGAGTAGTAGCGCAGTAGTGACACAGTCTCACGAAGGTTCTGTGCATAGAAGCATGCATGGGTGACGCAGTAGGGACCAGTGAGTCCCTTAAGTGTCGAAAATTCTCCAGATGTCTCAAAGAATTCATCTCAGGTGTTTTCTTAAGAAGCTTCTCAATTATTCTACCAATATTTCCTTGTAAATAATTTTATGCTGAAGATTAATATATAAACCCTCATTTGATGCACTAGTTTTCCCACATTGGGTTTTTCCGGTGATGATTGCCCAAAAATAACTTTCATTGTGATTGCTTCTTGTGCTTGCATTTTATTTTTCTTTTCTCTATATGTACTTGAGTGATAACCGCAGTAGTGTTTATTTCAAAATTTACTGGAATGGTTTTGTAAATAACTTATAGTGGAAATAAGTAGGAGAAATAAATCTATAACTGCAGTAGAATTTCAGAATTGAAGTTTTCACAGTGAAGCCCTCCACGGTGAGGGAATTGATAGGTTTTCAAGCATAGCACAACAACCATAAATAAGTTCACGATGAGGGCATTGATAGGGTGTCAAGCATAGCGCAACAATCATAAATAAGTTCTCATGCTTTGAACTTGCTATGTAAGCACATGGCTACCAAATTAATTTTTTAACTTTAATTACATGGTCATTTAACATGGCTACCAAAGTAATTTCTTAACTTGAATAACATGGCCATTTAACAATAGACATCAAAACAAATTCTCTAACTAATCCATTCCTTAGACAAGGAAATCATAAATAGTTTGAGAAAATGGGATTGTCTCAAAGAGCCCCAAGTGTGAATGGGATTCAAATTGTAGAACTATCATGCATGAAGAGTTGACAATGTGTCACATGGTGCTTTTCTAGCCATTTAGAAGCTTTTTCTTTAGGATTCTCCTTATATGATTATACATTCCACAATGTAGGTTGGATACTTGCATAAGGGAACCACATCACATTTTGAAGGAGGGCTTCACTGTTCACAATATTTGAAAATGAATATGTGTTTTGCATGACAGCGGTCAAAATCACTTCCACGTTATTTGATTTATAAAAGAGCACATGTTTTTTGTAATGTTGTGTTAGTGTTCAAAGGTTATTGGTATTGTCTTCTTTTAGTTTTATTATGTAATATATAATGTTGATAGGTGTGTTTATTTTGGCATAGGTTTTTTAGAATTAGAATTTAATTATCAATAATTATTAGGTATATGATATGGATTTAACCTCCACATAATATTGTAGAATATTCATAATAATAATCACATATTAAAGGTTTACATTTATCTCAAAATTAGTTATTCCCTTTTCCATCCTTTTAATTAAATTGATCAATTGAAAAAATGTTATATGAACATGTGCCAAATGAATATGAGCCATGGTTTTTTTGGGCATGTGGTATTAGTAAGCCATGGTATTGGCTCATGGTATTAATAATTTCCATGGTAAAATGAGGTGGATATCCATGGTTAAAAATAATGCTACATGCTTCTTTTTTTAAATGTATATATGTTTAAATCACATTAATTATTTTATAATCATAATTTAAAATAAAGTTATAATTTAGATATTTTTTATGATTTCTTTTCTAAAATTGAAAATGTGAGCTATACCACCACGAGGTAAGTATATTTAAGCTTATTGGCATTCACTAGCCATTTAAGTTATATGGTTGTACTAGTATATAGTAGATTGTATTGCCAAATTTAAGGATTTGTTTATTTCCATCTATTATCACCCAAAAATTCTCAAAACATCATTGTGTCAACTCTGTTTTTTATCATGGTCTCAAATAGGTCTGAAAGTCATTTTAAGTTTTGGGTAAGGGTAGGTCATAGTTTTTATAAGTTTAAAGGTCATCATTTAAGTTCAAATAAAGTCCTTCTAGGTCCATTCCATGATCAAATACTCATATTTTCCATTTGTGAATCATTTCCTAAAGCTTCATGTCAAAACTTGTCAAATTAGCCAAGAAACCTTACTTTCGTAGCGCAGCTAGTTCACAAAAGTTGATTTTCACTACGAAACTGCTGAAAGTCATTAAGAGAAAAACTCTATTTTCTAGTTTTAGTAGTAAACTTCCAAGGGATTTTTTGGGCAAATGAAAACGAATTTTTGAACACTGAAAGAGGTTTTTCTTCCTAACATACCTAGATACAAAAACCTCTCTCACGTTTCTCACAGGTGTTATCCATTGTGAGATACAAGGATTTCTTTGAAGCCCTATTTCCAGAAAACAGAGTTTTCTTGTTTTACACATGTTTTTCAAAGACCGTTTCTCGACAGCAGGAGAGGTATTTCAAAAAACCAAGAGAGGTTTTTATTCAAAATAGAATGGTCTACAAAAGCCTCCTTTATTTTATAAAAATACATTATGGATGAGGAGATACAAGCTCTGTCTCAACACCTAGTTTTCAGATAAAGGCAAAATGACAAATTCATAGATGAAAAATGAAGGTCAAATTTGATGATGGATATATTTTCAGGGTTATTTTGCTGTAGTTTTTGAAACAATGTCAATTTCCTTGAGTTTAAGTGCCTCCTTGTTAAAAATTTTGAAAAAAATTCAACAAAATTACTTACACAGCAGTTTCGTAGCGCAGATAGTGCAAATCTGCTGAAATGCGCAACGAAACTGTTGAAGCAGTCTTCTAGCACATTTTCACATAAATTTTTGGGGGAAGTTCGATCAATTTTGATTTGAAATAGCTGGTAGGAGTGTACAGATGGCATGTGAAGGTTTCCTTGAAAAAAACAGGTCAAAAGCTAATTGAAAAAAGGAGCAAAACACTGCGCTACGAAACTGAGCTGCTTTCGTAGCGCAAGTTTATCCTTTGTCCTTTTACATTATTCGAATTATAATTTCTGCACAGCTGGAAGATTGAAGATGTATGGTGAAGTTTTGGCAACATGACACATATAAATATGATCTATTAATGATCAAAATTCTCAAAACAGATAAAAGCATCAAAGGAGCTAAAAAACAAGAAAACATGTTTCCTAGTTTTAAGGACAGTTTTATCATCAGCAGCAGGATCACATCAAAGTTGAAGGCAGCATCCAAATTCGACCTCATGGGATTGCAGGTGGCAAAGGATGAAATATATATTAGATAAGTTTGTTAGGAGGATATTTAAGAGTTTCGGTCCTATTAGAATTAGGAATTTTCATAAGCATTATAGCTATCAATTTGTAATGGGACTCTATGTTAATTTTACAGTTGTGTTTGTAATAAATACCATGTTTTATGGTTATAATAGGTGTCAAAGCATGGGAATTCGAATTCTCTAGTGGAGGATGAAAGAATCCTATATTGTAAATGTTCTATATAGAGCATGAGGTCGAATTCTACAAGGGTTGGGCATTTTCATTAGCAAAGATTGTGTGTTATTATATGTCACTGTTTCTTTTCAACTTAATACAGACATCTGTTTTGAAAACTCAAGATTCATAAGGAGTTTATGTTTATCAAGTTCTAATTTCCTTCTTCAATATCTCTATTTGAAGTGGTATTTGTATGTGATACTTAGAATTCATTTCACAATGCTCTAACTTCTTTCATATGCAAATCGACTGTGTGTTTCACTGTGTTACTGTTTTATTCATTTACTTAGACTCCAAATTCCTTGACTTCCATGCTTAACAGATTGTGATGTTTTGTTGAAGATTATCTTGACTCCATGGCCCAATGAATGTTCGCTAATTTGTGATACAACCAAATATATCATTTTATATTTTTACCTTAGAGTTAGCCATCTATCCATTAATCAAAAATCATAAACCTTTGAGAGATCCCTCTTAGGTTGAGGAGGCTAAGCCTCAAACAAAAGATTGGTCAGAAATAGTTACACAAATTCCACTTGATGAGTAGCCTATTAGGTCAGATTTTGTGATAACACCATCATAGGGTGTTAAGTTGAAGAGTAGATCCTAAAAACACACACAAAATGTGGTGAATTATCCACATATAAATACACAAATATGTTTCAAGTAGACAAACTATCATCGACATACAATCCACTCAGTTGTTAAAATATCTTAATTGAACACCAAACTAGGAAGCTAACTTGGTGGAGAGAATCTCTCAAACCAACTAGGCCTCAACAATCTCTACGTAGAGAACAATCTCTACATAATTATGACCAGTTACCTTAACAATTAAATTTTATCTCACACACAAACACACACACACAAGAAAAATAGGATTTATATTCTCAACATTCCCCCTTAATGACTACTTGGTTTAATCTTCATCCACTTAGGTCTTCCACTAAATCTTGTAGCACATGCTCCAATATGACTAGAAGAACCTCCTTAATAGAAAATTCTACCTCTGGTTCAATCTAACACTTTTACTTCGTACATTGATGATGTACACATCACCAAACTACCAGTGTCCATATATTGGATCAGCCACCCACTGTAATGCATGGGTACCTAACTGTTCCAATTGTTGGTTTACTAGGATGTCCTTCATGTACATGGTTTATTCAACTTCTCAATGAACTCCCCATGAATGTAAAAATTCACCTCCAAATTCAACAACCAACAATATGGTCCACTCATAGAGTATCCAACCAACACACGACCCTCTTCTCCAGTGTTAAAGAACTCCCTAATGGAGGCTATTGAACTAAACTAGATATGAACTACCTAGTCATTGCGCCGAGAGGTGCTCTATATTCCAGTATGGGGTAGATGTTAAGCATAAATGTTAAGCATTTAACATTTAACAAATTTATATTAATGTAGTCCCTAATAATAAAGCGATATAACTATTATGTATAAAAAAAATATAAATTCAACAAAAGCAAAGTGGAATTAGTTTCATCAGACAATGCGAAGTGGAATTATGTTTATGAGAAAGGGTGAAATAAATCAACTAAAATAGTTAATTTAAGGTTGGACTCTAGATTTTGAATATAGTATTTTTCTTTTAAAATATAATATAATATTTTTATTTTTTTAATGAAAGTACTCATTTTTTATTGGGCTAAGAGGTGTTATCTAGCCCAAGATGCTAGAGATGCGTAACATTAACCTTAACATTTTAATTGAGTGAAAATAAAATAAAAATAACAAAATAAAAGTAAACATATAAAAAATAATAATAATAATAATAATAAAATGACCCATGGTATTCATGTGGAATATAGCTTATTTAAGAGGGAAATTAAACTAGCCTAGATCCATCTTAGTTGGATGTTATATTTAGATACATAATTTGTTGTAGAAAATGATGGCATTGAATCCATGCAGCGTGTAAAGGTAAAAAATTATGGATATGTTAACACTTTGTATGGATCTCTTTGGTGGCCCTATGTATTTTTGTATGTTTTGTTTCTATCATTGAATGATTAAATACATAATGTGTATATATATGTAGAAGATTTACAAATTCCTAGAGGCTATAGGTCTTTTTAAGAAGATTAAGGTTAAATAGGATTGCACAAAGTACATAACAATAATTGCTTCTTCATATTAATGGCTTCTTTAATAATCAGTTTAATATAATATATGCAATGTATTATCTTAATTTATCTAAAATAATGTACTATAAAAATAGAACTCTGATAAATCTAGGATGGTAAGTTTAAATGAATAAGATTAACTATGAAAGTGAGCTAGGCTGAGGGGAGGAGGTGGGGGAAATATTACGTAAAATGTAACTATTACATTTTATCTAATATTTATGCCTACTTTCATCCACTTTTTACTATCTTGCGAGATATATTGGGTAAAATTTAATACTATAATATTATCTTTTACCCAATATTTCCCCTCAATTGGTCCACTTTTTATTAATTTTTCTTTATATTTTAAGTTTAAAAGTAAACAAACTCAAATATAAAATTAGGTGAGGGGAAATATTAAGTAAAATCCTATATTTAGGTTGAGGGTGATGGGAAATATTAGGTAAAATATAATAATATTACATTTTAATTAGTAATTCCCCCCACCCTGGCCACTTTTTATTGGGTGGGAGTAGTAATAAAAATTGGGTAAAATATAATACTATAATATTATATTTTATCCAATATTTCCTCTCACCGATCCACCTTTTATTAAAAAAAATTATTTATATTTGAGGTTCATAAGTAAACTTAACTCTTGTGTAAACATTTGATCCTAGTATGGTAGAGATGTTGTAATGTTTAATATTTTGACTCTGTCAAAATAAAAAATAAAAATAAAATAATAAAACAAAATAAATAAATAAAATTTATAAATACATTTATAATTAATAATTAAACAAACCTAGATTCATCTCAATTCCAGATCTACCAAGCGTGGAGAGGGATTAAATTTCTTGAGTTGCAAACCTCTTTTAAACTAAAAATGGATTTGATCCCTCTTGCCGCTTGGTAGATCCAGAGTTAAGATGGATCTAGGTTGGTTATTAAGAACACATGATAAAAGGGTATACATGCCTCTCAATGTCTTACAGTGACATTCCCTTTCCATGTTACATAATAATGGGTACAACAGACTCCATCTTATGGGAATACTAGATACAAACACAAAACATTTTTAGGGACCACTACATTAAATTAAACATGACATATAAACTTGCTACAACTACACAATGTGTGTCTAATTACAATATGGCTATGAGTTTATTATTTTTTTCAATTCACATAATTTTACCCTTCTTTGTCCACCATCATCCAACCTTTTCTACTGTTGTTTTTTCCATAATGCTTCTACATGCATTGTCACTAGCTTCTTTGGGACCAAATTCCAAAGATTTCTCTACTCTATCCAATACCTTCTTGTCCTCCCTACTACAAACTCATCATTCCACTCCAAAAAATTCAACCTGCAATCAACACTTGGTTTCTCAAATGAAAACAATGCAACTCGCTTCCACATCAAAAATTGTCCATGCTCCTCCCTTCACCCGATGAATCACCATCATGTACTGGCTGGAAACTAAAGTAAAATTGATACCTTAGACCAACCGAAAACCTATTCTACTCCAAGGCCTAACATCAATCTGACCATGAACACTGAGTATTTGACCATGTTATGGATCTATTTCAATCTACCAAAATACATGGGTGGTATCCACTATATTAGCTAGTCATATAGGAAATTATTATGCATATGAGATGTATCCATCCAAATACATTCTCTACACCTTTCGAACATGATTTATATTGCACCACTCAACAAATAGTTTATGGAATTTCCTTCCAACCATAGTACCTTATATTAAGAGAACTAAAGAATGATGTTTATATCACAAAAATATTGCAACACTACTACATATATCAACAAGAGTTAATAACACATGCCATACATGATTGTAATATCATCTTCTTATGCAATTTTTCACACATTGGGCATCTTGATGTTTCATCTTCAACACCATGGTTCAAACTTTTCCTTGGATCTTCCATGTGTATTCAATGTTTGTCTTTCACTATTCATTTTTGGTTTTTATGGTCAATCTTGATTTTACATTTATTGTTCCTTGTTAAATTAATTAATTCTAAAAATGAAACTATATTGAGTTAGCTAAGCTCAATGACTGTGTTTTTATGCTTGACCATAACATAAAATTAACCACTAAAAAAATTAAAGTGCGAGAAGGCCAAAGCATGTTTCCCAATAAAAATAAATATACTCGCTTAACTATCCATGCTACAAAACCATCATATACCTTTGATTGAATGATGCCCCACCTTCAGATTTTTTCCCATTTTTCTACTGAACCCACTAGTGCCTCTATCACATCCTTCACACTCACCCATAAAATTTCATATGTCGAAGGGCCATTAATTAATTATAGAATTGTGGCATAACTTCATCCATTAAACACTCAATATTTAAAGGTTCCTTGGGGTTAGGACTTGATACTTTCTTCAACTTCTCATTGGAAACCCACAATCTTTGGTTGGCTTGAAATGCTCCTTGAATTTTTTTACAAAAAACACCTAAAGTGAATCTCATGGAAATCCCTCCCATGGAGAGATATGTCAAAGGATCTGGATATTCAATTGACCCCTTTTAAATGCAATGACATGCACCTACATACTTACATGTATTATATCAAAAAACACAATGTTCAGTACATAATTCTCTAGATAATTAGTCTTGTAAATGTCCTAGGCCAAGAAAATGACTATGGTCTCCTCCACTTTCAATTTTTTCTGTACAAATTTGTTGAGATTCAACAAAATCATGGCTAGAATATAAGTAGGGTTAAAGACACAAATTATCCAAGGTGTCGTGTGAATTTGCAATCTCTTGTGGGGTACTTTATCGATGACGAATGCCAACTTCTACAAACCCCTTTGGGCTTTGGGATCGTGGAATTGAGTCCCAATTTGATCCCACTGACTGGACGTGAATGTAACGTACCCCCATCCACCCCATAGCTCATATTAAGGGTAGAAGGAGATGTTACTAACATTGACCCGACCACCATAATCCTCCTGTGGAAATGGAGTCTAAAAATTTCATCATTTTTTAAACTCCTTGAAACTTAAAATAAAAATTTCTATTACGTACGGCTTGGAGAGAACTTTCCAACGATATAATTGTTTTTTGAAGTCAAACAATTAAGTTATTGCCATGTAAGCATTGTGTTGCCATGTGGCACTCATGTGGACCCCACATGGAAACCCTCCGCCCTTTAGGGGAGGTCCACATCATCATCCCTATGCATGTGGCATGGCCACACCACTTTCATGTGGTCCTTACTGGTCCACCCCCTTGGTGCGTGTGTGTGTGTGTATTAAACATATCATATATGTTGTGCCCCCTTGGTCGATCAACAACCTTCATTTGATATAGGAATTAATGGCATAGATTAAACTAAGGACTTTTCCCCTCGCAGATGTCATCATTTAAATTCCACGAGACAAAATCCTCTTCCATTATATGTTAGGAAATATCTCCATTCTTCAGAAGATAAATTTCGTGGCCCTTTATTGTTATACTCCTCTTGAAACCATCGAGATGACGTCAACTCAAGGTGACATCATTCCCCTTTCATGTCGATTTCATCCCAAAACAATTTCCTTGGGCCTTTATTTTGTTTCCCTCCTTCTAAAACTGCTAGGAACTTCCACAACATGTTGATGCCATCCGATCCATGTTGCCACTTCTAGGTGTGCCACGTGTCACCCATTTTTTGGGGCCACTTATCCCTACCAAAAATTCACTGGCATGTGCCATGTGGCAGACCTCTTGGGTGTAATCCCATGTCATTTTCCACCATAAACTGGGTTCCACTGCCCTCGGCCCTTGGAACAAACTTTAATTATCCTTATAATTTTACTCAGTGTTTCATGAGCTTTGAGCCTCCATCCAATGATTCCTATGGATTGCACCAAACATGAATCCCCCTCCCCTTGCTGACATGGCAGGGGGTTTTCTATCATGGTTCCAAGGGAGCCATCCAACATATTTAGAGCACTTAATCATTATAATAGTCACCTCTAATCCCACGTCATTTTCCACAACATATTGGGTACCACTGGCCTCATCCTTTGGCACAAACTCTAATTTTCCTTATAATTTTATGGTCTTTCCCGACCTTTGAGCCTCCATCAGACAGTTCTTATGGCTTGCACCAACAATCCAAATTAAAATGTGGACCCCCCCTCCCCTTAATGACATGGTTGGGGGATCTGCTATCATGGTTCTGAGAGCCCCATCCAATGGCTGCGGTGTGCTTAATCATTCTAACAATTACGATTAAAATGCAAATCCCCCCTTCCCTTGCCGACGTGGCAAGCTGGGGTCCGTTATTGAATCTTGATCGTCCATTTATGCATGGCCCTTTTCCTTTATCCTCATGCCCAATTGAGTTTCCATTAACAGTTGTAATATTTTTTTATTTGTGACATTAATACCCTCAGACATAAATAGCTTGGGGATCTTGGTTCAAGGTGCAAGTGGTCACGATTTTAAAATGTTGGGGATTTGGATTTAATGTGTTGGTCACGACCCTTGTTCGTATGGACCCTTCCCTCCAACGCCAATTTTGTGACTTAGAATTCTTCTCACGACTCCATACCTATAAATATGAAGGCGCTACATAGGTTTGGAATTCGATGTAGAAATATAGGGATACTAAGCCAACGTTGGAGACCTGTTAAAAATGAACAATTTATCCGGCATGCACCATCTTTGTGAAGAGTTTACCTCCAGCACTCAACATTAAACCTGAGATTTTTATGTGATGGTGTATGTATTTTACACCATTCATTGTCGAGGGTTCTCAGCACTTGGCCCAGGCTTATCCCTCATGACCTTGCATTATATTCTTATGTGAATTTAGGGATTCTGCAACATTGGGTTATTTACACTATTCTCCACTTATAGCACACGCACAGACACACATACATATGTTTACTCACCGATTTTGACACTCAATTGATAAGTTGTCCTTCCTGAGGTTTCCTACATATGTAGGATTGTAGGATTATAAGGACAAGGATGTCCTCAACTATTTTCCATAATAGCCTATCTCTCTTGAGCTTAACTACGCCCATTCCCAATTCTTACAAAATTTCAAGGTTATCTCTCCTGATATTTTACAATGTATGTACAAGCTTACATATATATTTATATATGTAGAAATTTGATACAAGAAATACATGCTCAAACAGGGCATGTTATTACCATTCATTTTAATGCAAGAGCTTAATTAAATCGCAGAGGTTCACTCATCACATATACTCAGATAATTAGATAAAATTTTATCTTACAAATAAACACAAAATTGGTAATATTTCATCAAGCACACAAGAGCCCAAAACACTCCTCAAACCATGAAGTAAGGAACATTTATTGACATCAATACATGCATTTAATTCATTTTGAGTGTTTACACAATAATCACAAGCACACATGGCTAGATAAGCACTTATCTTAAAATGAAGGACCTGGGTGACTAAGATTGGGACTTCACCTCTCCACCCAACCTTATATTGGCCTAAAATGCAGTCTTTCTTGTAATCAGTCACCCCCGATCCAAATTTTAGAGCTTGAGTAAGGGATATCAAAGGATATTCTCACATACTCAAAATTATTGGGAGTCTAGATATCCTCCTATCTCCACCCAATAACTATTTTCCATTGGGAAATTAATGAGATCTTTCCTTTAGTGAGTTATTCTTTCTCCAGAGCTAGACTAATTTGTTCCCTGGCATTTTTCCTATGTGTTATTGTGTTTCCCATGCAACACTACTCTTCATCTCCTCTAGAAACTATCCTCTCTGCTATCATCCCTTATTTTATTTTGTTTCTCCTTTTCTTTCTTTCTACCTCTAATCCTCCCATTGATGCACACTCTTGTCTGTGTCTCGGCTTAAGCCTACCAGAGTTCTCCTTTTTTAGTAAATTATCCCCCCAAAATATCTTGATGAATCTTCCTCTCTTTGCTGCTACCGACTGTCCCTTTCTCTAGCCACCTCCATCATTCTATTGTGGCTAAGGTGGTTGCGTGTGTGTTGTCCTATTAGTGCAACTGAATTTTTTAATAAATTTCTTGTGGCTTACCCAAAAATGGTATGACACTCGTTCTTTTTTCCTCCTTCCATAATGTGCAATCAACCCACTTATGGAAGCCCAATCAACTTCCCATAAATGGTATTAATTAACCAACTTCCTCTAATTTTCCAAGTAGTCTCCCTCCCAAAGCTCTAAAATATGTGTCCCATATCTCACCCATTTTATGTTTTTAGAATTATGATTACAATATCTACGATAGGGGATTATCCCAAAGGGTTTGTTACAAACCCCACCCCCTTGGAGGAACATTGTCCTCATTGTTATGATCCTTGAACACAATTACAAAATATGTTTGTCCTAAACATAAATCAATGTGATATTTATAATTACAACTTAGTTATAATCACATTTTTCACATAGTTGCTTACCCAACAACTTAATGGATATAAAAATTGATTAGATTGGAAGCTCTTTGTGGTTATTTAATGCTTCTTGAGGTGCATTGTCCAGCTTGATGACTTGCTTTTCCCTGATTATTACCTACCTCCATTTCCAGCATTGTTGTCACTTGCGATCCTTATTTCTTTACCAAACAATCCCAACCCATTACTTCCCCAAACACACCCAATGTGTTTTAGATTCCAATTGGTCATGCCCATGACCCTTTTAAAACCAAATTATTTTCCAACATCCCCTTCTCCAAATCCTAGTCCCTTCTGCGATCAGGCAGTCACTCACCTTACAAGTTTAGGGATCCCCTTATTTTCTTTACAATCCCTCAAGTGATCCATCACTTGGCAAGGTTTCCTCACATTGGAAGAGTTCATAACCAAGGCATGTGCCTGCCTCAACACCTTCACAATTGTCATGGCATGCTTCATGGAAATCAAAGGACATTATTGGGTGTAGTGTCTGACAATGGCCTTGTGCCTAGAATATTTAACTCTAGTGTATCGTTGTGCTCTTTAATACCCTTGTTACTACTTCTATCTAACCTTGAAACAAGCTCCATTTACCCAAACCGTGCAGTTCCCATGCTTTCCTACATCATGGCATACAATCTCTCATGAGATTCATTGTACATAAAATACAATAAATTCAAATTATACCTCATTAGACATAGAAATTGGTTCTTATTCAGCCCAAACATCACCAATACCACCTGATAATCAATTAGAACTCCTTCCTTGTACCTCGACCAATGTTAATGAACAATGTATAATATATGGAAATAACCTTAGTGTAAAATAGTAATGCCCATGTAAATAATAATATTTGGAATGTTTTTTATGATGGTTCCAAAACAAAGGATAGAGTCGGTGCAGGTTGTATCTTGTTAGATCTAGCAAGGAACAAAACACTTATCTCATGTCACTTTGAATTTGATTTCTCCAACAATACAACATAATACAAGGCTTTAATCTTTGAAAATAAAGGTAGAATTTATTGAAGAAATTGGTGATTCTGAGATCATCATTAGATAGGTATGAAATACTATCCATTTTTTATCTCCACATCTAAATAATTATCAACAAGAGGTATGGTGTCTCATATAATATTTTAAAGCTTTTAATATTTCTTCAGTTCCTAGATCTATGAACACTACAATTGATACCCTAGTTGACGCACCACCTCATTTAACTCCTTTAAGAGATGGCTTTTTCATTGAAATAATTTATAAACCTATTATAACTAATAATGTAACTAATTTCAAAATTTTCAATGATGATGAACATATTCTAGAGTTTATTACAAATTCGAGTTTGTTCAAAGATGTGACTATTGATGAAGAAGAACATGAGAAATCCTTTAAAGATGAGATGAATATACACAAGGGAAACCCTATGCCTAAAGGAGTAGTCACATTGGAGAATTTGTATAACATGTAGAATCACTTTAACAAGCCCTCGAATGCCAAAACTCAAAATTTCCACATTGAGTCATGAACAAGTAAATCTTGGTACTAAAGTTGACCCGAAGTATGTCAATATTGGTACTTCTTGCACGAGATTAGAAAAAAAATAATTCATCGAATTGTTAAAGAATTATCGAGATGTGTTTGATTGAAACTATGGTGATTTGAAGACGTATGATACCCAGATTATTCAACAAGTCATTCCCATAAAAAAGGTTGTTAATTTTTTCCAAAAAAATTATGTAAAGTGCAACCAAATTTAGAACCTCTTATCCAGAAAGAGTTAAAAAAATTATTGGATGCATGGACCACCTTTAAAGTAAGACACTCTAATTGGGTTTCTAATATGGTATCTGTGAGAAATAAATAAGGAGAAATTCTTCTATGCGTGGATTTTTGTAATAAAAATTGAGCCTCTGACAAAGATAACTATCACGTGACATATATGGAGTAGATTCTTCAAACAATATCAAGTTCTAAGATGTTTTCCCTATTATATGTTTTCTCGGGATAAAATCAAGCCTTGGTTTTTGAACCAGATCACTTGAAGGCAACTTTCAAAACCAAATGGGGCACTTTGGCTTATAGGCACATGCCTTTTGGATTGGTATTGGAGCCACTTTTCATAATGTTATGGACATAAATTTTAGATGGTTGATCAGGAAAAGTGTAGTTGTATATCTATATGATGTCATGGTGTTCTACAAGAAGTTTTTAGATCATTTACGGCATCTTAAGTAAGTTTTGAACGTTGTCACATATATGGAATATCGCTAAACCCTAAGAAGAGTATCTTCATAGTATATGAAGGAAATATTTTGGGACATATTATTACCAAAAATGGTTTCACTGTGGACCCTAAGAGAGTTAAAGCTATTATACAGTTTCCATATCCAAATAGAAAAAAATCTATTTAATACTTCCTAGGAAAGATCAAATTTTCCATAAAATTTAAATTAGATTTTGTGCAAATTTTAAAACCTCTACAAGATATGATCAAGAAGGATGTTGTATTTAAATGGAATCATGAATAAATGGAAGCCTTTAGCACAATTAAGAAATATATCTTTGCATCTCTCACTTTATACAAACCAAATTTTTATAAAGAATTCATGTTATACACATTTTCCTTAGATTATTGTATTGCAGTTGTGCTAATGTAGAAGGATGAGAAAGGGAACGAACGACGCATATATTTTATGAGCATATTAATTTAGGGATATGAATTAACCTATATGTATATTGAAAATAAGGCTTATGTTGTTTTCAAAGAAGTAAATAATTTCATACCTTATATTATAAAATAACCTATTAAAGTAATTGTTCCCCTTCCTATGGTTCGAATGTTATTTGTATAGAAAGAGCTTGGAGAACAAAGAGGAAATTGGATGACTTCACTGCAAGAGTATGACCTAGAATTCAAACCTGTATCAAGGTTCATGGGTTGTGTAAACTAGCTACACAAGCCTTGGAAGCAAAAATGGAAGACGATGAAAATTGGGACAATGAAATTGAAATGTATAATTCAAATACTCTATATGAGTCTAGTAATGACTCCTCTTGGTACAAATACTTGAGGAAATATTTGGATTAAGGAACCTTACCTTCTAAGTTATCAACCAATTCAAGATGCACAATCAAGTTCAAATCAACTTTATAAGAGTTTATAAATGACATCATTTTCAGAAAATATCATAATTGAGTCTTATTACGATGACTTGAATCACCAGAGGAAGACGAAATTTTTGTTGAAATCCATGATGGACTGGTTGTAGGTCACTTTGTTGGCAATTTCACGACACATAAAATTATCCAAGTAGGATATTATTGACCTACTTTGTTCAGAGATGCACATTATTATGCTAGAAAATGGCTTGTATGTAAAAAGTGTGATGGGAGAGAGAGAAGATTATTCACTCCTTTGCAACCTGTCAAAGTTGAAGATCCTTTTAAAAAATGGGTTTTGGATGTTATTGGTGATATTTTTCCACGCTTTTCCCAACAACATCGATATATTCTCACTGCCACAAATTACTTCACACATTTATTCGAAGTTTTACCTCTCAAGCAAATTAGTGATTAGGTAGCAATACAATTTCTTGATCAACATATTATTACCAGGTTTTGAGTTCCAATGTCTCTTTATTTTTATATTGCTTCCTATTTCTCATCGATGAAATTATCTAAATTTTCTCTAGATAAATGTATTATTTTAAGACACTCCTCCCATTATTATCCACAAGGAAATAGTTTAGTGAAGTCAAGTAACAAGAAATTGATCCAAATTATCAAGAAAACCATAGTCGACCAACAATGCAACTTGGATAATGCTTTATCTATTAATTTTTGTTAGGGATACATTTTATATTGTTGAAGATAATTACATTTAAAACTTTTCAACATTTTACATTACATTCACCCCATAACATTATATCATCATCAACAATTATTTAGAGAGAACAATAACATCATAAATGAAGTAGAACAATAAGGAACCATAGAAGAAAAACATGCACAAAAGAGACACCATGATTGAGGCCAAAGACTAAGGAAAAACCCCATAAGGGGGAAAACCCAACCAAATTCTTCTTCTATTATATATTCATTAATTTTGCAACTAAGATACAAAGTATAAGGTGAACGAGATACAATAAACAAATCAAGCCTCCTAGGGCTAACCCAAGTCTGGTCACAACTACATTTGTGAACTGACCAATATTATTTTCAATAATCAAATCTGTCCAAGAAAAATTCTATCGCATCCATGTCACTGCAATAAGTCATCAATAGTAGGAGTCTTCATCATCCCTGTCAAGTATCACTGTCATGTAGCAGGGTCACTTGTCACCATAAGATCTTGCTTATATATATCTCATTGTCATCATCTGTTACAACTATCAAAGGGCATTGGCATGTTATAGAAAGAGTTACATACATACTTCAAAGGACGCTGCCATGTAGCCCACAATCACATATGAAGATTACTGTCATGAAGGTCAAGGTCACATATTAATCAAACTATCTTATTGTCCACAAGATAACTGTCATAAAGTAATTTCCACATTGTCAATCATTATTATCATATAAGAATTGTCACACAAGGATACTACCAATTATAACTATCATATAATGGCCGCCATACAAGAACAGTGTTGGCATATAGATATCCTTGTCATACAAGAACAATGATGACATATAGATATCCCCGTCATAAGTTTCTAACCACAAGGTCTTCCCATATTTCACTTAAGGTAATACATTATTGGATATTGTCATACATTATTGTTTTCCATATGTTACTGTTATAAATATCTTACCATATATCATTGTTACATAATCTCATCAAGACTCTCATAAAAATCAATGCCATACAACCAAACATCCCTGCGATACAAAACTACCGTCCAGAGCAATAAATATGCAGACATAAATCCATTTTATATTTTATTGATATATATCTTAAGATCATTGATAAATATTAATGAACATAAGGACGCGGATAGTGTTATCACCAAAATCGTACCTGATTGGCTGTTGATCAGACAAATTCAATGTAACTATTTCAAACCAATCTTGTGACTGAGGCTTAGCCTCCTCAACCTGAGAGGGCTCTCTCAAGGGTTAATGATATGGAATAAATATATAGATATATGGCTAACTCTATGAATTAAGTCTTTATTTTTTATATTTGCAGGTTGAAAAGATGAAGGCTAATACTGCCTTTGGGCTTATGGAGTCAACAAATCAGTAGGTTCAACGGCAAGTTTCCTTGACATGGAAGCTGAGGAAAATAGGGGTCTTTAACAAAGACAATTCACTCAAGAACATAAGTCAACACAGTCATTCCATTACTAAAGGAAGTCAGAGCATAAAGTTATGAATTTTGAGTAATAGCAATGAAATCTACTACTAGTGGTTCAAAGGCAATTCACTCATAAAACACAGAAAAACACAGTCATCTCATTACTAAAGGATGTCAGAGCTGTATAAATTTGAATAATAGTTAAATCATTCACCAAGATTATCCTAATCACACACTATTTGTTCTTCATGCATAATACATAACCTCTCCTACCATTGATCATTAATTGCGGAAAATAAACAATCGCATGCGCACATTAAAACCACATAATCAATCACACATATAAACACAGGATTTATGGGAAAGATTAAAGTTGAAAAGCCCCAAATATCTGTATATTATAATGATAGAGTTAATGTAACAATACATAGCACAAAACTCCTCACAAGCTCTCAGCACTATCTCACATGCTACACACTATACAAGCTCAGATCTGACAAGCAAATCTCCTCCACCTGTTAGCCAGCCTCTACTGTGCAATCCAATATGGATAATCATTGAGATCCAAGTTCGAATCCCACCAAGATGTATTGTGCAATCCTCATTGGCTTCTCCATCAATGTGTGGTGCAAACTCATGCACCAGTATAGTCACAACTGATAGTCAACCTGCTCTTTCACCTACCTCCATCACTGATCTCCACTGAAACTGTCCATGCACTGAGTTAACTGATGTATTCTTTAGTTGATTTATGATTTAATAATTAGTTAATTAATTAATAATTAATTCACACCACTCTCACTAGTGTATTAATCAGTTAGACTAAATACAACTAGTTCAACTATGTTTAACTGAGTTAAACTGAACACAACTCCATCAACTCCTCAATCAACTCCACCAAACTCACTCATATGAGTTCTAACTGAAGTCATCATGCAATAGCTCCACTTAGACCCTAGGAATAGCATAATTCCTTCTGTCAGCTGCATGTGCCACATCCAGGCATCAAACTGAAGTGCTCCAAGAGGATAAGATATTGTTTATAGTCCAAATATTATTAAGAGCTAATAATATTCGACTGATCTATTTTTAGACTGGCAGTCTAAAAATAGACTCCGCCCAGTATGTCTAAAAATAGAGGTCCATCTATTTTTCCAACTTGACCAACCATCCACAAATAGCATCCCGCAACTCATAGAATCATGATCGGCATGTCTAAAATATGATAACAAAATAGACTTTCCGCCAGCATTTGCCTGCGCCACTTAGTGAAGGCGACTTCTTTCCACTAAGTCTGTCATCTTGTTGCTTTCTCATTAATTCCCTTCAAAAAGATACATACATTTGCAACCCCTATCCCACCTTCCCACTTCATGGAATTCGAACTTGCTCCTGGTGAGCGCCTTCGTCAAGATGTCGGCATCCTGATCCTCCGTGGGAACATATGAAAGCATCATGATTCTCCGCTGAACACAATCTCTGATATGATGGTACCTGATGTCGATGTGTTTGGATCTATCAGGAAATACTGGATTAACCGAGAGTTTGATGCAACTCTGGTTATCACAATAAATCACAGTAGGCTCCAAGTGTGAACCGAACAACCCGACCAGGATCTTCCTCATCCATATAGCCTCGCATGTAGCCAAGCTTGCTGCCATATACTTGGCCTCTGCTGAACTAAGTGCCACGGATCTTTGCTTCCTGCTGTACCAAGAAACTATTGTTGACCCGATACTGAAAATCCCTCCAGATGTGCTCTTTCTGTCCGTTGAGCTCCCTGCCCAATCTGCATCTGTGAAGCCACACAGCTTGACCTCATCCTCTTGTCTGTACCACAATCCATATCCCGATGTGCCTCTGAGATAACGCAATACATGCTTGCCTGCCTTCCAGAAGAGCTTGGTTGGCTTAACCATAGCTTGTGAAAGCTGGTTAACAACATAGCATATATCGGGTCGTGTATTGACCAGATACATAAGCGACCCCACCAACTGTCGATAAACAGTGGCATCCACTACCTCCGCCAAAGTAGCATCCTCCTTCCTCCAACCACCAGGAAGAGGAGTATCAACAGGCTTGCAGCCATGCATGTTGAACTTCTCCAGTATCTCCCGGGCATACTTACCCTGAGAAACAAACAGTCCATCACTGCGCTGCCAAATTTCCAATCCCAGAAAATAATGAAGGAGGCCCAAGTCCTTCATCTCAAACTCTTTTGCAAGATCCTCCTTGCATGAGAGTATCAACAGCTCATCACCTGTCAAAATCAAATCATCTATATAAAGTACAATGATCAGCAACTTACCCTCCACCACAATCTGGTATAGGTTAGGATCCGCCTCACTCTTGGAGAATCCAAGTCCGGTGAAATAACTGTCTATCTATGTGTACCAAGCACGAGGTGCTTGTTTCAACCCATACAACGCTCTCTTGAGCCTGCACACATGCGACTCACTGTTGAAGATCTCGAAACCTTCGGGCTGCTCTATGTACACCTCCTCCTCAATCACTCCATTGAGGAACGCAGTCTTCACATCCATCTGATGAATGTGCCACCCCATCTGCGCTGAGAGAGCAAGAATCGTTCGTATGGAAGAATACCTTGCGATAGGTGCAAAGGTCTCCTCATAATCGATCCCCTCAATCTGTGAAAAGCCTCGGGCAACAAATCTTTCCTTATACTTCTCCACACTCCCGTCAGCGGCCTGCTTCACTTTGTAGATCCATCTCGAACCCACCACTGATTTCCCTTCCAGCCTCGGGACAATCTCCCATGCACTGTTTCTGACAATTGAATCATACTCTTCCACCATGGCATCTACCCATGTGGGATCCTCCACAGCTTCCTCGAAAGAGGATGGCTCTTTCATAATACACTTGCTCACAAGAGCCATGTATCCAGTGTACCAGTCTGGTGACTGTCTCTGTCTGCGCTGTGCTATAGGTGGTCCTACAACCTTCTCTGCATCTTGAGCCAGTGGCTCAGCTTCTGTAGTGCGCTTCCTCCCTCTGATGGTTGGCGCTGCATGAGTGGTCTCTTCCACTCCATTAACCTCCTCTTGTGGCTGATCCACATCCTAAGGCTCATCCTTAGGAACTAATAGCTCCTCCTCTGCATGCAAGTGTGGCTCCCTCTCAAGCGAACACTTCATGGATTTCTCCTCCTGAAATTTGATATCCTGTCGCACAATAGTCTTGCGACTGTCTGGAAAATACACACGATAGTTGTGGGGCATATCAGTGTACCCCACAAATATCCCAACCTCTGCAGTCGGCTCCAGCTTCTTCCCTGCATCCTTCGTCACATGAATGTAAACATGTGAACCAAAACTCCTCAAATGGGAAACATCAAACTCACTAAAACACTCTCTCGGTGTACTTCATGCTAATATCTCTATAATAACCATTTTATATATACTCTAGTATTGCATGCCTCAGCCCACAAGTGAAGGGGTAGGCCCCGATCATGCAACATCGCCCGTGCAGCACCCACGATCGTTCTGCCCACCCAAGAACCTGCCCATCAAGCGGAAGGTGGTGCTATGAGCTCTTCAATTCTTCACTGAAAAACTTTCTGAATTCGCCAGAGATGTCGCTCCTAAGAGCCTTCACCGCTTCATTCCTTCTCAACTAAGCGCCTTTGAACTCACAGAACTTTGAGTATGCTCTCGTCTTCTCATGGCAGATTCAGCACTTCCGAGAAAAATCATCAACAAATATCACATAGTACCTGTGCTTTGCTATCGAAGCTACTGAGAAAGGTCCACACACGTCTGTGTGAATTCTCTCAAGGATCGTCATGGTGCGACTATCCTTCTCGTGAAAGGTGGATTTGACAAATTTTCCTAAGGTACATCCTTTGCACTAATCTGACTGCACAAGAGTACCCTTAGGAAGCCCAGTAGAAATCTGCTGCAGTATCTTCAAAACTCCATGGTGAAGGTGGCCCAATATCCGGTGCCACAACTCGCCATCATCCCGGCTCACCACTCCTTCTGCCTTGCATGCCATTGTTGTGCAGCCATCTACCTGCAATTGATAAATGTTCTTAACTTGAACCCCTATCCTCCGGATCTCGCTAGTTGCCTTACTGCGCAGGAAAGCCTTTCCCTCGCTAAAGACAACATCATATCCCTTGTCTTCTAACATCGCCACAGAGATCAAATTCTTCTTCAATCCTGGAACATGCATCACATCCTTCAATGGTATGGTCACTGCACTTTCTCAAAGGAAATGGTACGAAGTACCGGTCGCACTGTATCTTTACCATCATTTCCTATCCGATGTGCACTCCAAGATCTTTTCATCCAGATCAAACAAATCTTGACCTCTCATGGAAAAGACGCATCCACTGCCTGAAGAACCACACCTAAACCCATAACACTTGGTACTACATGCGATCAAGAAAATCTTATCTCAAACTCATGGAGGCTAAGGCCTCCAAATGGGCAGTATCCAGTGAAATTTCGCTTATTTTTCTCTTCCTCTCATGGACAATTTGTGGCATAATGTCCGTAAGGTTGTGACAGTGAAAGCACTTCACCTGATACATGTCCGCTTTTTCACACCAAGAGGGAAGCTTTCTGCTCTTCTTTGTTTTGGCAGCCAAAGCGCAATTCTCTTCATCAGATGCCTTTGATGAAGATCCATCCCTGGTACTTCGCCTTATCTCCTCTTGCACAATATCCGACCAAAGTCGCTCCCATCCTGGCAATTTCTCCCGACCATTGACAGAGTCCTGATAGGAATGCCAACTCTTCGGAAGCCCTAGGAGAGCCAAGCTCACCAAGTCCTCATCATCTACAGTCACCCCCACACTTCCCAGCTCATCCATGCATTGGATGAACTTCGTGAGGTACTTGGGCATACTGTCTCCTTTCTCCATCTTTATGTTTCTGAGTTTTTCCTTAAGCGCCAACTTCCTCTGATCGCTCTTGCTTTGGAATAAATCTGTCAAGGCTTTCCACATCAAGAATGGAGAAGCCTTACCATGCAAGTTGGACACAATGTGATCCTTCATGCCCTCCAACAGAATCCTTCAACATTTTGTTGTCTTCTTTTTCCATGCCTCCAGAACAGCAGCATCGCCAGAAGTAGGCTTTGGGACTTCAACATCTATGAACTCCTTCAACCCATTGTCATCTAACACCGCCTCCATCCTATCTTTCCATGCAATATAATTCAAGCTTCCCTCAATGGAATACTCCAATCGTAATCCATTGAAATACATTTCAGCTTCGACACCAAGAAAACATTGCTGCAAATTCGAATTCCACTAGCTCAAAACTCAACTGCTTCAATGTACTAAAATTGCTCCAATGATCAATCTCACTCTGATACCATGTAGAAATTTGAATAATAGTTAAATCATTCACCGAGATTATCCTGATCACACACTATTTGTTCTTCATGCATAATACATAACCTCTCCTACCATTGATCATTAATTGCGGAATATAAACAATCGCATGCGCACATTAAAACCACATAATCAATCACACATATAAACACAGGATTTATGGGAAAGCTTAAAGCTGAAAACCCCCAACTATCTGTATATTATAATGATAGAGTTCATGTAACAATACATAGCACAAAACTCCTCACAAGCTCTCAACACTATCTCACATGCTACACACTACACAAGCTCAGATCTGACAAGTCACATGTTCAAATCTCCTCCACCTGTTAGCCAGCCTCTACTGCGCAATCCAATATGGATAATCATGAGATCCAAGTTTGAATCCCACCAAGATGTACTGCGCAATCCTCATTGGCTTCTCCATCAATGTGTGTGCAAATCTCATGCACCAGTATAGTCACAACTGATAGTCAACCTTCTCTTTCACCTACCTCCATCACTGATCTCCACTGAAATTGTCCATGCACTGAAGTTAACTGATGTGTTCATTAGTTGATTAATTAGTGAATTAATTATTAATTAATTCACACCACTTCCACTAGTGTATCAATCAGTTAGACTAAATACAACTATCTCAACTACGTTTAACTGAGTTAAACTGAACACAAATCCATCAACTCCTCAATCAACTCCACCAAACTCACTCACATGAGTTCTAACTGAAGTCATCATGCAATAGCTCCACTTAGACCTCTAGGAATAGCATACCTTCTGTCAGCTGCATGTGCCACATCCAAGCATCAAACCGAAGTGCTCCAAGAGGATAAGATAATGTTTATAGTCCAAATATTATTAAGGGTTAATAATATTCGACTGTTCTATTTTTAGCCTGGCAGTCTAAAAATAGATTCCACCCAATGTCTAAAAATAGATGTCCATATATTTTTACCAACTCGACCAATCATCCATAAATAGCATCCTGCAACTCATAGACCATGATCCATATGTCTAAAAATAGACATAGTCTAAAAATAGACTTTGTGCCAAAAATAGCCTGCGGGCCCACTTAGTGAAGGCGACTTCTTTTCACTAAGCTCCATCATCTTGTTGCATTCTCAACAAGAGCATAGGGTTATGAATTTTGAGTAATAGCAATGAGATCTACTGCAAGTAGTTAAAAATAATATGTAGATCAATAAAACATTAAAACCCCATGAGAATCTCAGGTTGCCAAAAAGTCTCCAACCCTTTACAAATTTGACTTCTTAGCCTTTAATAGACCTCTTACAACATCGAATGATCTCCTCTTAGGCTAGATACATCGAATTTCTAACTATTGACACCTTGCATAACCATAAGACATGGAATTTATTACAAAAAGACACCTAATCTACTTAACAGTCCTATTACAAAAAGGAATCAAACTCCTTATCACTATCTATAACAACCTTATCTAATTTAAATTACATCATTTTCCAAGTGTATCATCACATGGTCGAATTTGGATGATGGTTTTGAGCTCTTCATGACCACTTTGCTGACCTCCACAAAAGCAGGAAACCAAACCCTGTTTTTTAGGCATAAGATTATTTTCCTTCTTTAAGCATTATGACCATGATTTAAACTTTATTTCGTGGTCCTTATCTGTTGGATATTATCTCAACATGTCTCATCACTCATCCCTAGCCTCCAGCTATCCAAAAACGCTTCTGAAATTGTTCAAAAAGGCTGTAATATCTTGCGCTATGAAAACACAGCAGTTTCGTAGCACCCTTTGTAATGCTGCCATTTCAACCTTTATTCTTCAAAAACTTAACTCTTTCCACCTACATCATTTCAATCACCTTTTAACACATATTGTACAACAATTTCAGCTCCTAACTTGTTCTTCAACCCCTTGAAAACTAATCAAAAAGAGTAGAAAAGGCAGCTACAGTAGTTTCGTAGCGTTTCTCTGCTTTTTTACACTTAATGCGCTACGAAACTGCTAAGTATGCATTTTTTTCAAAAATTTTGCCAAGTGAAAAGTGTTATAAGTGTTATTGCCCCAAAACTCAAAATATTACTTGCCCTCATCATCTACAAACCATAAACCAACTTCATTTTAGCTTCCTTGAGGCATTTCTTGCATATTTTTCCTGTGTTTTCCTGTAAATTAGGTTTTGGGATAGAGCCTATATCTCCTAATTCATGATGAATTTTGAGAAACTGAAAGAGGATTTTTTAGGCCATTATTTCTTGAATAAAAACCTCTATTATTCTTTTGAAACACATCTCTTGCTGTCTATAAATTGCCTTTGAAAAACATGTGCAAAACAGGAAAACTCTGTTTCTGAAAATAGGGCTTCAAAGAAAGCCTTGTATCTCCCAATAGTTAATGCCTGTGAGAAAAGTGAGAGAGGTTTTTTTTTTGATATGTTTTTGAAAATAACCTCTTTCAATTTCTTAAAATACCTTTCTATTTGCTCAAACATATCCTTTGAAGTTGACTGCTCAAAACCAGAAAACAGAGTTTTGCTTCATATTGCGCTACGAAAAGACATCAGTTTCGTAGCACTTTCTGCCTTTTTTACACTGCATGCACCATGAAAACAAGGATTCCTGGATTATTAGGCATTTTTTGTACAAAAATTTTTGGAAATGAAATGAAATTGGATAATGATGAATGTTTGACATGAAAGAGCTTTAAAGAAGGTTTTATTTGAACCTTAGGATGAGCTTCAAACTATAAAAAATCTAAAACCTTCCCTTGATCAAACATAAAATGACTCATAAAACCCTATTTTTACCCATGAACCTATGTAACCTTGTCAAAATGATTTTTTGAAATTTTTGAGTGATAACAGTGGCTCCACTTGGGATAGTGTGCCCCTGTGGTACATTAAAGAACCAATGGTTCCAGTGTTGCTATCCATCTTGAACTTTGAAATTTTTCCAAGTCTTCTTCAAAATCTTATAGCCTTCACCTCGGGCTCAAGCTTGATGATCACTGCAGAAGAAACAAATATGTACCTACTGAAAAGATGCTCAGACAACTTTGAGCTTATTCACACACTCCTACCTACCCTATCAGCTGCAATCTCCATTTTTAACTCAAGCAACATGAAACTTCCAATGAAGCCAGTCATTTATCGTATATGACATTTGAAACTCTTGACTACACTTGAACCAAAAATAAACATGATATTGAGATGACCAAGGCAACATAAAATATATTTGATCTTCAAAATGAAAATATAATTGGAAATCTGAACTGTAAAAATTTTCCATGTAGTCAACTATAAGATCATAGAAGACATAATCTGTTTGAAGCTTCTCATGACATTCTACAACATTGGACCACTCATACATGCTTTGCTCAGTCACACAAGATTTCAATTGTATGCTATCAAACTGCTGTTCAAACTGATTTTCAAAAACAATGTATTCTTCCTCAATCTCAAAGGAGAAAGGTAACATCACCCTCTCTTTATATTCGGGCATAAAAAGAGTTTGAAAAGACTGATCTTGATCATGAAGCCTATAAGGTTGAATTTGATCTTATAAAAATTCAATGTCTTTTTCAATATTCTTAGCAACTTCATCCACAAATTGAATCTTAACTTCTGACTTGCACTCAAATGATTTCAGATTAGAAGACAAGGATAAAGAAAAAATTTCACCCACTTCTTCCTTAGGGTGATCATTATTTGATGTAGACTGATGCAAGAAATAACATGAAGAATCAACATTTTCTTTTACCTGAGAGTTATATAAACTATCTTCCAGTATTTTCTCTTGTTGTTTGCAATTATTCTCATACTCTTGATGATCAAAAGACTGACAAGTCTGCTGCAAATTTTCATCAAACTCAGAGGATGTATCATAATTTTCATAAATAAACTCCTGTTGGGTTTCATTTTCATCTAAGAAAGAGGCTATCCTTTCTTCTTGGTGATGAAATGGATTTTCATGAAGGGCTTCTAAAATTTCCTCATCCATGAACTCATCATCTTCATAACAAGTCTCCAAATATTCAATAAAACTCACACAATGTTTACATCAGTATTTGACTAGAAATAAGGAGGGATGACACTCTTCATACATCTCATAAAATGCAACATGGAAATCAGCAAGAGAATATAATGAACCATTTGGCAAGCTTTCATACCAAGACCGTGCTTTTCCTTCCAAAGTGGCCATAAACATCTTCATTAGACAATACTTAGGGAATTGAACCTTAAGTCCGTGTACATGCATATGGAATCTAACCAAATGAAGAGCAGCATTATCGTTCTTTTCATCTTTAAATATTGGAAGATCATTTAACCATTCAACCTTTGGCATACGATTTGGAAAGCCAGGGATATGAGACTAATTCATAGGGGCATACCTGGAATTTATTCTTTCAATGGAATTCATCATGAAACTTCATTAAGCTACTAACCTTCAAACAGTGGAGTCACCTTCCAATTTGTTATTTGATGTGTGGAGTCGCCAGAGCACAAATACAGCCAATATGTGCCTAAGTTTCTGCTGCTCTTCAGACCTTAGAACTTAAACTTTGTCATTCTTCCCAGGGAAAATATACACCTTCGATCCCCGGCAACGGTGCTAAAAAGTTATCACCAAAATCGTACTTGATTGGCTGTTGATCAGACAACTTCAGTGTAACTATTTCAAACCAATATTGTGACTGAGGCTTAGCCTCCTCAGCCTGAGAGGGCTCTCTCAAGGGTTAATGATATGGAATAAAAATATATATAGATGGCTAAATCTATGAATTAAGTCTTGATTTTGTATATTTGCAGGTTGAAAAGATGAAGGCTAATACTACCATTGGGCTTATGGAGTAAACAAATCAGTAGGTTCCGTGGAAAGGTTCCTTGACATGGAAGTTGAGGCAAATAGGGGTCTTTAACAAAGAAAATTCAATTAAGAACATAGGCTGACATAGTCATTCCATTAATAAAGGAATTCAGAGCATAGAGTTATGAATTTTGAGTAATAGCAATGAAATCTACTGCTAGTGGTTCAAAGGCAATTCACTCATAAAACACAGAAAAACACAGTCATCTCATTACTAAAGGAATTCAGAGCATAGGGTTATGAATTATGAGTAATAGCAATGAGATCTACTGCAAGTAGTTAAACATAATATGTAGATCAATAAAACATTAAAACCCCATGTGAATCTCAGGTTTGTCAAGAAGAAAACCTCTTTGCATTACTGATCACAGTCAATTACATAAAGCATCAGTTTTGCCAAAAATTCTCCAACCCTTTACAAATTCAACTTCTTGGCCTTTAATAGACCTCTTACAATATCAAATGGTCTCCTCTTAGGCTAGATACATCGAATTTATAACTACTGACACCTTGCATAACCATAAGACATGGAATTTATTACAAAAAGACAACTAATCTACTTAACAATCCTATTACAAATAGGACTCAAACTCCTTATCACTATCTATAACAACCTTATCTAATTTAAATTACATCATTTTCCAAGTGTATCATCACATGGTCGAATTTTGATGATGGGTTTGAGCTGTTCATAACCACTTTGCTGACCTCCACAAAAGCAGGAAACAAAACCCTGTTTTTTAGGCATAAGATTCTTTTCCTTCTTTAAGCATTCTGACCATCATTTAAAATTTATTTCATGGTCCTTATCTGTTGGAGATTATCTCAACATGTCTCATCACTCATCCCTAGCCTCCAATTGTCTAGAACGGCTTCTAAACTTTTTACAAAAGGCTATAATATCTTGCGCTACGAAAACACAACAGTTTCGTAGCGCCCTTTGTAATGCTGCCATTTCAAAATTTATTCTTCAAAAACTTAACTCTTTCCACTTGTATCATTTCAATCACCTTTTAACACATCTTGTACAACAATTTCAGCTCCTAACTCATTCTTCAACCTCTTGACAACTAATCAAAAAGAGCAGAAAAGTCAGCTACAACAGTTTCGTAGCGTTTTTCTGCTTTTTTACACTGAATGCACTATGAAACTGCTGAGTATGCAGTTTTTTCAAAAAAAATTCCAAGTGAAAAGTGTTATAAGTTTTTTTGCCCCAAAACTCAAAATATTACTTGTCCTCATCATCTACAAACCATAAAAACCATAAACCAACTTCATTTTAGCTTCCTTGAGGCATTTCTTGCAGATTTTTCCTGTTTTTTCCTGAAAAATAGGTCTTGGGACAGAGCCTATATCTCCTAATCCATGATGTAGTTTGAGAAACTTAAATATTTTTTTGTAGTCAATTATGTCTTGAATAAAAACCTCTCTTGGTTGTTTGAAACACATCTCCTGTTGTCTAGAAACTTCCTTTGAAAAAACATGTGAAAAAACAGGAAAACTTTGTTTCTAAAAATAGGGCTTCAAAGATAGCCTTGTATCTCTCAACTGATAACACCGGTGAGAAAAGTGAGAGAGGTTATTTTTATTTGATACGTTTTTGAAAATAACCTCTCTCAATTTCTTAAAATACCTTTCTGTTTTCTCAGAAACCTCCTTTGAATTTGACTGCTCAAAATCAGAAAACAGAGTTTTGCTTCATATTGCGCTACGAAAAGACAACAGTTTCATAGCGCTTTCTTCCTTTTTTAAACTAAATGCACTACGAAAACATGGATTCTTGGCTTATTAGGAATTTTTGGCACAAAAAATTTGGGAAATGAAATGCAATTGGATAATGATGAATGTTTGACATGAAAGAGCTTTAAAGAAGGCTTTATTTAAACCTTAGGATGAGCTTCAAACTATAAAAAAATATAAAACCTTCCCTTGATCAAACCTAAAATGAATCCTAAAACCCTATTTTGACCCATGAACCTATGTAACCTTGTCAAAATGATTTTTTCAATTGTTTGAGTGATAACATATAGGTATCTCGAGTTATTGTCATATTGTTGACATATCAGTATCACAACCCATCGAGCCATAACAAGCATATGAATCATTACATCGAATTAGAGATTAGGTATGAAATCTATGAAAACATTGTGAATAGGATGCGAACAAAAAAATCACGAGATCCTCAAAATATAATAGAGATAACATGAACCATAGACCAGAATAATGTGAGCTATAGAACAGAATTCCAGTCATGTAAATAAGTCAAAGTGATCCATTGTTTAGATAGTGAGTTATAAAATAAGCTATGTGAGCCTCCATAGGTAAGTGCTCTGTAATTTTTTTACATAAAATAATACGAATCACCAAGATTGAGCCATAGTAATATGAACCACAAATGTGTTAATGCGAGCCACCAAGAATTAATCCATTGTGTATATATGTGATACATAGGAATGAGCCACTGTGGTTGATTATCACATAAATATGAGTCAATAAAACAAAGATCCAAACTATTATTGAAAATGTGAGATTCAGAGCCATTGTTGTGTGAGCCTTGGAGTCAATGTGAAGTAGATTTAAACCAATGTAAGTTAGAAGCAAACTAATGAAATTTGAACCTCAAAGATAAGAAGATTTGAGCCTCATATATGTGCAAATCCTTTTGAAGAATAACGAGGCAAAATTAGATATACGAACCACAGAAAAAATATATCTCAGAAGACAAAAAAAATTATTGATTCAAACAAAGGAAAATTGGTGGAAATTTATAGTTGTCTCAATGAGTGAATGGGTGCGTTCAATTGGGATAGGACAAATTTGTAATTGAGAGGGAGAATTATATGAATTTGAATTTTTTGTTCAAAGTAGATAATAACTATATTTCATTTTGATGGATGCTTGCCCATATATGATTTTCCACATTAATAATAACAATAATATTTCTTTATCCATTTTGAATTCTTTTTTGACCATGATAAGTTCTCATTGGAGCTAGATGGGCTCCTCTTGGGGTTTTTAGGGTTTCTATGGGAATTTCTCCATGGTTTCCAATTTCAACGTTATCCAACACTCCATGGGTTGATTGGGTGACCCCCAAGTATTTAGTCAGAGCTTCACCATATTTCCTATTATATGGAAAATGAGTTTTCCTCCCTCCAAACCTTTATCTTCCCGAGAAGCAACTCTCACAAGACTCCCATGGTAAATATTTTACCATCATTCAAAGTTGAATCAATACCCTGCTCAATCTTGAAGAAGAAATACAAAGGGCCTGCTCTAAATTTTCCACCCATCAATAGATAATTAAGAGGTGGATTGATAAGAAATCTATTAGTGACAAAGAGTTCCAAGTTAGTGACCCTATATTCAAGTAGGATAAGCCCATGAAGAGAAAGGTAAGAATTCCATGTTTTAATCCCTTTGGTTTGGACCATTTTTATCCAAGAGAAACTTGGAATTAATACTTATTGATTACAAAATTTACATAGGGAGATAGAGCCCCTCCCTGTCAATGGCCAAGATTTTAAAAGCTACTTTGGATGGAAACTCTTTCAGTTTTTCTACCTTGTGCATATTTCAATTCATGCATTTCCTTTGTTTTTTCTTAATTGTTCCTTTGTTTTAGATTCAAATGTTAAACCCTTATGCATAAATAATTGGGTTTTTCATACATAAATAATTCACATATGTAAATGAATAAATGATGATATACTAGAGTTGTATATGGGCTTGTAATAATTGTTCATCAATTGGCTAACATGCATTATGAATAAATTAAAGTCTCACTAATTGAAATCAATTCACAATCTAATTAAGAGACAATATAGCATAAATAAAACCATGGAAAATCTGAAGAACGTGAATGCTTACCATATCTTCATACTCCATAAATACTTTTTTATTTTAGTTATTTTTCCATTTAGTGCTCACCAACAATGTTGCATTCCCTCTCAAAGGTGTCATTTCAAGCGATGGATTTCCTTTGCTAAAATAGACCAAAACTCACAAAATCCATTTAATTTCTATCCCATGTCAATTTAATTACCTAGTAGTTCTTTTAAGAGGATATAATTATCATGAGGAATTTGAGGTGAAAGAAAATAATCTCTAATTTTGGGGATGTGTTCCATGACATAACCCCATATTATGCATTTTATTTGTTTTAGTGTTGCTTGAAATTAAACCTATTCCATGGCTTCTTCATACTTGATTTGACTTTCCAAGTTTCCTCTTCTTATTTCTCTATTTACATCTTGGATCTGACATTTGCTAATTTTTTCTCAACTTCTTCTCCCTTATGTCTGCTCGCTTCAAAACAATGAACATGACTAGAAATTCAAGTGAGAATTCATGCAAAGGTATTTGATTTGATTGATCGAGAACAAGACTGACACTGGTGGATGGAAGAGGAAAAGATAGAGTGGACCATTTGATGTTCCTATAATGTATAAGGTGCATAATTAGTAAAAAATATGAATTTTCATAATTAAAGATTCTGAGCTCCTTTTAAGGTTATGTTTGTTCTTATGGTTTATGATATAGAGTATTATGGGTTTCTTGTTTTGTAGTTTTGCTTCCTTTTAAATTAAACTTGACTCAGGGTTGTACATCAGAGAGTTTTTATGTATTAGCACTTATCAACTCAAAGAATGTTAATAAATTTTTTAATACAAGGTGATGGATTATGGTATGCACATTTCAATTTTCAAAATTGTTATATCTAACAAGGTATATTTATGAATTTATATTTAATTTTTATGTATTAAAATGTTGTTCATATTAATATATTTGTAAATTTTGCTTGTTGTTACTAGGTTTTCCCTATTATTAAATGGATTTGTTTTTATATATTTGTGTTTTTATGTTAGTAATTATGTAATGCCAGTTTATCAAAGGCTTATGAAATTTTTTAATTATTTGTTAGGGCTAGTTGACTCTTAAAATCATTAACTAGTTTTAGGTTTAACTTTTCATTTTCCAAATTATCTAGGGTTCCATGTTTGTACTCTATTATTTGAATTAGAAGTACTATTAGTGCACAACAAACTCACACATTGAAAAACTAATTACGATCATGCATATGTGTTATTATATGCTTGTGTTGTTGAGAATTATAACTTGGATAGGAACTTCTGCACATGTTTAGTGTCAAGATGTGTGTAGCTTGAGATATTTTTGAAAAATCTATTTTCGAAATGTAACTCTAATTTGGAAAATAATTATGTAAATAAGTGTGTCTATTAGGTGGATAGTAGGGATTTAACATCTATAGAATATTATAGAATGTTCTTAGTAGTAGTCACATATCAAAGGTTGACATTTATCTCAAAAATAGGTATCCCCTTGCCCACTTAATTAAATTGGTTAATTAAAAAATGTCATGTGAACATGTCTTATATGAACATGAGTTATGGAGTTTTTGGCATGAGGTATTAGTAATCCATGGTATTGGATCATGATATTGTAACAAATCTTACTTAAATGTTAATAATATCCATGGTAAAGCGGGGTGAATCTCCATGTCCATGTTTAAGAATCATGTTACATGTTTTCTTAAATCTATATATGAGCTCTCCCACTGGTGGTCTGCTAGGGCATATGGTTAGAGATAAGTGGATCCACTTTTGAAGATCAAGGGCAGTCTTATATAAGGGTAGCTATTTCCAGTTTATCTCTTCAAAACTCCTTACCAAAGCCTCTCACTGATAATGGATCAAGAAGTTGAACCCCTAAAATCATCCCCAAGGAAAAACCTTGGGCTTTCTTCGATATTGCTTCTCAACATTCCTCTGTAGTGAGAGGTGTGGGGTGTACATCTACCTATCATACTCAAATATCTTCACCTTGTCCTACAATATTGGGTTGGATACAAACAACTATGTGGAACTATTTGCATTTAAATTAATTCTTTAACTCACAAAATACATAAAAATAACTTAGTTAAATGTTTTTAGGGATTGTTTAATGGTTATCAACAAGTTGACTGTGAAGATAAGGATAAAAAAATCATATTATTCGCCCTATTTTTCAAACTAATTGAATACATTCTTTCACTCGTATCTCCTTTCTCATGTATACAGGGAACAAAACCAAAAAGTAGATGAAATTTCAAAAAGTTGGTCGAAGATGGTTAAAGATCAGTGGGAAATCAAAGAAGATAAGGAATGCATGCTCAACCTTCTCCAGCTGTGCCCCTAGGCATGAGTAAGTTTCTTGGCTCCTTTAGGTGGCAGTGAGGCATTACATTTTCCTAATACCCATGTGTCATTTTGCTAAATAGGTATGGATTGTATATCTGGGATATTCTCTCTTTATGGTAAACTAGTTCCTTTGACATGCACACATTTTTTACAAAAATATATGTATTTTATCTTGAAAAAATTGATGTATTATTGTATGCTCATATGATGCATCTGGATAGAAAACCTACTAAAATTTCTACTTGAGTATAGTTTATGGTAAATATCGTTTTAGATGGATATTTGATAAAAAAAAATTTGGGGAAGTAATGTTAAAACTGCCAATTTAGAAATTTTTGATACTCTACTGATATGGATATGTAATTATCAAATTTTTTGACCATCTTTGGGCACTTTTTCCTTTGGAATGCTTGAAGCATATACACATATGTATTTTATTTTGACTATAAATAGAATACATATTTTTTTCCTTGGGAATGGATATATATATATATATATATATATATATATATATATGTTGAAATTTAGTTAATTTTAATTATTTTATTTTTTTAATCTTGGCAACGTGAGATGTATCATGAGCTAATTTTTTTATTCCTATTGGAATTAATACTATATGGATACACTAGTTCTTTTTTATAATTCCAATTAAGAAAAATTAAGTGAGTCTTATTTTTAGTAGTTGAGTCTAAAATTGTACTTAGACTAGAAGTATTCTTAATAAAATATTATATGCTAAATTAAAAAGGGGATGGCATGGTAGAGATAAAATACACATTGATTCTTCACAAAGAGATTTTTGTTCGAAGCTGAAGGAAGAGGTTGAGGAAAGAAGAAAACATTGCAATAGTAAGAAGAGCAGTCCCATAGTGATTACGGGTGGTAGATTTATCGACCTAACGAATTTCGTAAATTTGTACAAGTAAAATATATAGATTCATACAACAATGCATATATTTTGTATTGTACATAGTCATACCACATGTTTCTCAAACTTGTTTTATATTTTTCTCATTCACTATGTAGAAAACCTCATTTTTGGGGTGTCCTTATATATATTCAAGATTTGATTTATTTAATAAAGAAGCATATGACAACAATCACATAGGGTTTGGAAAATTTACATATGAATGTTCAATTGATTTAGGAGATGGATAGTCACATAATCTTTGAAGAATCTAAGGATCTTTATAAGCAAGTAAAGGTAGTTATAAAGAGGATAAAATTGATTCATTACTTTTGATCCCAATGTATTTGTTGCCCATCACACCCACATGTTAATGATGATGCTCATGTATCCAAATTCTAAGGCCAAAATGCACACATGAATTTTTTGTAGAACTAACCCTCTGTTACGATTTATCAATGTTGTTTCGATTAAGCTATTGAAATGTGAGCATGGATTTTGAATATAATAGTGTTAAGTTTGTTTTGTTTGAAAACACTGTAAGGTGTTTCACCAACAATATTATTGCTAGTGAGTGAAACACTATGATTGCAATTCTAAAAAATTGATTAAAGCAATTGATCAATGTTGTTGGCATCGAGCTATTTAAATGTGAGTATGGATTTTGAATCCAACAATGAGTTGTAGTTAATTACAAGTAGCTAATAAAGTTAGGCTAAGTTCTATAGTGCCATAATGAATATTACAATATTCAATGTAACTCATATATTACTTGTTCATTACTCAATATAGTTGTCCAATAATTCCCTTTGACATTAGATAAAGCTACATATATGTCATTCGAACATATTATATATATATATATATATTTGATAATGATATTTGTAAGTAGAGAGTATCAAATATATTACTACACTACCTTTATCAATGTAACCCATGTGTGTGTGTTTATTTTTTTGGTGTGGTTGGGACTTGGACCTATTGCAAAATATAAATACCGAATTCATAGTTATCATAACCGAGTACATGGAAAATGTTTATCTCATCTACCTGAACCAACTCTGAAAGTATTTGAGTAGTCTCTAGCTCACAAGAAATATATATAACAGTCTCTAGCTCACAAGAAATATATATAATAGTCTCTAGCTCACAAGAAATATATATATTTTAAAGTATACGCAAATGCATATATTTTCATAGCTTACAAGCAGAATGAATATGTGTGCGTGTAGATTTTTTCAAAGAGTTGGTGTGTAAAGGCCAACTTCTTAGTGTCCCAATAATGGCATTATCCAAAACCCCACATAATCTGCAAGCGTGCATTTGTAGATTTGAAACTAAATTTTGTAATCAATATATATCATTGTACTTACTTATCATGTATATATTTACGTAAGGCTATCCTTGGTATGTTTTTGGGCTATGCGAGGGACTTTGAACGATGGTTCAAACTAAACATTTATTTTCAAACTTGGATATAGCTTAATTTTTCACAAGGAGGGATTTATAATGGTGGGTCAACTTACAAATTTATTGTCAAGCTTGAATCTAATTGATTTTTTCACCAAGAAGTTATTAACATGAAGTAATGTTGCGGTGCTGGAAATATGTTAACCAAGGGGTTCCCACGATGTGAAGTCCCAATTAGACCTCACACCATTTGGAATAGGATCCCCATCCATAGTATCAACCCAGATGCCATGTATTCTTATAGGTTTTCCTCGGTTCTTAACTTTCAGCAAGAGAGAGGAACATGTGTGTACCTTCGAAAATAAATAAGGTGTGTCTGGTGAGTGTTTGGTTGTAGGTGTGTCAAAGTTCTTTTACTGTGGAGGGAAAGAGTAAAGTGAGCCTCTAGGAGAGAGGTAATAGTACCACCCTAGTAGAGACACATGCAACCAAGAAGGATATGTCTAACATCCAACATAATAGTTTATAAAATATGCGACAGTCATTACAACCAATCAATGAGAAAGATCTATCTGGTATCCTGCGGAATAGTCCACAAGGATGGGACAACAATAACAACCATTAAATCACATTCTCAATAATATGAGTACTAAAATAACCGAAATAGTTCAACTAATTTAGCATAGATGAAAGAAAACATGAAACATAAACATCTGCAGAATAGTCTTACAAATATTCATAATCCATGCATGAAGAACGTGTTGGCCATGAAGGCTTTTGTTATTAAGTAAAGTTCCAAGACATATGTATACAATGAACATCACTAGCACCAATAGTGAAGCGTTTGAGTCACTCCTTACTCCTCAAAAGAATTGTGACTTGTCTCTCTAATGCCTTGCGGGAAGAGCCAAGGTGAAAAGTCCTTTGCTCATATAACGAGGGTGTATATATAATCCAGAGGTGATGATTCACCTTCCTTGTGACTCTTTGAATACCCTCATGATTATTTGACTTCCTATAACTTTTCGACTTTACATGACACTTCATATTATAAATGTTTCCTTTGGACTTCCACTTTACAACATATTTTGAAAATGTAATTACATAATCCACTATAATGATGTGGCATATGATGACTTGTGAAGGGAAATGACATGACATTGATGACATGGACTACATGATGATGTGACAGTGCCAAGTTTTCCTTCTTGCTACTTATTTCTTTGTGTCTTCTTGAAAATATGGTACATGTTCTTATTCTTCCTCCTCCTTATGACTTGAAGATGAGGAGTCTTCCATGTGATCTTGATCTTGATCTTCTGTTATAGTCCATTGTTCCTTCCTCTTCTCGCTTGATGATCATATCATCTCTTCAGCTCTGTATGTGTCTTCTAGCATGTCCTCCTTCTCCATCTCCTTATTCATCATCTTGCCATATCATGATAGAGTACCTGCATCTGCAATCCACCCATGACAAGACGACATCATTCCAATAAAACCCTAGCCTAAGATGGTGCATATTTATCCACTGACTTAGCCGAAACCAAGTGACATGATGGGAAAGAGGCTTAGTAGTTGCGTAATTGCGCAACGCAGACAGTCAGGGGTGAAGCTTGAGCCTTAAGACTACACAATGTGCAGTTCAAGCTAGAATGAGGAAGAAAACTGTGCAATATGGGAGCTCAGTGTGACAGGTTGAGGGGTTTTGCAATGTTTCATCCAAATGCATATTCTAAAGGCAGAGCAGACCTGGTGATTTTGTAGTCACACAACTTAGGAGATCAAGGGTTGGGCTTGAGGTCTGAGACTGCGCAATGTGTAGTTTAGACCTGGATGGAGGGCATGATTACGCAGTTTTGGAGGCCAAGGCCTGGGATTGAGCATAGAAATTATAAAATACAGAGTACTAGAAGGAAAAGAGGACAAGTGATTGTGTAGTTGAGCAGTTAAGGAGCTCAAGATTGAGGCTTGAGGATTGAGATTGCGCAATGTTCAATGTTGACTTGGCTGGAGAGAAAGATTGTGCAGTTCTGGGACTCAGGGGCTGGGCTTAAACACTTAGGTTATGAAATGCGCATTTATTGGAGGTAGATACAACACATTGCGTAGTGCCAATAGACAAGGTTGTTAAGCGCAGACATAAGCATTCGAGGGCCTTGTTGTTGGAGGGCCTGATGAGGTCATTGTCCAATGAGTTTTCAAAATTTGACTCGTAACATGGTTTATACATCACACAATAATAGTCTTGATGAAACATGATCTGTTTTTCCATGATTGCATAAAATAATGCACTCATGCACTTGTTACGAATTGAGCATGTGTGAGCAAGTGACTTCGACACTTTCAATCCAAGAAGGGAGCTCAAAAGCATCATCTTACCAAGAAGTGACTATAGAACGACCAATCACAAGATCCACAATAGGCTCCAAAATTCGAGTGCAGGAAAATTTTTGGAGGTTGTTTGTCGTAATTACAAGTAACAAAAAAATAGAAAACAACAATAATGTAATAATTTGTTTTGTCTATATTTCTAACAGAAGCAATTTCTTACAAAATTACATCCCCATTCACCTCAATGTAGTTGATAATGGAAAACTACATATACTTTATATAGGCTAAGCAAACATTGACTTGGACTTGTATCATCAAAATGTTCCAGAAATTTTATCTTTGGATTTGGTTCATGATGAGAAGAATGTGGACCAAATTGTTGTGTCCGTTACAAGCAATAATTTACAATCTTTGAAGAGGAGGTGTAAACAAATGGGTGGAGTTCACAAAATGGTAGATGTTCATAACAAGTTGTTCTATTGTAGAATGATCCTCAATAGAAACTTACTATGCTTGCAAATGTTATCTTATATATTTTCAAGCTGAAATGGACAAAACTCTCTTGAAATTTGGAAATCAGAACAATGTTGAAATAAAATTATGTCTTATCAATTTGGATGGGAAAAAATATCCAGGAAATCTACTTTGTCTCCATTCTAATGTTTTGGGAAAATTCAAATATTCTAAAAGCATGTTTTTTAATCACGAATATTTATTTAAGAAGTTGCTTGGTATCAAGGTGAAAAGTTATTATTGTGGTGATAACTATATTAAATGTGTTACTTTCATGAACTCTTCTATCGCACAAAAACACTTTCATTTCTCTAGCATTGAATAAACCCTTGTTATTCTCCCAGTTGTTTCCAAATTTCAATTTCAAGAGTATGTGCAACAACATATTGAATATTTAGATTTTGTTAGTTGGAGACTTGAAATGGAAGCCAAACTTTAATATGTGCTAACTTTTGTGCATATAAATATTTTTCCCAAACTAGCTACAAGACATGGCAGAGCATATGCAAGTTTAAGGATGATGCTTTGGGAAATCATTTTGCAAAAACAATTGTCTGTGATTTCAAAAGCTTCATGTTATCATAATGTAATTGAGAAATATATAGTACACTACATTTATGGGGGGGGGGGGATCATCCTTTTTTGTTCCACATAATTGAATTTTTTCACTTTTAAAAGAGTTTAAGGCGAACATGGGACTTATTAAGCCTAAAATCATGGAGAAGCAACTTAAGACAATGAATATTCCAAAGAGAATGATTTTTCTAATCCATGTTGGTTAGTCAATGTGATTATACGATGTGTTGTAGATTCATATGTAAAGGTGTTCAAAACATTTTGCAAAGATGTTAACTTTCATAATGTAATAAATCCATGTCGAATTAGCAAAAATCAACATAGAATAGATCTATTTGATATTTTTATTTCTCATTTTCTTAGAGGTATGGCTAGTGGGGAGATAATTGTTTCTTTTTCATTTCACTTTTCTTTTATCATAAATTATATGGGCACATTAGAAAACATTATTATCGCATTGGTATTGATTGAAAGGATAAATTTGATAAAGTGGAGAGTGGAATCATTGATATAGCTCAAACTCTCCCCCTTAAGCGACATAGACGCATCTACAAAAAGTGGAATGTTTCTCTTAGAAAATATCCCATACATTGGAAAATCATAAGTGGAGTGTGTAAGTGATGGGTTTAAAAACTACTTGATGCCATGAACAATAAGAAGATTCCTTCATATTATATTTTCTATAATGGTCATTACACTTTTAAGACACCCTATCTATTTTGTATATCACCAATTTTGTTTTCATGTGCTTTTGTGTATATTTCCATAACCCATAATCATTTTTAATTCAATTTATGGAACTTTGATGTGTGAAGGTTTTATATTGTCCGACATTTTGAGTGGTCTCATGTTAGGACCCCAATTTGGCACAAGTCCAAACAGACACCCCTGATGTTCTTTGGTGGTTTATAGGCCATGCATGCCAAATTCGTTGGATGCATGGGCCAAGTTTTGGGAGAGTTGGATTGATAAGAAGTATCGTGGGATGTCATTTAGAGTGCATGACAATGAAGGCGGGGCACCCAACAATGGAGTAGTGTGCACGGTGGGCTGATGAGCAGGTGACCTCGGGCAGAAGACGAGATAGCAATAGCATCATGCAACATGAAAAAGACGAGTGTCATGGGAAGGTAAGGGGGAGGACGAGGGCAACATATGCATGATGGGAACTGTAAATGATTTAGTCACAACGTGTGATGACAATAGAGCATGACGTGAAAAGAAAATGAAGGATGGTAGAACGATCAATGGGGTATGATGTGTGACACATGGTAGTTTGGACGTATGTGCCTTGGGTGTGCTCACACAGTGGTGAGGTGCCTGTGCCCTGGGATCCCACATGACAGCAAGACACCCACATGATAAGTTAAGAGTCAAGACGAACAAAGGGTCAACTAGAAGATTGAAAGGGAAACGACTAGAATTAAGTTTGGGAAATGTCACATATAAGTATAACGAGTGGATGATGGATTTGGGCATCAAGCGAAGTTGTAAGATAAGAAAAACACAAATACAAGCGAAGGTATGAGGTGCACACAAGTATGAGGTAGCCAAATTGACAAAAGAAAAAAAAACAAAGGCAAAAGGGCACTGAGGTGAAATCACCCTAGGGCGCTGAGGTGATCTCACCCTAGGGTGATCTTAGAAAAGTAGAGTTTTGTGGGTTTTGGATGTCTCTAGTTGGAAAAATATTTGGCTACCCAGATTCAGCTATAAAAGACTGTGTCTTTGTTTCTGTGGGATTTTGGTCAAGGTGCAAGTTGTAAAGTTGTGCACGACCCTTTGTAAATTTGGTGTTTTCGAGCAAGGCGTTGGTTTAGCCAACGACTGACTTAAATTTAATAAAAGAGGGGTATATTTTATGTTGGGAGTTCCCCCTCCCATGTATGTTGTTTTGTAAATGTTCATATTATGTTAAAATGTTTTTTTATTTCTTTGAATTTGTTCATATAGCAAGTTGAATGTTCATGAAGTAAATTGAATTGGAAATTTGGCTAAGTGTTAAAAGATGAGTTTTTGGCTATTGCATTAGAATCATTCTGAAAAATTAATTCCATGAGTTGATAGCAATTTCAATGAGGCACATATGTTAGAGTCATAGTCTGGGAGAAAGTAGTTGAGTGTCTTGATATGAAATCTCGTCGGTGCCACACACCCATGATGGTCTAAGTGATGCAACCGTAACACGGGTCGTGATAGATGGTATCTTAAAAACCAAGTCGAAGCTTAAGAAGTTTTTTTTTGAAGTGGAGGCAACAATGGTATGACGACCACTATTGAGATGGCTGGTGAATTGATCTTGTTGAAGGAATATTTGTAGGTTTCTCGATGAGGGTTTGAAAAGAGGATGAAAGACTTGTAGGAGGAGAATCATGATGTAAGGGAGGCTCTTCATGAATTGGCTAGATGAGGGAAGTCATACTCGAGCATTAATGAGCTTTTGGAGATCATTAAGAGAGTGAATCACATTGAGGATGAAATGAAGGAACTTGGTGCACTTCAAGAGAAGATGGATGAACTTAAGAAGAGAATCAAGGTGCTTGAGAAGAAGATTGAGAAGGGAGTTATTCATCATGAAGAAAGTAATACTAGTCATGTTGGCACTTGTATTTTTGAAGAAGGATGTTTGGTTGAATAGGTCATAGTTTTTAACCATGATGAAGAAGAAGAATATAGTCATACGAGTGAGAGAGAGATGAGTGTTGTGAAATTGTAGTTGAAAGAGGAAGAGCTTGGTGGGACAAAGTGTGCCAAAGTTGAACAATATTCAAGCATGTCATGGCCATTGATGAAAGGTGGAGGAACTCCACTAGAGATACCTTGTACGAAGGAAGAAAGTCATGTGATGACTTCGATTATGGAGAAATACGTGGGATATTTTGCAGATGACAAGAGTTGTGTGATAACTCTCCTTGTGTCGATCAAGAGGATCTTGTGTTTGCTAATGTGATGGATGATTCTCCCTTGGAAGGTTGAAATGGGCCATTATTCATTTGTGGATCAAAGGACATTACTTAATGTAGGGCTTGTTTAAGAAGCATTTGACCTTATGACAGACGGTGAAAATTCTCGAGACAAGGGAGGTGGATGAGTTTTCATGCGGTGGACAAGTCATGTTTGGCCAAGTGAATTTGGTCAAGTTTTTGTCATGGCTTGTGGATGAAGGTTGTTCAAGTGGAGGCACTTGGAACAGCAGGACACATTTGATGAAGAGACAGGTTGATATAGAGTTGGGTGGACTTCTTCATTGAAGTCTCATTGGAGCCAAGAGGTATTATTGGTCTACCTCTAGTGGGGGAGATAATGATGAAGAAATGGATTTGAAATCACTATATGAGGGAGGGCACTACCTAACCGATGTTGAGGATGTAATGACCAAGTCAAATGACTGAATTCATGCACATCGAGTTAGATATGAAGTTCATTTTATTGAAGGCTTTTGATTGGACAAAAAAATTTCATGGAAGACAATGTGCAAGGACATTAAACAAGGGTGCTTGCATAAATATGTCACATAGGGGAATAAAGTAGAAGTGCCACGTAGGGATGTCATGTAGGATGATTGTGATGGTGTCATGATATGATGTTGGACAAGAAGACCACATGGAGATGTTGATTGGATGGGTTATATAACTAGATATAGGAATTTATGCAATGAGAATAGGGTTATTCATTCGAAGGAGACACAAACAACTTGTGAGGGTGTCCTTGCGACAAAGGGAAAGGGTGACTTAGAAAAGTGTGCTCGCTTGAGTGTTGAGATGTTGATGGCTTGAAGAATCTTAAGGCAGAGATGACTTGGAAAAATATGTGATCGGTGAGAACTTAAAATTATGGTGGTCTTGGAGTATCTATCTTGTTGTGAAGCTAGGATAGAGACGAGATGCCTTGAATTTGGATGTTGGTTGTAACGATGAAGTATCCATGGTGGATACAATTAGGTGTGGGTTGATCCTAACGAGACTTGGCCATTTAAAGATGATGTGGAAAGTGGAGAATTTCCCCTTTGATAGAGTTGATGAGTAAAATATCCAAGATCAGATGGATTTTCTTCATGGACTTGGATATGGGATAATGATTGAGCATCGCTGGGAGGATTTATTGATGATTATTATAGACATGAAAAAGTGTTGAATAAATGAACGATGAATTCATGAGGAGGTGCATTCTCATGGTTTGAACACGACTATTGGACTAGCTACCCAACTAGTTTGAGTCATGGAGGATCTTAATGCATGGATGCATCACAGATTTCAGTTGGATTATGGAAATAAAAAGTTCATCTAATGATGAGATGTGGTGAATTGGCATGATCTGAGTTGTACTTGAAGCATTGTAGTCATGTTGGAAGGGGTGAAATTTCATGAGTTGGGAAAGTGTGGATGATTGTGATGTAGTGTGGCCCATGACCACGATATTGAGGAGTCTTTCCTATGTGGATTCATGAGCCTTAATGAAGTTTCATGCAGAGTTGGAGAGTTCATGCAACATGAACTATGGGAAATTGACAAATTTTATGAGATGTTGGACTTTATGGCACTTCACGATAGTTTTGACTTAGCAAAGAAGTTTTTTAGATGGAGTTGTTATTGAGTATGAAAATTGTTTGAAGTAGAGGAGGATGTCAGGACCCTGAATTGGCACCATGGCCAAATGGGTGTTGGAAAGTGTAACTAGACTCGATCTCCATATTGACTATGTAATTATGTATTTATGTAATGAAGAAGAAAAATGTATCAAAATGTATTTTTGGTATTCTTGCTTCATGGGTTTCATGAGCAAGGTTTTATTATAGGTCAAAAGACTTCCTCTTGATGTCTTTTAGGGATTTTTCATCTTATCATAAATGTACTAATTAAGATTCATGTATATGGAGAGTCAAGTCAAACTAATATGCCTCAAGACCTTGTCACATAGGCCTTGAAGTCATGGCTCAGAATGTTGCTCAACATCAACGTTGAAATATCTCATCAAGATAACCAATGAATAGTGGAAAATTAAACTCACATACCCCTGAACAAGTCATCCTACACACAAATTGCAAGGTCAGCCTAAATCACATAAAGGAGTACACTATTAAAGGTAAGGTTTGTTATTCATTTGAGGACACAATCTTGGACAAGTATGAAGCATAATGTGAGGTACAATATGTGTTTGATGCATCAAAGAGAAGTAATATTTCAGTGTAGGATGAAGGAAGTATAACACATAAGTAAGAACTATTGTTCTTATATTCAAGTTTTCAATAAGAGTGTGGATTGCAATGTGTAAAAGAGAAGTAGTATGCCAGAGAAAGGAGGACATCTTCAGCATGAAGAAATGAAGTTATAATTGTATCTACAATTCAGCCTTGATCTAAAAAGTAGCCTATATACATCTCGGTCTTGGGTCAGCATATCTCAGAAAGGAACCAAAGGTAAGTATTGCAAGTAGGAAGGCTACTACAACATAAACTAGGGTTCGATCTTGAACCTTAGAGATATCTAAAGGGTGCCGAAAGTATGTCGAGAAATATATTATAGGAGAAGTCCAAGAAAGAGTATAATTGAAAGGAAGTCACCGGGTAGAGACCAAGCTCTCTAGTCTTGGTGCAGAAAAGTGCAGATCGGTGCAGGACGGTGCAGAGAAGAAGGAATATCTTAAGGAGTCAAGGAAGAAGTAGTGACAAGGTCTTGGAGGCATATAAGGTTCAAGGGTTTGTGTCATGGTCATGTTAATTTTCATCTGAAAGTTTATAAGAAGAATTTTTTGTGGGTTTTCTCTCCAAGAGGGAGAGGTTTTGGCCCTGGCTTGAAGAGCCTGAATTTGTGTCTCTTGTATCTTGGTAATTGACTTGATGAAAGACATAATAATATAAGAAGAGAAAACATAAGTAAAATAAGTAATCTCACAAGTAATTATCAAGAAGATAATTTTAATTAAACCTAGCCCTACCTAATTCTCAACATGGTATCTGAGCTAAGGTGCTGAAAACAAGGGCTACTTGACAAAGAGACACTCAAGGAAACAAGAATCAAAGTCTACATTAAAAAGTTAAATCAGTTTGCAAGGAATATTCTCAAGTCATCTCAAGAATACCTTCAGTCTCATTCAAAATATTCACTTATCAAGGAGATAATGTTTGCCATCAAATATTTATATTGAACGCATTGTTGGAAGAGACATCATCTTTTTGAAGACATCCTTTATCATCAAGGATCCAAGGTCACCTACATTGGAAAGTTCAATCTAAGAAGAAGTTCCTAACTTCATATTCATCATCATCAAGGAAGTTTTTAGAAGGAGGAAGTCACCCTACTCAAGTAAGTATCTATGACCTTATCTAAATTGTCAAAATGACTTATTGCAAAGAGAGAAAAAAATTGGTTGGGTCATCAAACTTTAGTGCATGGAAGTAGATGACAAATTTGAATCTAATTGAAATGAATTTATGGGCTACATCAAAGGATCTACAATTCAACCTTCAAAAGAATAAATACAAGCATATATAAAATACATGAAGGGAGACATAAGAGCTTGAAGGATTCTTATAGAATCCATAAAAGACTCTCTCATTCCCTGTGTATCAAATTTAGAATCCTCAAAAGAAATATATGATAAATTGGTGGAGAAATTCTCAAAAGGTTTCACGGGGAAAATAATATCCTTGAGACAAAAATTATATAAATTGAGAATGTAAATAAAGGAAGGAATAATTCCATATCTTATGGAGATTTTCGCAATACGATATCAACTACAAAAATTGGGAGAAGTAATGTATGATGGAAAAATACTCACTATGGTACAAAATTCTCTACCAAAAGAATGGGGAAGTTTCACCTCAAGCATCGATGGGAAAGATGAAGCAATGCCATTCTAGGATCTATGTAAGATAGAAGAAACAAGATTGAAATCCAAAGATGATACTAAGATCAAGTGAAAGGAATCAAGCCTTTGCAGTCATGTCCAGGAAGAAAGGAAGAATCCGTAAATTTGGTCCTCAGAATAAAAGAAGAAAAATGGACAAAGCGCGATGCTTGGGATGTAATAATTTTGGGCATTATAAATGGTATTGTCCTAAATATAGAAAGGAAAAGAGGAAAAAGGAAGAAGCCCATGTCACAAACGAAAGGGAAGAACCTAATAAAGAAGAAAGAGATAGATCTATATTATGATTCAGATCATCTTTTTCTTTAAGTGATTTATGTTGGTTGTAAAATAGTATGATAGGAAGAATTGTATATTAATAGCATCATGATAGAAGCATGGAAGGAGAACTTGAAGAAGTAGCTCCTGGAAATCTCACTGATAACTACATTGATGGAAGGAAATCATCAAATAGTAGGGTCATAATTCAATAATCCATATGGAAATAGGTGCTGACATTTTTCTAATGGATTCCTCCCTGGATTCACTAACTAGAAAGAAAGAAAGTAAAAGGTTTAATCGGGAATTATATCTTACAGAATTAGGGGATTAGAACATGATGACATATTGATGAAGCGGGTCAAGGGAATGAAGTTCTTCATTCTAGTGAAATTGCTGTAGGATTAATCAAAAGGAAAAGGATGAGGTACATATATCTCTATGCTGACACTGGATGTTGTGAATTTATGTCATATGGTTGTAGGTGATGGACTTCTATCTTTAGAAGTATGAACAATGGAAGGAAGATCTCTTCTGGTGCATAGGTTTCCACTAATAGATGATATAAAATATGTCCTCATATGGAATATGATGTGGTTGTCTACAAACAAGGAACTGGATACTAGGATTTCCTAGGAATGGAGTTGTGTGGAGAAAGAAAGGAAGAGATCATAAAGTGCAACCATGTCAAGAGGAGGTTATCATTTGGAAGCCGAGAAGATGTGACTAGGAGATCTCTTGGGAATATATGTGGACTCTAATAGAAGTACAATAAACAATAAGACACTTGAAAATACATATCTTTAGGAGATGTGTTAATTTTAATAGAGGATGTCGATGCCTACAGGAAGATGTCATGGTAAAATATCATCACTAAGGTAACTTTTGATTTAAAAGTTCTGATGTATATGTTTATCTGGATGAGTTTATGCAGGGCTGCCAATCATGTGGAAGGATGTAATATCCTTGGGAGATGGTTCGAAGGAAAGCAACATGGCATAAAGGTGGACCAAATGAGAAATACTGATGAATCACTTTCTGATGGTTGACATGACTCGTGGATGAAAGTGATGGATGATATGTGTCCTATGAAGCCAAAAGTTGAAGATTCCTCAATATCGAAATCCATGACATCGAGGGGAGGAATTATTCATGAGAAGTTGGGTGTCTCGCCATTGTTATTGTAGGTCCCTAGTTAAGAGGGAGCATGGTGGTAAGTTTCCTACTCGGAAGAAACTTGAAGTATGTCCTTCATGAGTTAAAAGGGAGTGACGTATACGATTCTCTGATTCATGTGTCATGCACTAGACCAGGACTAACAGTCGTAAGTCTTAGTGAAGGCCGTGAGGAGAGAATGGATAGACACATCATTCTGGTCTCCACCTGGAAGAAAAAATGGAGGATTGGGTAATCATCTAGCATCCGATAATCTTTGAGAATGAGATAGGGAATTCAAGATAAGAGTACCGATATTATTTGAGGGTTGGTTACCCAAGAGAAAAATATTCCAAGAAGGTCATACTCTGGGAACACCTGGGTGGAGTATGTACCTTGGAGAGACAATGAATATGGTGTCTATAAGTCATGTGTCCCACCAACACTGTGGCCCATTGTTTCATTGAGAGATGGGGTTGTTAGTCAAGGCCTTGCATTATGACAATGTTGGTTGATATGATGCTATACATATGCGATTACCAATTTTATTATTCTAATGAGATTCTTCATATTGAAAGTAACCATGTACCATTATGAATACCTCCCTAGTTAAGAGGGGGTTTTGGAAAGTGTAACTAGGTTTGGTATTCATATTGACTATGTAATTATGTATTTATGTAATGAATAAGACAAAGATAATAAAATGTAATTTTGGTATGATTTCTTCATGGGTTTCATGAGCAAGGTTTTATTATTGGTCAAAATACTTCTTCTTGATGTCTTTTAGGTATTTTCATCTTATCATAAATGTACTAATTAAGAGTCATGTTTATGAAGAGTCAATTCAAGCTAGTATGCCTCAAGACCTTGTCACATAAGCCTTGAATTCATGGCTCAGAATTTTTCTCAAGATCAGCGTTGAAATACCTCCTCAAGACAACCAATGAACAGTGGACAAGTCAGCTCACATACCCCTGAACAGGTTGACCTACACACGGATTGCAAGGTCGACCTAAATCACAGAAAGGAGTACACTATAAAAGGTAAGGTTTGCGGTTTATTTGAGGACACGATCTCGAAAAATTATAAAGAATATTGCAAGATACAAGCTATGGTTGATGCATAGAAGAGAAGTAATATTTCAGTGTAGGATGAAGGAAGTATAACACAGAAGTAAAAAATATTGTTCTTAGATTCAAGTTTGCAATAAGAGTGCAGATTGTAGTGCGTAAAAGAGGAGTATGCCACAGAAAGGAGGTCATCTTCAGTGTGAAGAAAGGCAGTTATAAGCATATCTATAGTTTGGTCTTGATCTAAAAGGAGCCTACATACATCTCAGTCTTGGGTCAGCATATCTTGGAAAGGAACCAAAGGTAAGTATTGCAAGTAGGAAGGCTACTACAACATAAACTAGTGCTTGATATTGAACCTTAGAGACATATAAAGGGTGCTTAAATTAGGCCAAGAAAGAGATGATAGGAGAAGGCTGAGAAATAGTCTAATTGAAAGGAAGTCACTGAGTAGAGACCGGACTCTCTAGTCTTGGTGTAGAAAGGTGCAGATCAATGCAGGACGGTGTAGAGAAGATGGATCATCTTAAGGAGTTAAGGAAGAAGCAGTGACAAGGTCTTGGAGGCATAAAAGGGTCTAGGTTCTATGTAATGGTTATGGTACTTGTCATATGAAATTCTATAAGGAGAATTTCATGTGGGTTCTCCTCTCCAAGAGGGAGACGTTTTGGCCCTGGCTTGAAGAGCCTAAATTTGTGTCTCTTGTGTTTTGGTAATTGACTTGATGAAATACATAATAAGATAAGAAGAGAATACATAATTAAAAGAAGTAAGCTCACAATTATTATCGAGAAGAGAATTTAAATTAAACCTATACCTACCTAATTCTCAATAATGGATTCCCATGATGACATTCCTTGTCATTTTATAGGTCATGCACGGCCAAGTCATGCAATGTGATGGGCATGGAGCATGAGTGTGGCACATTGGACACATGGGCCAAGTGGAAAGCATGTTGGATGGATGATCAGTCACGTTGGAAATCACGTAGAGTGCATGGCATGAAGGGATGTGCCATGGGCACACCCGTAAGAAGGCAGGGCGCTCGGGCACCCAATGATGGAGTAGCATGGAAAGTGGGGTGATGGGTAGAAAAGGTCAAGTGGGAGATGAAATAGAAAGAGTGTCAGGCGACATGACTTCACAATGGGTGCAATGGGAAGGTCGAGTGGAGTATGCCAATGGCATACACACGATGAGCATGGTGGACAAGTTGGGCATAATGTGCAATGATGATAGGGTGTGATGTGCATAGCAAATGAAGGATGGTAGAACAAATGACACGGTATGATGTGCAACACATGACAGTGTGGATGCTTGTGTCGTAGGTGTGCGTACATGATGGTGGGGTGCCTAGGCACCCAAGGGGTGTCGCGTGCCATGCATGCCAAGACGTATGACAAGGGACATGCTCACACGACAAGTCAAGATGAATGATGGTTCGGCTCGAAGATTGAAGGGGCATTGGTTAGACTTAAATTTGGGCAAGGTCAAATATAAGTATAATGAATGAATGATGGAGTTGGGTATCAAGCAAATTCGCAAGAAAATAAAAACACAAAGATAAGCGAAGGTCTGAGGTACGCACAAGTCTAAGGAAATGAGCTTGACAATTTACATAAAAACAAAGGCAAAAGGGTGTTGTGGTGAGCTTTCCCTAGGGTGAGCTGGGAAAAGTGAAATTTTGTGGGTTTTGGATGTCTTTGGTTGGAAAAAACTTGTGATGCCCATGTTCGACTGCAAAATACTGTGTCTTTGTTTCTATGGGATTTTTGTCAAGGTGTAAGTTATAAAGTTGTGCATGAATCTTTGTAAATTTGGTGATTTTGGGCGAGGCATTGGTCTAGACAACAATGGAACCAACTTTTATATAATTATTTTAAATTAAATTTGAATTTAATAAAAGAAGCAGGGATTTTATGTTGGGAGTTCCCACTCCCATGTATGTTGTTTTGTACATGTTCATATTTTTTTGAAATTTATTGTTGTTCTTTGAATTTGTTCATATCACAAGTTGAATGTTCATGGAGTAAATTGAATTGGGAAATTGGAAAAGTTTTAAAAGATGAGTTTTTGGCTGTTGTGTTGGAATCATTCTGAAACCTTAATTGCTCAAGTTGATAGCGATTTCGATAAGGCACATAGGCTAGAGGCGTAGTATGGGAGAAAATAGTTGAGTGTCTTGATACAAAATCTCGTCGGTGTCGTATGCCTACGGTACTCTGAGTGGTGTGTTATCACAAAATCAGGTCTAATAGGATTCTCATCAAACCAATCTTGTGTACCTGTTTCAAACCAATATTTTGGTTGAGGCTTAGCCTACTCAGCCTGAGAGGGCTCTCTCAAGGGTTAATGATATGGAATAGAGATATAGATAGATGGCTAACTCTATGAATTAAGTCTTGATTTTGTATATTTGCAGGTTGAAAATATGAAGGCTAATACTACCATTGGGCTTATGGAGTCCACAATTTAGTAGGTTCAGTGGCAAGGTTCCTTGACATGGAAGCTGAGGCAAATAGGTTTTTAAAAAAAATACAATTCACTCAAGGACATAGGTCAACACAGTCATTCCATTACTAAAGGAAGTCAGAGCATAGAGCTATGAATTCTTAGTAATAGCAATGAAATCTACTGCTATTGGTCCAAAAGCAATTTACTCATAAAACACAGGAAAAAAAACAGTCATCTCATTACTAAATGAAGTCAGAGCATAGAGTTATGAATTCTAAGTAATAGCAATGAAATCTACTGCTAGTGGTCCAAAGGCAATTTACTCATAAAACACAGAAAAACATAGTTATCTCATTACTAAAGGAAGTCAGAGCATAGGGCTATGAATTCTGAGTAATAGAAATGAGATATACTGCAAGTAGTTAAACATAATATGTAGATCAATAAAACATTAAAATCCCATGAGAAACTCAGATCTGTCAAGAAGAAAACCTCTCTGCATTATTGATCACAGTCCATTACATGAAGCAATAGTTTTGCCAAAAAGTCTCCAACCCATTGCTAATTCGACCTCTTGATCCTTTATAGATGATTTACAATATAGGATAATCTTATCCTCCACTAGATACCTCGAAATCATATTGCTTGACACCTTTCCTAACCAAAAACATGGTATTTATTACAAATTGACAGCTATAATCCTAATGAAAAGTCCTATTTCTAATAGGACTAAAATTCTTTAGTACCCTCCTAACAACCTTATCTAATATTTATTACATATTTTTCCACCTGCAATCCCATGAAGTCAAATTTGGATGATGACCTTTAACTTGATGTGACCATGCTGTTGATGATAATGTTCTCCTAAAATCTAGGAAACATGTCTTCCTGTTTTTTAGGGCCTTGATTCCCTTAACTGTTTGAAACACTTTGACCATTAATGAACCATGTTTACATGTCTCTTGCTGTCAAATATTACACCATATGTCTTCAAACATCCAGTTTTGTAGAGTTTTAACTTCGAAATGTGTAAAAGGCTGAAAATAAACCTGTGCTACGAAAGCAACACAGTTTCGTAGCATAGTGTTTTGGTTCCTTTTATAATCACCTTTAAATATTTTTTCTTCAGGGAAACCTTCATCTTCACTTAACACACTCCCAATAGTAATTTCAAGACAAAATCCACAAAAATTCCCTCAAAATTTGCTGTGAAAAATGATGAAAAGACTGCTTCAGCAGTTTCCTAGTGCATTTCATCACATTTGCACTATTTGTGCTACGAAACTGTTGTGTAAGCAGTTTTGTTTAAAATTTCTTCAAAACCTAAAATAAGAAGGTACCCAAACTTAGTAACATCAATATTTTTTCAAAACCATTAGCAATATAGATTGAAAACATAACTTTCATCGAATTTAACCTTCATGAAGTATCTTCTCCATTTGTAAATTATTCCTGTTTTTTTCTTGAAAATTATGTCTTGGGACAGAACCTATATCTCTTCATAAATGATGTATTTTGAGAAATTTAAGGATTTTTTTGTATTCCATTCTGTCTTGAATAAAAACCTCTCTTGGTTTTTTGAAATACCTCTCCTGCTGTCCAGAAACTGTCTTTGAAAAACATGTATAAAATAGGAAAACTCTGTTTTATGAAAATAGGGCTTCAAATAAATCCTTGTATCTCCCAACTGATAATACTTGTGAGAAAATTGAGAGAGGTTATTGTAGCTGGGGCTGCGATGAAGTAAACCTCTTTCAAAATTCCAAAATAATTTTTCATGTCACCAGAAACCAATCTTGAAGTTGACTGCTAAACAATCATGTACAGGACATTTTGTAACAACAGTTTCGTAGCGCAAGTTAAGTTATCAATTTCTCCCACTTCATAATGAATTTGAAGAAACTGTGAGATTTTTTTTTAGTTAGTTATTTTAGGAAGAAAAATTTCTTTCATTTTTCCTAAATTCGTTTTTAGTTGCTCAGAAACCTCCTTGGAAGTTGACTACTCAAACCAGAAAACAGAGTTTTTGCTTCATAGTGAAAAAGCTGCTACAGCAGTTTCGTAGCGCACTTAGTGTAAATTTTGCATTTTGCGCTACGAAATTAGCATCGCTTTCATAGCTCATTTCATCATTTTTGAACTGGAGGCGCTACGAAAGTGTGAATTCATGGCTAAATGTTGAATTTCGACTCGAAACTTAATGACATGACCCCTAAATGAAAAATATGACTTTTTAATCATGGGATGAACTTAAAGGACTTTATTTGGACTTGAAAAATGACCCTTAAAACTTATAAAACTATGACCTACCATTTATCAAGACTTAAAATGACTTTAGACCTACTTGAAAACATGACCAAAACAGTGTAAACATACAATGTTTGAAGAAAAAATTTTGGGTGATAACATGGTGCAGCCATAGTGTGGGTTTTCACATCTCACCACCCTTCATAATTAACTCAAGCAAAACATAATGAGTGGTGAGACAGATCAAAACGTTGGAAAACATAAAACCCGCACAACAACAAATATCCAGAAATTAAATTAAACTTGTTTTCATGTTGTTGTTGTTGATTTTGGCTAGCATCGGATGTGCTCTAGCTCCGAAATTTTGTGGAGGGTATAGAACACATGATATATCCAGGACCCATAAATTATTTAGATAAATTCTGCCCGGAGTGAATTGTATTCAAATAATTAATTATTTTTAATGGAGCTTAAGTTAAAACTTAGGAAATTAAAATAATTAAAGTGAATTAATGTAAATGTGGGTGAGAAAATTCTAAGTGACGAGGATCAATTATGTTTTAATCTTAGTCGTTGATTAAAGATTTGATCTCGGTCGTTGATCTCTCAACAGGAAAATTATAAAGTAAGGCTTTAGTGTTAGTTGGAGAATACACACGAAGAGCAACACTTGAGCTAATTCGAAATTTTGTGGCGCGATTTGCTGAGAATTTTGGAGTGAGCCTCTAGTGCACAAAGAAGCAGTTCGCACTGAGAATTTTTTCCAAGGCTGAGAATACATTGCAGAGAGGCAATGCAACACCATGAAGAGATAGTATAGGACTTGGGAGGGTATTGCAGAGCCTGAGAGAGGTGACACAGTCACTGAAGAGGCAACGTTGGAGTTTCTGTGAGACAGATCGGGCATCAATTCAACAGTTTGATTTCTGAGCTGGGAAGGCTCACGAGGAGGGTGATGTAGCTCCTAGAGAGGGTGACACAATCTCAATGCAGAGTTGGGAGCAGATGTTTTTGTGCAGCATTGGGGAAAATGCATTCACCTATGGGGTTTGGTCATTCTGTTGCTGGATTAGCCAAAATATATGTCTCCGGATATAGGTACTTCTACCGGTATTTTTTCTTTTTTGGGTGAGCGGATTTGGAAACCTAATTGTATTCAGAAATCTACTTAATAATAAAACCTTCATATCTGTTGCACCGGTTTTCTCACATTAGGTTTTTCTAGGGACATTTAGTCCAAAAATAAGTGTGTCCTTTGTGTGATTGTCTCATCTTATTTTTCAGTACTTGATCTGTATATTGGTGTAGGTTGCAATGCATTTTCATTAATGTTTAATGAAGAATTCTATAAGTAACTTGTTAATTGAAGAACACAAGTAGGAAATGAAAATCAGTTAAATGTTGTAGGATTTCTAGTTGTTAGATTCAAAAAATTTTACATGGTACCAGATAAATTGCAGATCAAGGAGGATTAAAGTGATCAGTGAAAGGAAAAAGGAAAATATGTTGCGGGAAAGTAATTTTCCTTAGAGACAGCACAATTCTAGGTCAGAGAGGTAGAGGAAGGGTGATGCAGTCACCAAGGAAGGCTCACATAGAGCTTGTGTTAGCCTGCAAGGGTGACGATGTAGCCGCAAAAGGCAGCGAAGTGATTTTTGGGCCAACGCAAAGGCTATTGAGTCTCATTTTTTCGGTTGCCATTGTTGTAGGGGCAGTACATATTCTATCTGGAGTTGCTAGTGGGACGTTGATTCTGTTGGTGCATAACAATGTCTAGTGGGGTAGAAGAAAATTAGAGGGAATTAGTTCCACAGAAGATTTCTTTCCAAGAAGTCTAGATCTAGTGTTGAGTAGCAACAAAGAGAGATCAGAGAGGGGTGCTTCAACATTTTTTGGAAAAAGGATTTCCGTGGAGGAAATAGAGATTCAGAGGGAGATTGTTCCTTAAAGGATTTCTAGCACCAAAGAAATCCAGATCCGAGTTTTGTTGGGGTAGCAGCAAAAGAGGGAGAAAAGAACTTGTTCAGCATTCAGTTGAGCAGAGATGGTCGCGAGTGGACTAAGGGATCAGGACAGGTTGGATGGAGCATCCAACTTTTTCATCCGGAAGGCCAAGATCTTGGCATTTTTGGATGAACATGGCATCAAGGATTATGCCTTGAGGAAAATTATTGTTCCAATTGATTTTGATCCTCCCAAGAAGTACGAGGAGGCTCAAACGAAAGCGAAGCACATGATCATGGAAGGAGTCAAGGATCATGTGATCCCACATATTACTGAGAAGAACACAACAAGGGAAATTTGGGTGGCCTTGACCACATTGTATGAGGGATCTTTCATCCAGCGGAAGATATTGCTTGAGAGTCAGCTGAGATTGTTTCAGATGCAGAAGGGAGAAGAAATCAATCTCTTTCTTATCAGATTGCAAGGGATCCGAGATCATCTAGCTTCTGTAGGGGCTACACTAGAACTTGGATTTATGGTCAGGACTGCCCTAAATGCATTCACTAAAGATTGGGAAACTTTTGTCCAGAGCATTTTTGGTAGGGCTTCTCTTCCTAGCTGGGAGGAGATGTGGGCAGCTCTTCAACAGGAAGAGATCAAATGGTGGACCAAGGCGAGAAGCAGTGTTGGGTGTGGAGACTGATTATCATCCTGATTTAGAGGCTAAAAACAGATGTAAAATTTCCTTGTAAAATATTGTAATTTCGTAGTCAATATGGGTCGTTCATTAGGCGGATGATCTAACGGTAGAAGTTGCGTTTAATTTAGGTTTTTTTTCCCTAGAAGGAAACCCCTTGGTTTGCATGAGGGGCTTTGTTATGAAACCAACTCACAAAATAGAAGAAAATACAAATCAGCCTCTTCGAGGGGGAAACCTCCTTTACATTACATAAATGAATAATTATTGGATTATACAAATGAAAAAACCTCCTTTCTATATATAGGAGTCCAATGGGTCACAATATAATCCTAGCCGACATAAAAATAACAATGTAAGGGCACAACAATAACAATAGTGGGCTTCTATGGGGCACAATAATAACAATATGGGGACTACATGGGAACAACAATAACAATAAGGGGGTTATACTAACAATAAAAATAAGGGGATACACTAGTATTAAAGGGACCTAACATGCCCCTCTCCTTCAAACAATTGTTGTCCTCAACGCTTGATTATTTTTGGATGCTTCTGTATAAAATTTTCATCCTCCCATGTGGAATCTTCAGCGGGTAAGTTCTTCCACTTGCTGAGATAATTTGAAATTGATCGATTTCGCAATTGTCGAGTTCTTGTTTCCGTGACTACTTCAGGTTTCAATATGATTTTTCTTTCCTCTTCAAGTTCTATAAATATTGTTTGAACTGGGATTTTGTCACCTATAACCTTATTTAAGCATGAAACATGGAAAACTGTGTGCACTCAGGAATATGTAGGCAGCTCCAATTTGTATTCCATAGTACCAATATTTTGCAGAACCTTGTAAGGACCATAATACTTTAGCAATAATTTATTATACTTCTTAGATTTCTTGAGGTACATTGGTTTGTATGGTTGTATCGATAAAAATACCCAATCACCTACATCAAAACTTCTTTCGCTGCAATGTTTATTTGCATGTTGTTTCATTTGATTCTACACCAAAGTTAGGTTAACCTTTAAGAGTTGGAGATTGTTGATGCTCGATGTGATATTCCATTTCTTGATCATACATATTAAATTTAATTTCATATTTCAAACCATCCACCTTAGCCTCCATGTCTGATATTAAACCATCTATCTCATCTTTGGTTTTTGTGAGATTGAAATTTGTTGCACTTGGTACCATAATTTTGATATATCATAATGCAATTCTTCCTCTTCATTAGAGTTTTCTGAGGGCTTAATGGGTGTGGAATTATTTTTTGGGGGCATTTTAGAACCCAATACTGCTATCTATGTTTCAGTATGCCCTTGGAATCACTTCAAACTGATTTTTCAAATAAGACTTATGCAAATTTTAAAAGAAATACACACCTTTTTCTTGATTTTTAGGAGGTCGATATTGAGCCTAAATTATCTCTATGATTTTGGATCTTCAATATCTGAAATTCAATTCTATAGTAGCCCTCTAAGTCTTCTTTCCAATGCCACAGGTTAGAACTAATTAGGGTTCTTCAATACTAAGTTATGTTTGATCTCCCACAATGACCTAATTATGGGTTGGTTCAGTAGAGTGAACTTGTACGGCATGACACCTGTCCCTGTTTTGAACTTCAGCTCTGAAATTGATACAAAGAAACTAAAATCCCTGAAATTTCAGCCACTTGTTACAGAATTTCAATCTAATGCTTGAAACAAAAATTATGATGATTTTCCCTAGGTCACACGTTTGAGATGAAATTTCAGAGCCTGCAAAAAACCTAACTTCCACAAATCATATCTCAAATCATATCTCCGAAAATAAAGAGAATCAAGAACTGAAATCTTTACATGACGTTCCTAAATATTTTGGATCAAATGGGTTTTTATTTTTAGCATCTGAAACTTCGTAGAAAATAAGTTATACCGAAAATTCCATGATGGCCTGTTTATAGCTGCGAAACCCTAGAATGCAAAGCTCTGATACCAAATGTTATGAAACCAGCTCAAAAAATAGAAGAAAGGATAGAATAACGATTTATAAAGCCTCTTCGAGGGGGAAACCTCCTTTACATTACATAAATGAATAATTCTTGGATGATACAAATGAAAAAACCTCCTTTCTATATGTAGGAGTCTAATGGGTCACAATATAATCATAGCCGACATAATAATAACAATGTAAGGGGACAACAATAACAATAGTGGGCTTCTATGGGTAACAATAATAACAATATGGGGACTACATGGGCACAACAATAACAATAAGGGGGCTATTTTAATAATAACAATAAGGGGATACACTAGTATTATAGGGACACAACATAATTTGTATTGCAGTTGTGTGTTGAGAGTGTATTTTGAGCGAGAAAGAGAAAGAGGAACTGTGTGAGAAAGTAGAGGATATTATAGCAGATATATTGTAGGTTGTGTCTCTTCATTTTGCTAGATAATAGAAAGGAAATGATGGTTGTTTCTCCATCGACGTAGCCCAAGTTGGGTGAACAACATATATTTGTGTCTCCCTTTTTTTATATGTTTTATGTATTTGTATTTCTGCATATTTTTATGTGTTCCATTGCTATGTAATATATAATTTTATAACAACTGGTATCAGATTCGAAGGTCTATTTGGCTGATAAACGTGCAGGAAAGAAGGGTACCTGGTTCGAGTGGGAGCAATGGCAGAAGATGGTAAGTTTAGGGTCAAGAAAATTAACGGCCAAAATTAACCGTTGTGGAAGATGCAAATGTAATATTATTTGTATCAGAAATATCTGTACCTACCATTGAGTGGAAAAACAAAGAATTCGTTGAGTATGACAGACAAATAATGATATATTCTCGACAGAAAAGAACTTGGAACAATACAGTTGTGCCTCGTGACGTCGGTAGCCTTAAATATTTCGAAGGAAATTACAACAGAGGGTTTAATGACGGCATTGGCCAGACCATATGAAAAATCCTTAGCCACTAATAAGGTATTTCTTATGAAACATTTATTTAATATGAATATGTCAAGAGGTGGAGTTGTTGTTGACCATTTAAATGAATTTAATATGGTTACCAATCAGTTAAGTTCTGTAGGGGTAAACTTTGATGATGAAGTTAGGGATTTGTTATTTCTATGCACATTGCCATAAATTTGGAATGGTTTAGTTATGGCCATTAGTAACTCTGTCATTGGATCTAGTAGTTTAAAGTTTGATGATGTTATCAATGCTATCCTTAGCGAGGAAATGCAACAGAAAAGCTTCGGTGAGACATTAGGTAATGCTTTGAGTGCAGAGACTAGGGGAAGAAAAATGGAAAGAGGAAAGAACATGTGATATCACAGTAAATCAAGGAAAGGTATATCCAAGTCTAGATCAAGGATAGTGTGCTAGAAATGTGGGAAGAAAGGACACCTGAAGAAATATTGTAAGTCTCGGAAGGGAAAAGAAGGAGACACACAGCAAGAAAACAATCATGAAGCGAATCTGAGAGGTGATGTGTTGCAAGATGATTTCATTATTTATTTAGAAAATGTTACTGATGCTTGGGTGCTAGATTCAGGGGCCTCATTCCATGCCACACCTGATAAGAAACATTTTCATGACCATGTTCAAGGATATTTTGGACAGGTTCATCTAGGTGATTATAAACCATATAAAATCATTGGAATGGGTAAAGTTATTGTAAAAAATATAATGGAAATAAATGGTTATTAAAGGAGGTAAGGCATGTTCCAAATCTGAAGAAAATTATGTTTCAACAGGGAAGTTAGGCGGTGAAGGTCGTGTGACAATTTTTACAGATAAAACTTGGAAGGTCACTAAAGGAGCCCTGGTAATAGAAAAAGCATAAAAGGTTGGTACATTGTTTGTATGAAATGTATTTATAATTGTGTTAATGATTTAAAATCCATAGGATCAGATGCATCATTATGGCATCATATGCTCGGACACATGAGTGAGAAGGGGATGAAGATTCTTCACTCAAGAAATTTGTTGCCAGCTTTGAAGAATATTGATTTGGATTTCTGTGAGAATTGTGTTTATGGAAAACATAAGAGATTCAGATTTCTTAGAGTTGGGAGATAAAATAAGAGAAAAAAATTAGAGCTTGGGCATACAGATGTATGGGGACCTTCTCAGGTATCATCTCTCGGTGGCTCTCGTTACTATGTTAAATTTTATTGATGAAGCAACTAGAAAAACTTGGATTTATTATATTCGGAATAAATTTTATGTATTTGATACTTTCAAGAAATGGAAAGATTTGGTTGAGATTGAAACAGGAAATAAGTTTAAGTGTGTCAGATTAGACAATGGAGGTGAATATTACAGCAAAGAGTTTGATAGGTACTGATCAGAGCATGGAATCTGCAGAGAGAAGACAATTCCAAGAACACCATGGGAAAAACGGTGTGTCAGAAAGGATGAGTAGGAAAATCATGGAGTGTGAAAGGTGCATGAGATTCATGCAGGATTTCTTTTACAATTTTGGGCAGATGTTGTAGATATTGTTGTTTATATAATAAACAGAGGGACTTCAAGTTCCTTGGATGGTGGTATTCCAGAGGAGGCATGGACAAGTAAAAATGTAAACTAACCTTTTTTAAAGCCTTTTGGTTTTGAGGCCTTTGTCCATATTAATAAAGAAAATAGAACAAAGCTTGGGGCAAAATCAAAGAAATGTACCTTTATTGGATATGGTGTTAATGATTTTGGTTATCGCTTATATGATTACTAAAACCACGAAATCATTAGGAGAATAGATGTAATATTCAATGAAAAGGTATTGTCACTACAAGAAAAAAGGACATTGGTGAGGGGTGAAAATCGTCACCATAAGCTCATTGGTGAGGGTCAAAAGAGCCTTCGTCGCCAAAAATTGAACGTCACCAAAGGTGGCGTCACCGAAAGTATAGGTGTTGTGGTGACATTCAAGGTCCGCCACCAATCATGATTTATAGTGACGAATAGTGACCTTCACCATTTCATATGAGCAATGGTGATGGACAATAGCCTTCGTCACCAAAAAACTGAACGTCACCAAAGGTGGCGTCACCAAAAGTATGTGTTGTGGTTACATTCAAGGTTTGTCATGAATATTGATTATAATGAAGGATAGTGACCGTCACCATTTCATATGAACAACAACGATTTTTTGTGATGGACCTTTCATGGTCGTCACTATTGGTGCATATATATGACGATGTTCATTGACCGTCACCATAAAATCATTGGTGACATCAAGGTCCATCACGAATAATGACTATAATGACAAACAATGACCCTCACCATTTCATATCAACAAAAATTATTTATGGTGACGGAATCTTCATGGTCGTCACTATTGATGTGTATATATGGTGGTGTTCACTGACTGTCACCATTTCATATTTTGGTGAGGGTTGAAAAATGTCACCATAAGCTCATTGGTGATGGTCATAAGAGCCTCCGTCACCAAAAACTAATCGTCTCCATTCCATATGAATATCAGGGCATGATGGACGGCGAACCACCAACCTCCTGCTTGTAAAGCAGGTGCTCTTCCATTGAGCTAGCACCCTTTAAAGAATTAGACTTTTAAAAATTATATTTTGAAACTTTATAGATTGTAAAATCTACAACTTTCAATAAATTAAAGTCTTGACAATATTTTACTAAACAAGTAAAACATCATCGAAGTTGCATGTCCCTACCTAATGGTTATGGAAGTTATGAAAAGTGGGTTGAGGGAAAAATATTTACGTATAAGAGACACTACAACAAACCAACTCCTCAATGTTTCTCCAATGACTACCCAAGAAGCTCCTCACTGTTGCTCCAAATATTTCCCAAGAGACTCCTTAATGTTGCTCCAAAAACCAACTCCACCTTCACAAATTCCTCACAAATGCTCACACTAATGCAACGAGGTAATTGTGAGGAAATGAGAGGAGTTGGGTAGCTTGTATAGGCTTGGGACAGGTTAGAGGGCATACCAAAACCCTAAAAGAAAACTTAAATCTAATTTGGGGTCTGAAATTCTTCGTTTTGGTGGGTCGCGGTCGGGTTTGACTGGCTCGACCGACCCAAGACGTACTCTATCGAGCCGACTGGTTTTTACCGAACTGGCCGAGTTAGTGACCAACTCAGTCGGTTCAGTAACAAACTGGCTTTTGTACCGAGCTGACCCAGCCGAGGGGTTGGCTTGGGCGACTCAGCCAAATTTTAAAACATTGGTTGAAACATCTTGGAATATTTCTTATTGTCTAATAATCAATGGCTAATTGTTCTAAGAAGGCAAGTGCTCTAAATTTTTATTTAAATCTAGCATTTATTATCTTTCATCTTGTATTTATTGAGTAATTGTATCATTAACATCTCTTGTTTGTTATTGTCACTTGTTAAATTGGAACTTGTCTTGTGGTTGAGATTACCCTTTATAAGAATTGTAAAGTACTTGATATCTTAAGGAAAATCCTAACCAAGTACATTTGAGTAATCGCACCTAAAGACACACTCATTCACCTTTCATAGCATTCTAAGCTATTCTTGCATATAATAACTTACCTCCAAGCATAAGCTTGGTTTATATAAACAATAGGACCTCCTTTCTAAATTTACCTTGAGGCACTTAGAACCTCTTTAGTGGTTAACAAGATGAAATTGCAGTCGTTAGAGCCATAGTCTCTGCAATTCAAAAGGAATCGGGTGGTTAGTGTTGAATTTTGTAGCTTGGGAGGTATTCCAAGCCCAGGGGTTTGGGGTTTGGAGGACAAAGTGCCACAAGGGCAGCTTGTGGGCTTGGAACCCAAGTGTGGGGTTTTGGCACCCAATGAGTTTTGGGACACAACCAATAAGAAGACATAGCATATGATGGATAAAGATGATAGTGCTCGACGATACGATTCTAACGCATCAAAAATCGTCTGATTTCGAGTTGTTGTTTGGGAGATATGAATTTTTGAAGATGACATAACTATTAATTCATCAAGTAGGCCGAATTGAAGGAATTTGGAGATGTCTCTTCATCATGATTTCGTGGAGGATAACTTGTCTATAAAAGGAGAATGATTTAGTATTGTTTGAGCATCCGAATTGGGCAAGTACATCTCTGAATTTGTTTGGGTTTAGCCGCAGTTGGAAAAGGCCTTGTAAGGAGCGGATTAGGACAGTGTGGAGGAGGCCTACTTGCATAGAGGAGAGGTTGAGTTGTTGTAGGTACAGCATGCCTCTTCTAGGTTTGTTTTAGGCCTCATTCAAGGTTTGTCCCAAGCTCAGACTTGTTGGAACAGAGGCCACGAGAAGAGGAGTTGTTTGCAGACTTTTTTGAGGGCTGCATGTGGAGAAGGAAGGTGGATTGGGTATGTTGTAAGGGAGCCACAGTGGATTGTGGTATGCCACAAGCCTAGCCACTCCAAACAGGCCAGCGTGGAGTCTTTAAAGGCTACCACATGCCCACAACAACAACCCATACATAGGGCACCTTGTCTTGCCTAGGTCACAGCTAGAAGGAGGTTGTCCAGTGGTTGGTTAGTGGTTGTTGCAGCCTACAAAGTTCCCTAACCAGGACAGCAGTACTACAATGTCAAAGTGCAACGCTCTAATGTATAAGAGTTGTTGCTAGCCTGGCAGACTGGAGCTCGGGTGTTGGCCAGCCTAGAGGAGCAGATTGGATCAGGACAAGTTCACTCTACAGAAGGATGTACAGCAGTGGTAGGGGGCAACCCTCCTGGAGTCTCGGTGTGTAGATGCCTTGATGGCCTAAGGAACTACTAATGAGGAGAACGGAAGTGAAGGACCGATGGGACGAGTTACGACATTGTGTTTGTCAGTGTATCTTATTTACCATAGACTGTTGTATTATTCAGATTTGATTTAATATAACGAAGATTGGGGATTGTACATTATTATACAATTTTGTTTAAAACTATGTCTATTGTGCATATGTGATTTACTGCTTTATATTTTCCACTATGAAAAGTAGTTTATGGTTGAGATTCTTGGTTTGGTAGCGTCTGTGATTTAAGACTCTAACCTAGATCCAAGGTCACAGAAATTCAACATGGTATTAGAGTGTATCTAAACTACTTTGGAAGCTAGTAAATCAAATCTTGTGTAGCGAAGTACAACGTGAGAGGGAGTTGGTTGCATTGTGAGTTAAAGAAGTCACTACAATGTCGAAGTTGTAGGCAAGTCTCTGGTACGAGGATAGGTTGGAAGGGTTTTCCAACTATACTCCTTGGAAGGAAAGGATCAAGTTAGTCTTGCAGGTCAACAGGATCTGGGAGTTTGTCGAGAAGGAAATCAAGAAACCGACAGACCTGAGGAGTTGGATGTATGGGAAGATTTGGATACGAAGTCAAGGTTGATCATCCTTGACAATGTGAAGGATTCCTTGATACCGCATGTGTCTGGGAAGAACAATGCACATGAGATGTGGATGACTCCTCATAATTTCTTCTAGAACAATAACGAGAACTGGGTGTTGGTAGTGGAGGATAACTTGAAGTACACCAAGATGATATAGGGTGAAGAAATGACTTCTTATATGATGAGGTTTTCTCAGGTTCGAGATGAGCTTGTTTTCGTCGGGGTCAAAGTTTCAAATCAAGAGATAGTGAGGATTGCCTTGAAAGGGTTCACCTCGGAATGGAAACATTTCATCAAAGGAATCATTGCCCAAGAGAAGTTGCTAGAATAGAATAAATTGTGGGACAACTTCATTCAGGAAGAATTGCAAGATTATAATCTTCATTCGTCCAAGAAGGAATATGAGGACGTGGAAATTGCAAACAGAATGAAGGGTAAGAGAAAGAAGGAATTGAGTGAAATCAAGTGTTTTCACTGTGGTGAAATGGGTTATTTTTCTTCGAATTGTCCGAAGAAAGAAAAGGAGAGAGAAAATAAGAAAGGGAAGTAGGCTACTCTTCTTGCCAATAAAGCAGTGAATGATGAGCTCACTATAAGATTGGAAGAAGAAGAAGCTATGATTTCTCATTTCTCGCAGGGTACTATCCAAGAGGATGGATGGTACGTGGACAGTGGTGCGACGAAGCATATGAATGGATCACATGATGTATTTGAGACTCTCGCTGAATGGGACTCGAAGTTGCACATGGTCTTGGGCAACAAGATTCAGTTGGAGATCTGAGGATCGGGGGTGGTGCCATTCAGGAAGGAGAGGGGGCGTATGATGAAGGTCCAAGATGTAATTTTTGTACCAGGACTCAGATATAGTGTGATCTTCATCTCAATGATGGAGAGGAAGGGGCTTGAGGTCTTGTTCCAAGATGGGAAGGAAATACTCGAGCCTAGAGGCTCTAAGTCTAATGGGATCGTGCTTGGATTCAGGGAGCATGGTCTCTACAGGTTGACAGGAAAACCTGAGGATCATGGGAGAAGTGGGGACAGGTACAAGTTACAGAAAAGCAGCAGCAAGTGCAGGTGTAGGTGCATGTTTCAGAGGAGAAGGTACAAGTTCCCGAGAAGAAGGTACACTTTTCCAAGAAGGTCCAAGTTCCAGAAGCTTAGAGGGAGTCGAGTTCTAGAGGGATTTTTCAAATTCAGAGGAGACTCTGCAACCAAGAAGAGCACTTGGTCAGTGGGGAGCAAGGGTGCTTCCACATCTAGAAATAAGGAATATTGGTGAGATTGGAAATCGATTCAAGAGAAGAAGAAGAAGGAGGAGGAGGAGGCTTCCAGTGACAACCACACTTCTGAGAAAAGCATAGTGCATGCTACAGGGATTGCTGCAATTGTGAGAAATAAGAGCTGGGCAATTGTTGCGAGCAGTGATGATGAAGACAAAGTACTTCCTTGGTGTGGAGGTACCTCCCTTGCTAAGAGGTAGTGTTGAATTGTGTATCTTGGGAGGTACTCCAAGCCTAAAGGTTCGGGTTTGGAGGACAAAGTGCCACAAGGGCAGTTTGTGGGCTTGGAACCCAAGTGTGGGGTTTTGGCACCTATAGAGTTTTGGGGAAAAACCAAGAAGAAGACACAGCATGTGATGGATAAGGATGATAGTGTTTGGCAATACAATTCTAATGCATTGAGAATCGTCTAATTCTAAGTTGTCGTTTGGGAGATATGAATTTTTGAAGATTACATAATTATTAATTCGTCAAGTAGGCCGACTTGAAATAATTTGGAGGTGTCTCTTCATCATGATTTCGTGGAGGATGACTTGTCTATAAAAGGAGGATGAGTTAGTATTGTTTGAGCATCTTAATTGGGCAAGTACATCTCTGAATTTTTTTGGGTTTAGCCGCAGTTGGAAGAGGCCTACGGTAAGGAGCAGATTGGGATAGCGTGGAGGAGGCTTATCTGCGTACAGGAGAGGTCGAGTTGCTTTAGGTACAACATGCCTCTTCTAGGTATATTTTAGGCCTCATTTAAGGTCTATCCCAAGCTCAGACCTGCTGGAACAGAGGCTGCTGGAAGAGGAGAAATTTGTGCATTATTTTGAGGGTTGCACATGGAGAAGGAAGGTGGATTGGGTGTGTTGTAAGGGAGCCGCAGTGGGCTGTGATAGGCCATAGGCCTAGCCACTCCAAATAGGAGAGTGTGGAGTCTTTAAAGGCTGCCACATGCCCACAAAAATAGCCCATACATAGGGCACCTTATCTTGCCTAGAACGCAGCTAGGAGGAGGTTGTCCAATGGCTGGTTAGTGGTTGGTGCAACCTGCAAAGTGCCCTAACCAGGATATTAGTACTACAGTATTGTAACAGCAGTGTTTGTGGAGGTGTTTTGGGTCAAGAAGTGACCAGATCGGATTAGTTTGGTTGTCGACTGTGGAAGCCATGAAGTGAAGTGGACAAGGGTGTCGGGAGCACTTCAAGTGGTGGCAGATTCCCTAGTGGATGGTTGGGTGTCATAGAGTTGTTGGAGGGCAGCGAGATTGGCTACCCAAAGTAGCCCTAGATAAGCTATCTTGAAGGACAAAGATTAGTTAAAGGTTGGATGAAGGATGGTGCTGAAGTGCAACACTTTGATGTACAAGAGTTGTTGCTAGCCTGGCAGATTGGAGCTCGAGTGTTTGCTAGCCTAGAGAAGTAGATTGGATCAGCTCAAGTACACTCTACAGAAGGGCGTGCAGCATTTTTAGGGGGGCAACTGAGTTTCCAGTCTTTCCAGATGAAGCTCGTTCAAGTAAATCTCTACATAGCGTAAATTAAAATCATTGCTTGTCAAAGATAAAAATATAGCCATATAACTGAGAAATCTATTTGAACAAAAATTCATGCAAAAAACAAAAATTTTGGAGAGTAAAGAAAATCACCTAACACCTTCCACATCCCCTTCTGAGACCATAAGATGAATAACATTTGAGTATCCTGTACAAATTCCAAGACAGATGAAGGAGATGGCTCTATCCATGTAGTTTCAGAATCTTTTGATGGATCACTGCCATGAGCAACCATGAAATCTATGAGTTTTTACCCACAAAAAAATTATAGATTTTAGTCTTACTCTCAGGCTCAGCTCAATGGAAAATAATGATAATCCTGTTGCAATTAATTTTTTTGACAAAAAGAAGTATGCCTCTTCCAAAAAGTGGTTACATAGTACTCAAGCCGAGCATGACAAAAATAGTACAATATCGTAGTAAAATTTGGTCCATCATTAATCAGTATTCATATTTATGGAAGAAATATTTATTCATTTGACTGATCTACTTATTTTGTTTAACATTGATGGAAAGTCATGCGGCTCATTTTCCACATTCTGTGGTGAAATTCATAATTGTTTTTAATTGTGCCATCTTAGCAGTATAGTGACTAGCAAGCAACATAGGAAATAACAAATCTGTGAGCAAACTGCATATGTACATACTAAATACACTTCCCATCAGTTGCATCAAGAAAATATACCATAAGTTAAAATTAAACTAATCAAATAAAGCCTTACGTTGCAAATAGAAACATAAAGCTTCCCACTATATTCTTACTTGTCTAGACTTGCAGCAGGGCTAAGAGGAATCTGCTGCAAATGGCATAAAAATATGGGCAACATGGCATGAAAAGTGGGTCTCTTTGAAGGCTTAAACTGTTAACATTCACCAATCATCTTCCACAGCTCTCTTGGGATTCCAACACCAACAACACTAGCATATTCAGGTGGTTGCCTTTGAGCCTTGACAACAGCCCTATAGATCTCCTCTGAACTTAGGCTATTCCACCTGCATGACAAATCTCATTAAATATCTAGCAAGTGTGTTTCATATAGAGGGTACCATGTTTTCACATTACAGAAGAAAAGGGGCATTGAAGATTAGACTTCTCAACTACAAACACAAGGGTAGACACAATATAACTTATAGAATTGCTCCAATGCACATCTCAACCAAGGTGCAACCAAAACTCCAGGCATCGGATTCTAAAGAAATTCCATTTCCTTCATCCCAAAAAATGTTCAAAGAAGACTTCTTGAGTGGTTCCCAAGCTTCTGGGGCTATATAATGAGGATTTAATATAGTGCACTCCACACATGAATGTGTCCTTGTCACATCATCCTCCGGGGTTGAGCGAGATCTTCTGCATTGAGGTTTCTTCAAAATTTCTAGAAGACCAAAATCAGAAACTACTGCTTTCCCTCTTGCATCCAAAAGAAGGTTGGATGGTTTTAGATTTATACATGACACACCTGCTGCATGAAGCTCTGTAACACCACGAGAAATATCTGCACCATATCTGCATATTCATTTCCAATAATATTCGTCAATGCATATTATTTGTGTTCCCTTCATTTTACTACTCTAAAATACCCTCTCTTTATCATTAACAATTCACTAATGTATAGAGATGACCACTATAGTATCACCCTTCTAAATATTGATTAAATCTCAGATACCATTAAAAACTTAGACTTTTAATCACAAATTCAATTGCAGACATTCTACAAACAATGAACCAAAAATTAGAATCAAATTTTGTAGATGCATAATTTATAATGTAGTGATATTAGAAACTATTTACTCCACTGTTTGCTGCATCCTTCACTATTTTCTCACCATTTTTTTGCTTCCTCCTTAACTCGGATAGAAAATCTTGTAAAATCATGAGTTTGGGGGAGGGGGTGGTTTCCATATATAGGTGGTTTTGAAAATAAAATAAACATCATAAGAATAAGGTTTACATTTGTCTCTATCTCCTTTTGTGATGCTTTCATTAGTCAAACCGTTTCTTTTGAGAATCACCAAAAGATATAATGGGTGGCACTGAGTGGTTTCCAAAGATTTGGGGACATCCCTGGAAACGATGTTAGATAAGAAACTAATCTCATGGAAAGTGTTCTTATGAGGATTGTCATTCCACAGGTTATCATATCCAAAAACCATATAACATGAATACATTATATTTTATGCTCTTCTAAATTTCAATGCAGTGCCTAATTCTATGTATGGTCAGCATAATGGAGCAATGTTCCATATGCCAGAGGACCCTCCATTGCGAAAGATACCAAGGGAGGTTGTGGATATTATTGCTTTGCAACATCAAAGACCCTTGTTAATAAATTAGTGTGACCTTCATTAGCAAGCCCCAGCTGTAGGACCAGGGAATGTACCACACTCAGTGGGGACTGTGTCAACTAGTCTCCGTCTGGCATTTGAGGATGAACAAATCAATGCTTCAATACCATCTATAGCAAGAGGCGATGTAGCTTATACCCTTCATTTTCTAACAGAGAATATAGCATCACAGTTGCAAAAACAGAAAGAAGCGCTTGATCAATTTGTGAGGGCATATGCGGATCAGTTGAGGTAATCTCTTGAAGAGAAGAGGCAGAGGCATCTATCTATGCTTTCTATGATTGAGGAAAGCGTCTTGAGACAAATAAGGGAAAAATATTCAGAGATGGAGAAGATCAATATTAGAAACAGGGAACTAAAGGAGAAGGTCAAACAGTTGAAACTGGAAGCTTGCATATGGCAGATTAAAGCTAAGCATCAGGAAGCCATGGTGAAATCCTTGAGAAAAAGCCTTCAACAGGTTGTGGTACAGGGCAGGGAATAAAGCAAAGAAGGATGTGGTGATAGTGAAGCAGATGATGCAGAATCAACACACATAGATCCAAATGCAGGGGCCCATCATGCAAGATCCTTGAGAGGTAGTAAGAACACAAGGGATCAGAGAACTTGCAAGGTCTATCAAAAGAAAAAAATTTCCATTCTCCTCCTCCCTTGTCGACATCTTTGCCTCTGTAGAGAATGTGACAATGCAATGGATTCTTTCCCTCTGTGCTATTCTATGAAGAACGCAAGTGTGGAAGTCTACATGTCATAAAATATGTTGCAAATGTGGCATTTATTTGTGATCTGGAAGCTATCCCTAGAGTGAGAAACGTTCTACTAATGCCTTTGGAAGAATGTAGATTATTATTCATCCATTGCTTACTAACATAGATTCAGAACCTGAAGTAGCAGCAAGTCTATAATGGTTGTAATATTCAGTTAGAAAGTAAAGAAGATGGTAAGGTGTTCCAATAGGATGCCAGGATGCTGCAAGGGAAGAGTTCATTGTCTTTCTGCAACAGCTCTTGAAGAGTACATATATGCCCTTTTATGAGGGAATCATGTATCCACATCGATAGATTATCATATTTGGCAGTTGAAAGTCAAAAACTAGATACCATATAAACTAAGGAAAATAGAAGGGTGAAAGCAAAGGAGAAAGAGTTGCATTTTCCATCCCACTCTTTGCTATAAGGTTTCCATGGGAACCCTAGAGTAACACATTGATTCCTAAACCTTGCAGCTATTGGTCCCCAGTTTTTCTCATTGAAGACATCCACATTTTCATTATTGTTCATCATTGCATCATTACCTCGGCCTTAGTGGCTTCCCCTTGTCAAAAACACTCCAACTCTATTCATTTTCTCTGGATTCAAACCCATGTGCCCCAAAACCAGGACTTGATCTAATGGATGTATTGTTGTGTGGATACAGTATTTTAGATGGGTATACTCTGTTCGTAAAGAATATTACACCTGAAATAATCCTTAACATATCAAAACACAAAAAAAGGATAAATAGCAACAATGAGTAGCATACTGTTACAGGAGGTAAAGGCTGCATATTTTTCCCAAGTGGACCAAGAGATGCAGTATGTGAAACCACTGATGACACTAGATTATTTGTGGTAGGCTTATATTGATCGTCTGAAACTAGCCCATCAAGCCAAGAAGAAATAGTCTCGATGACATCATGGTTTGCAGGCAAAATACCCTACCATATCCACCATTAGAAGGCAATAAAGGCATTGGATATCTAGGTCTTGGACCCAAGGGAACACCATTAGTGTTCCCATTATTAAAATTTCCATTTTTTTTGTCTGTTTTTTCCTGATTAGAAGTCGTGGACTTTGACACTTCTCCCTGTTATGGGACAAAAAGGGACAAAAAGCAGTACTCTTCTTATGCAAATAATTCTTTACTCTTTTTTTCTGTGCTAATAATGTCTCAAGTGTTTATAGTTGATATGGTTGATCTATCTTAGGTATTCCCCATTGCATTCACCATAAAAGTGACAAAACTATTTTTACAGTAGAAGGATCATTGGTGTGTTTCTATTCTTTGTGATTCTACTCTTCGACAGTTCCTGTGAAATTTTTATCATATATTCATTAATATAAAACCAACAATAAAAAATTCATTTAGACTAAATGGAACCAAAAACCCAAACAGAGTGAGATTAACAGCCTATGAGACGGACTACTATAAAGATTCTAATTTCTTTCATAATTTCCTGTACACTTGTAAGGACTCAGGTGGTCAGGTGGTTTATTTATGTTGTTGCGGCTTCAATGCTTGACAGTCATTTCAGATCCTTATACAATGTAAACTATTATATCTTGACACATGATTTTCCTGATTGAATTTTCTAAGTGCTTTATTTTTACTTCATTCATTTTCACTCTAGTGAAATTTATCATTTTTATGTAGAGATTTTATCACCACACTGGAACTTTTAAGTTTGTCTTCTTCATGGGTTAGCCATTAAAGGAAGTATGGTACAAATGCATCAACCACTATTGTTTTTTTGTGGCATTTCATGCATAGTCTTACACTCATGAGGATATCTATTTTAGCATTTGAACTGAACGTGTTTCAGCTTGAGCTATACGACTTTACTTGTTTCATCCTAATGATTGATCTATAGGGATGCCATGATGAAGAATACAAGAGAAGGTGGTCATTTATTGTTGATTAGGCCAAAAAACACAAAATGTGAGTCATTGCACTAGTAGAAAATTATGTAATTAGTGACTAGGTGACCAAAAAAGTTAGTCACCACATTTATTTCAAGTGAATTACTACTAAATTTGAGCAATTTCAAGTGACTGAACTAAAAATGACTAACTTAAACGACTAATTTAGTCTAGGAATAAAATATACGACTAGATATTAAGTGATTAAACTAAAAACGACTAACTTAAATGACTAATTTAGTCTAGGACTAAAATATATGACAAGATAATAAGTGACTAAATTAAATGACTAATTTAGTTTAGGACTAAAATATATGAGTCGATAATAAGTGACAAAATTAATAATGATTAACGTAAATGACTACTATAGTCAAAGAATAAAAATATGACCAAATAGAAAGTACAACAAGTATATGAATTAGTCATTTATGTTAGTAATTTGTAATTGTGTCACTCCATAAATGAAAAATTCAATTTTGATACCGAAGTGTCACATTTCACTACAGGGGTCTCTGAATCCATATGTAGTGTTAAAATTTAGAGACGAAGGGGTCTTTGAATCCATCTACAATGTTAAAATTTTGAATACCCTTTTGTCTCTAACCTTAGCAATGAATCCTCTCACTTTGGATTACGTATTGAATCTTGGGGATATCCCAAAGAAAAAATTGATGGGGTCCTTTGTGCGACTAGATCACTAGCACTGAAAACCATTTTCCCCCTCATATACATTATGATATGTATAAAATGTACCCTCAAACATGGTTAAATGTGCTCTTTATACACTTGTAAGCAACATATGTGATTTGAAAGCCTTCTAATTTATTCAGTGTATATATAAACACACACAATTATTCTTAACGACTATTACCACCACCACATTTTCACCCTATTTTAGTTTTTAACAATTAAATATACAAGTATACACAAAATTAGAAGAGATGTGTATTAATGCAGAATAAAGACTTGAACATAGGGAAGTGGTCCGTTTTCGCAATTAACATTTATCAATCTAGAAGAACATAATAAAATTAAATTAAATAAATCAAATAGTTCTATCTAGTTATATGAAATTAACAATTTATAATTCCATCTAGTTATATGAAATTAAAAATTTACAAGGTGCAAGGGATATAAATCTTCCACCATGCATGCTAGTATCTTAAGGTCCACTCTTCATGTTACAATATCACTTGTGATCTTTTCTTTCTCTTGTAATTGTCTAAGAATTTATTTCCATATCTCTATATCAACATCTATTAGTCTTCTGTGTTTTTAATTATTTTAGTTTAGAGAGATTTTTTTTACTATTTACTTAAATTTTCTTAACAATATAGAAAATAAAAATAATTATAAAAATCAATAAAAAAAACATTGTTTTTTTTTAATTATTTTAGTTTAGAGATTTTTTTTTACTATTTGTTTAAATTTTATTAACATAGAAAATAAAAAGAATTATAAAAGTCAATAAAAACATAAATAAAAATAATAAATAAATAAATAGAATTGAATAAAAAATGAAAAAAACTATTTAAAAAAAAATTAATAGGCTTCATTCTAACAACATATACCACCCCATTTTGTTAAAACAAAGAATTAAAAAAAACAAATAAAGAAAGGAAAGAATATCTAAAAGCCATGCAATGTGTGAAATCTTCCTTTTATTATAAGCTATAGCATTCTCTTCATTACCCCCTTTGTCACCAAATTAAGAGTGCGCTCTAGCTATCCCATTTGTCATTGAATTAAGAGTTCAGAGGGCACTATTTATTTCCCTTTTTTTTTAAGCGATCTCGATTTTTTATTTCCCTCCAAGGATTTAATAATTTGGTGGGAGTTTAAAATTCGATGGTTTCAAAATTTGTTTTGAGCCTTGCTGTACCGTAAGGTAATCATCTCAGACTTTGTCCTTCCAGACTGTAAGGTTTCATCTCAAATGTTGAATCAGACTCTGTCCTTCCAAATCGTAAGGTATTCATCTCAAATGTTGAATCCCAAATGCTACATGCATTTTCTAGATTTTAATTAATCCCAAACCCTGAATGCTGCTAGATTTCAATTAATCCCAATGCTGAATGCATTTGCTGATATTTTATAGTGGCACTAATGGCATGATTTCCTCAATTTACAGTGGTTAGAATCTCACATGGAAGGGAAACTTCAGTATTTAGTGGAAGTCACCCATATTTTTTTTGTTGGACAAGATTAACTTGCCTTCTGCCTATGTACTAGTGGTTGGGTTGTGCATGGTACTTGGAGGATCTCAAACACAGTTACAGCCAAGACATATTCTCTCCTAGCTGATTGTGAGGCTGGAAATTTTACTCAACCGAAGCCTGAATCTCTATTTTTTGTTGGTCGTGGGTTCTGAAGTTTACAGTAATGGGTGACCAGTCACCCTTATACACTTTATCATTGCATTAGATTCATTTTGGGCTGCGTGCTACCCCAAAGACTAGTTTTGCATGCGATTCCAAGGCTATCGTTAAGGTTGGACCTGTGTATTCATCATTGGACAACGTGTATTATAAACTAGTATTGGAACGATGCTTTAGGAGAACCAATATTGAAGTCTGTACACTCACCAAATCGATGCCACTAAATATCTGTATGCTGCCAAACATGCACGTTTTGAGCAACTATGGATGAGTCGTAAATGAATTGCTAAAACAACGAATGAAAATGATATCCGTGAGTTATGCCATGTTTATGATAGTGTTCAGGTTTAAATGGAGGCGAAGTCGGCAAGGAAAGATAAAGCTAAAAGTGAAGTTGTGCCAGATCGTGAAAGACAATTTTTGTGTAATTTCCTACCTATGATGAGAGAATATATTTTGAATGTGGTGTGTTCTAATAAATTTTGGGTGAGGTTCGGGAGGATAACCATGTGTTTTTTTTCTTCATTTTCGTAAAACAGTGTTGTGAAGTGGGAAAGTATGGAAAATTGGGGGCGTTGAAGAGTGGAATGGATCCAGCGATGGCAGGGACAGAACCTCAATTTACTCAATCTCTTCATTGTTAGATAGTGAATGATAGTGAATATTGGAAGATAACAGCGGATGTTGCAAGAAAAAATGGGCAATCACAGAGGGCATTACCTTTCAAATGTCGATGGAATAGTGAGTCGTTATTCAATGAAACATCATTCAATGAGTAGCACTTCTAGTACCAGCCCTAATTATACTTCTACTCTTTTTCCTGTCTCCTCCCCTTCGTCCTCATCACTAAGAAGGTTTCAAGTAAGGATGCCTTGTCATATGTTAATATACTGTAATGAAGGAATAATTTTGTGGATGCACTTGGTCTCTGTGAATTTGTTCTGGAAACAGTGCTTATCACCCTCGAAGGTCACATTAGAAATGGAATATGTCTCATGCCAAAGGCATTTGAATGTTTTAATGTAGAAGCTCTTGCGTCTGATCCCCAGAATGCTTGTGCTCTCATGCATTGTCGATTTTTGTACAAAGATGGACACTTCTAGATGCAATAGAGTTTTGTTCTCTCATGCATTGTGGAGTTTTGTACAAAGATGAAGGACACTTCTAGATGCAGTAGAGGTTTGTTTCTCACATTTGATACTATTTGTGATTTTTTTTCTTTTTATGTACTTATTTTTTGTGTTACGTGTTTGTTTGAGCTTCTTTATAGTAGTAGGTTTTTTATATTGTATTTTGAAACCGAATGCATTTGAATATTACTAGGATAACCACAATATATCTACACTAACTATGGTACATGTTTCCCATCGCTTCTCAAGGATGAAGTATATAAAAAATTTGTGACTGTTTCTAATGGTTTGAATGGTTTTAAAGTTGAGAAGAACATGATTTGTTGTTTATTGGAAAAAAAATCCACTGAAATGTAGTAGTATTTTAGAAAAGCTAATACTTTTGGCAAGTATCGGTTGCCCTTGGGATGCCCTTGGGATGAGATTAGAAATCTATATTGTACAAAGCCTTAGCTTTTTATGGACAGTTCAGAGACAACACTGTATTCTACAGTGGATGTTCTATCAAACCTGGGACTAAGAAAGGAAAATATAGGTAACATTATTTTAAATTATCCCAAGATTCTTAGATGGGACCCAAGAAAATCCATGGCAGACAATCTAGATTTTGTAAGTGTTGGATTAGATCAAAAGGAGACGAAAAAGACAGATTTGAGTCATCCTTGCTATTTGCATGATAAATTGATCAAGTTGATTGAAGATATTAATTGCACTGGGCTTGAGAAGCAGGGAATTGTTGTGTCTATCAGAGAACATCTACAAAACATAATGCTCATGACTTCATTGTCGAAGGTTTCTTTAGAAACATTTCAGAATATCCCTTCTGTACAATCAAAACTTGTCCATAAAAGATATGATCTAGTTGTATGTGGCTCTAAAAGAGAATATTTGAAAAGCACAATGCATGTGACTCAATTGTCTAAAGTTTCTTCAAAAAAATTTTAGAATACCCTTTCTTGAAGATTCTCTGCAATGAATACAATAATATATTACCATTCAAACCTCCTCAACAACTCTATACTAAAGATAGCAATAGGATGTTGAGATCCCCTTTCTACTCCAAGAAAAATCATCAAAATATTTTAGAAAAAGACTACAATAATAAAATAAATTATTACCATTCAAACCTCCTCAAAAACTCTATACTAAAGATAGAAATAGGATGTTGATATACCCTTTCTACTCCAATAAAAATCATGAAAATATTTTAGAAAAATACTACAATAATGCTCTCAATCAACCAGCTCCATGATACAAGTTAACAATAACATGGTAATGGATTTGGTTTTGCAACAATCCTCCAAAAATGGCACCAAAAAGTACGGTTCCTCCTCCAAGTGGTTGACCATGTATCTACCTTCACGAACAATGAATGAATCCTCCTTAGAAGCATGTGTGGCCTCCTCCAAAGTGGATTCCTTCTTCAAACCTTGAATGAATGCACAAAGACCATGCAAAACTCCAATAAAGTGGCACTTGTGGCATCATGAGTAGAACTTTCCATCAATATTCAATGCAGAAGATGTCTGGCTACACCTGAGCACTGCTCAACTATCTATCAAACGAACTGGGTATGATGAAGACATCTAGTAGAGGTATTGAGGGTGAAATCTAGTAGATGTATAACTCATTCAAGGCATTGGTAGTAGTGAAATGTTACTATTTAGCATTAAAGGTTTAGTTGTTGACACATTTAAGCCATGTGGCTTGTTACCCAATTTCCATTGTGTATGTTATAATTGCAATCCATGTATATTAGAGCACAGGTGAGGACAAGCCCAAGCAAGAAGAGAATGCAATACAACTGATAAGTGAGATATTCTACCTTGAAGGCATGACTCATTAGGTGTGTAGCTGAAATGAGAGATAGCACAGGAGATATTTTTCCTCTGAGATCCTTACATTTACTATGAAATTTGTAGTAAATGTTGAGGTTTCATAGTGACATGATTTTGCATAGGACTCTAGCAGTTATTTGTATGTCATAATAAGATGCAAATCAAAATTTTTAACAGGAATTGACTTCATCGAAGTCTAGCCTAATCAAACAAGAGGCCTAGTATTGACATGATTATTATACTCTGAAAAAAAGGAGTATTGTTGTAGTACCACTATAAGAATGAAATGCTAAACTTGCCCGCAGTCCTGAAGAAGTCATTCGGACCTCCTTAAGGACAAAAGGTTTTGTTTGATCTTGGATTCTTCATTTTGTATGCCTATCACTTCAAGTGCGTATGCTCTGAAATATTTCGACCTTTGGAGAAGTAATAGTCCTATTGTGGTGTGGGATTCGTTGGATACATGAAGGTGTATTAAAGACTCTAAGGGCTTAGAATACAAGCATTTCTTGACAACTATTTGACACCTAGATATATGAGTCGTATCTATACGTTGATGAGACTTCATGCCTGTCCGAGTTTCAAGAATGACTTCATCTCATGTTCATCCAAGTTTTAAAGATTGAAAGCCATTCTTATCTGAGTTTTAATGGAATATTATAGATCTAGGTACAAAGATTCTTTTGTCTAAGTTTGAGGATTTATTTAATCAATCTCTTCTACCCTAGAACAAAATGACCTATCTTGTGGATTGTTCACTTGAAACAACCTCAATATAGACCGAGATTTTTCTGGCCTGAATATTCTTAAATTTGATTTGAAGTTCTGAACCAGATTACAGTTTTTTGTTATTTAAATTCTCATAAGCAGTTGTTGGAAAGTTTTGGCCTCTCCTCTACTCTTTGAACAAGACTATTCAACATAAGTATGATAAATATTTGTTATCAGAACTAGGGCCTAAAGAACAAAAGTGTCATTGGTGTAACTCAGTTAAGTTTCATGCATGAATATTTTACTGTTTGAAAGGCTAGTTGTCTAAGTATACATGTGATGTAGAATGAGTTCAAGCTTGCAAGAAGACTTCTCTAGTCCAAGGGTTTACAATGGAAGTCTTGATCAAGACTCGGTTCCTAGTAACACCATCTCAAATATTAGCTCTCCACGGACTTGAATTGTGAGCAGTAACCTATTGTGACATCTCCAAAAATTTTATCTTCATAATGACAAGGCAGACAACATACATCTTCAGGACATCATAGGTACATCAACTTAGTTTGATTTATGTCTTTTCTCATTTGAAGGAATTGTCATCAGTTGAAGTAAGTGTGTTGTCACCTACAAAAGTAAAAGCTTCATTATCATCAATTTCTTCATTGGATGGTAGAATGACTTTATTGCAACAGTTGAGATAGTGTAAGGCTGGGAACAGATCATATTAGCGGCATCCAATTCACAGATCCTTTCAAGAATAGAAGTTTCACATTTCTTCACATTACAGGACATTCGTCCTATAAAAGGTAGAAAAGCTAAGATATTGAAAAACGTTCAAAACCCATCATGACCATCATGATCTAGTTAAGGACCTCTCCTTCATAATTTGTAGGGTGTCTAAAGCAAATCATTTGATTCTGAAAAGCGCAGCATGCAAAGTAGTGAGAGCAACACCTTCAGGCATCATTGGTATTTTTACAATAAGAGGATGAAGATTGTGTAAGTCTATAACAAAAACACCCTTATTCGAGATTGACTATGAATCAAGCATTCTTGATCCTTAAAGCAAATGAGAGGCAGAAACACCTTATGATTTGAAATAATATTTGTTATGGCTAGTTAGCAGAGGAGTTCATAATTATGGTACTATATAACCTGGAAGTGACTAGTAGAGGTGTAACTCCTTCAAGGCATTGGCAGTAGTGCAATGTTACTATTGAGCATTAAAGGTTTAGTTGTTGACACATTTAAGCCCTATGGCTTGTTACCAAATTTCCATAGTGTATGCTATAATTGCAATCCATGTATATCATAGCACAGGGGAGTAAAAACCCAAGCAAGAAGAGAATGCAATACAACTGAGAAGTGAGATATTCTACCTTGAAGGCATGACTCATTAGGTATGTAGCTGAAATGAGAGATAGCACAGGAGATATTTTTCCTCTGAGATCCTTACATTGACTATAAATTTTTTTATTAAACATTGAGGTTTCATAGTGACATGATTTTGCATAGGATTCTTGCAGTTATTTGTATGTTAGAATAAGAGGCAACTCGAAATTTTTAACAGGAATTGAGTTCATCGAAGTCTAGCCTAATAAAACAAGAGGCCTAGTATTGACTTAATTCTTATACTCTGAAAAAAAAGGAGTATTGTTGTAGTACCACTATAAGAATGAAATACTGAACTTGCCCACAGTCCTGAAGAAGTCATTCGGACCTCCTTAAGGACAAAAGGTTTTGTTTGATCTTGGATTCTTCATTTTGTATGCCTGTGAATTCAAGTGGGTATGCTCTGATATGTTTGGACCTTTGGAGAAGTAATAGTCCTATTGTGGTGTGGGATTCATTGGATACATGAAGGTGTATTAAATACTCTAAGGGCTCATTCTACAAGCATTTCTTGACAACTATTTGACACCTAGATATATGAGTCATAGCTGTACGTTGATGAGACTTCATGCCTGTCTGAGTTTCAAGAATGCCTTAAGCTCCTGTTGATCCAAGTTTCAAAGATTGCAAGCCATTCTTATCTGAGTTTTAATGGAAGATTATAGATCTAGGTACAAAGGTTCTTCTGTCTAAGTTTGAGGATTTATTTAATCACTCTCTTTTTCCCTAGAACAAAATGACCTGTCGTGTGGATTGTTCCCCTGAAACAACCTCAATACAGACTGATATTTATTTGGCCTGAATTATCTTAAATTTGATTTGAAGTTCTGAACCAGATTATAGTTTTTTTTTGTTTAAGGTTCTCATAAGCAGTTGTTGGAAAGCTATGGCATCTCCTCTACTCTTTGAACAAGACTATTGAACATAAGTATGATAAATATTTGTTATCAGAACTAGGACCTAAAGAACAAAATTGTCATTGGTGTAACTCACTTAAGTTTCATGCATGAATATTTTAATGCTTGAAAGGCTAGTTGTCTAAGTATACATCTGATGTAGAATGAGTTCAAAATTGCAAGAAGACTTCTCTAGTCCAAGGGTTTACAACAGAATTCTTGATCAAGACTCAGTTCCCAGTAACACCATCTCAAATATTAGCTCTTCAAGGACTTCAATTGTGAGCAGTAACCTATTGTGACATCTCCAAAATTTTGGTCTTCATAATGACAAGGCAGACAACATACATCTTCAGGACATCAGAGGTACATCAACATCAACTTAGTTTGATTTTTGTCTTTTCTCATTTGAAGGAATTCTCATCAATTGAAGTAAGTGTGTTGTCACCTACAAAAGTAAAATATTCATTATCATCAATTTATTCATTGGATGGTAGAATGACTTTATTGCAACAGTTGAGATAGTGTAAGGCTGGGTACAGGTCAGATTAGCAGCATCCAATTCACAGATCCTTTCAGGAATAGAAGTTTCACATTTATTCACATTATAGAACATTCGTCCTATAAAAGGTAGAAAAGCAAAGATATTGAACAACGTTCAAAACCCATCATGACCGTCATGATCTAGTCAAGGACCTCTCCTTCATAATTCTTAGGGTGTCTGAAGCAAATCATTTGATTCTGAAAATCACATCATGCAAATAGTGATAGCAGCACCTTCGGGCATCATGGGTATGGTTACAATAAGATAATGAAGATTGTGTAAGTATATAATGAAAACACCCTTATTCGATATTGACTATGAATCAAGCATTCTTGATCCTTAAAGAAAATGAGAGGCAGAAACACCTTATGATTTGAAACAATATTTGTTGTGACTAGTTAGAAGAGGAGTTCAGAATTATGGTACTACATAACCTGGAAGTGACTAATAGAGGTGTAACTCCTTCAAGGAATTTGCAGTAGTGAAATGTTACTATTTAGCATTAAAGGTTTAGTTGTTGACACATTTAAGCCATGTGGCTTGTTACCCAATTTCCATAGTGTATGTTATAATTGCAATCCATGTATATCAGAGCACAGGTGAGGAAAAGCCCAAGCAAGAAGAGAATGAAATACAAATGAGAAGTGAGATATTCTACCTTGAAGGCATGACTCATTAGGTATGTAGCTAAAATGAGAGATAGCACAAGAGATATTTTTCCTCTGAGATCCTTACATTGACTATGAAATTTTTTAGTAAACATCGAGGTTTCATAGTGACATGATTTTTCATAGGAGTCTAGCAGTTATTTGTATGTCAGAATAAGAGGCAACTCAAAAATTCTAACAGGAATTGCGTTCATCGAAGTCTGGCCTAATCAAACAAGAGGCCTAGTATTGACTTGATTCTTATACTCTAAAAAACAAGGAGTATTTTTTTAGTACCACTATAAGACTAAAATGCTAAACTTGTCCGCAGTACTGAAGCATTCATTCGGACCTCCTTAAGGACAAAAGGTTTTGTTTGATCTTGGATTCTTCATTTTGTATGCATGTCACTTCAAGTGGGTATGCTTTGAAATATTTCTACCTTTGGAGAAGTAATATTCCTATTTTGGTGTGGTATTCGTTGGATACATGAAGGTGTATTAAATACTCTAAGGGCTCAGTCTACAGGAATTTCTTGACAACTATTTAACACCTAGATATATGAGCCATAGTTATACGTTGATGAGACTTCATGCCTGTCTGAGTTTCAAGAATGACTTCAGCTAATGCTGATCCAAGTTTCAAAGATTGCAAGCCATTATTATCTGAGTTTTAATGGAAGATTACAGATATAGGTATAAAGGTTCTTATGTCCGAGTTTGAGGATTTATTTAATCACTCTCTTTTTCCCTAGAACAAAACGACCTATCTTGCGAATTTTTCACTTGAAACAACCTCAATACAGACCGAGATTTATCTTGCCTGAATTCTCTTAAATTTTATTTAACTTTCTGAACCAAATTACATTTTTTTGTTGTTTAAGGTTCTCATAAGCAGTTTTTGGAAAGTCATGGCATCTCCTCTACTCTTTGAACAAGACTATTGAACATAAGTATGATAAATATTTGTTATCAGAACTAGGGCCTAAAGAAAAAAAGTGTCATTGGCGTAACTCACTTAAGTTTCATGTATGAATATTTTACTGTTTGAAAGGCTAGTTGTCTAAGTATAAATCTGATGTAGAATGAGTTCAAACTTGCAAGAAGACTTCTCTATTCCAAGGGTTTATAGCAGAAATCTTGATCAAGACTCAGTTCCCAGTAAGACCATCTCAAATATTAGATCTCCAAGGACTTGAATTATGAGCAGTAACCTATTGTGACATCTCCAAAATTTTGATCTTCATAATGACAAGGCAGACAACATACATCTTCAGGACATCAGAGGTACATCAACTTAGTTTTATTTCTGTCTTTTCTCATTTTAAGTAATTGTCATTAGTTGAAGTAAGTGTGTTGTCACCTACAAAAGTAAAATCTTCATTATCATCAATTTCTTCATTGGATGGTAGAATGAATTTATTGTAATAGTTGAGATAGTGTAAGGCTGGGTACAGGTCAGATTAGCGGCATCCAATTCACAGATCCTTTCGAGAATAGAAGTTTCACATATCTTCACATTACAGGACATTCATCCTATAAAAGGTAAAAAAGCTAAGATATTGAACAACGTTCACAACCCATCATGACCATCATGATCTAGTCAAGGACCTCTCCTTCATAAATTGTAGGGTGTCTGAAACATATCATTTGATTCTGAAAAGTGAAGCATGCAAAGTAGTGATAGCAACACCTTCATGCATCATGGGTATTGTTACAATAAGAGAATGAAGATTGTGTAAGTCTATAACGGAAACACCCTTATTCAAGATTGACTATGAATCAAGCATTATTGATCCTTAAAGCAAGTGAGAGGCAGAAACACCTTATGATTTGAAACAATATTTTTTGTGGCTAGTTAGCAGAGGAGTTCAAAATTATGGTACTATATAACCTGGAAGTGACTAGTAGAGGTGTAACTCCTTCAAGGTATTGGTAGTAGTGCAATGTTACTATTTAGAATTAAAGATTTAGTTTTTGACACATTTAATCCATGTGGTTTGTTACCCAATTTCCATAGTGTATGCTATAATTGCAATCCATGTATATCAGAGCACAGGTGAGGACTAGCCCAAGCAAGAAGAGAATGCAGTATAGCTAAGAAGTGAGATATTCTACCTTGAAGGCATGACTCATTAGGTATGTAGCTAAAATGAGAGATAGCACAGGAGATATTTTTCCTCTGAGATCCTTACATAGACTATGAAATTTTTTAGTAAACGTTGAGGTTTCATAGTGACATGATTTTGCATAGGAGTCTAGCAGTTATTTGTATGTCAGAATAAGAGGCAGCTCGAAATTTTTAACAGGAATTGAGTTCATCGAAGTCTGGCCTAATCAAACAAGAGGCCTAGTATTGACTTGATTCTTATACTCTAAAAAACAAGGATTATTTTTGTAGTACCACTATAATACTGAAATGCTAAACTTGCCCACAGTCCTGAAGTAGTCATTCGGACCTCCTTAAGGACAACATTTTTTGTTTGATCTGGGATTCTTCATTTTGTATGCCTATCACTTCAAGTGGGTATGCTCTGAAATATTTCGACCTTTGGAGAAGTAATAGTCCTATTTTGGTGTGGGATTCGCTGGATACAAGAAGGTGTATTAAATACTCTAAGGGTTCAGTCTATAGGCATTTCTTGACAACTATTTGACACCTGGCTATATGAATGATAGCTATACGTTGATGAGACTTCATGCATGTCCGAGTTTCAAGAATGGCTTCAGCTCATGTTGATCCAAGTTTCAAATATTGCAAGCCATTGTTATTTGAGTTTTAATGGAAGATTACAGATCTAGGTACAAAGTTTCTTCTGTCTGAATTTCAGGATTTATTTAATCACTCTCTTCTATCCGAGAACAAAACGACCTGTCTTGCGGATTGTTCACTTGAAACAACCTCAATAAAAACCGAGATTTATCTGGCCTGAATTCTCTTAAAATTGATTTGAAGTTCTGAACTAGATTACAGTTTGTTGTTGTTTAAGGTGCTCATAAGAAGTTGTTGGAAAGTTGTGGCCTCTCCTCTACTCTTTGAACAAGACTATTGAACATAAGTGTGATAAATATTTGTTATCAGAACTAGGAACTAAAGAACAAAAGTGTCATTGGCATAACTCACTTAAGTTTCATGCATGAATATTTTACCGTTTGAAAGGCTAGTTGTCTAAGTATACATCTGATGTGGAATGCGTTCAAGCTTGCAAGAATACTTCTCTAGTCCAAGGGTTTACAACAGAAGTCTTGATCAAGACTCAGTTCCCAGTAAGACCTTCTCAAATATTAGCTCTCCAAGGACTTGAATTGTGAGAAGTAACCTATTGTGACATCTCCAAAATTTTGATCTTCATAATGACAAGGCAGACAACATACATCTTCCAGACATCAGAGGTACGTCAACTTAGTTTGATTTCTGTCTTTTCTCATTTGAAGGAATTTTCATCAGTTGAAGTAAGTGTGGTGTCACCTACAAATGTAAAAGCTTCATTATCATCAATTTCTTCATTGGATGGTAGAATGAATTTATTGCAATAGTTGAGATAGTGTAAGGCTGGGTATAGGTTAGATTAGTGGCATCCAATTCACAAATCATTTCAAGAATAGAAGTTTCACATTTCTTCACATTACAGGACATTCATCCTATAAAAGGTAGAAAATCTAAGATATTGAACAACGTTCAAAACCCATCATGACCATCATGATCTAGTCAGGGACCTCTCCTTCATAATTTGTAGGGTGTCTGAAGCAGATCATTTGATTCTTAAAATCATAGCATGAAAATTAGTGATAGCAGCACCTTCAGGCATCATGGGTACTGTTACAATAAGAGAATGAAGATTGTGTAAGTCTATAACAGAAACACCCTTATTCGAGATTGAATATGAATCAAGCATTCTTGATCCTTAAAGAAAATGAGAGGCAGAAACACCTTATGATTTGAAACAATATTTGTTGTGGCTAGTTAGCAGAGGAGTTCAGAATGATAGTGCTATATAACCTGGAAGTGACTTTTGCATAATGACAACTTTCTTCATGAACAAATTTGTATAGAAATAGATGAATTTTAAACATGATTATGACCTCCAGGAATAATATGTGGTCCTGTTAAGTCTAACCATATGTCTTTATAGTAATAGTATGTGATAAGTAATTGGATAAATCATAAAATTTCTCAGGGACAGTTCCCTCTATAATGATTATGTCTACTAAAATTATGAGTTCTTGGTTACAGATTTTATACTTTGTATAGAGAACAGGATTGTGTCATACATTTTGGCATTGCATTTTACAAAGTAATTGAGATAGTTGTTTACAACACTCGAGCTTTTGAAATTCTGAATCCACTCTTTCTTGATTGCATTTTACTAAACTTGACAGGATTACAGTGAAATTTCATTAGCCTATCGGCCATCTCATGCGGATGCCACATATGAATTCAAATATGGTGTTCATTCAGTTCAGGTATGCTTAAGCATGCCTATTTTTTGAGTAGTATGCCTCTTTTAAATGTTTCTTGCTTTTTAAGATACAACTTAGTGATTTATGTGTTATAACTGCATTTCTATAAAATGTAGGGAGGTGGCAGATCTTCAGCACTAGGAAAAATTGGAAGAGTAGCAGCTGGGGTTGTGGCAAAGAAGATACTTGTGCTAAAATTTGGGACTGAGGTACGGTCATACTACTTTCAGTATTGCAATTTGCAGAAATGTGTTGAGGCTTCTCGTATACTTTTTTCCTCTCTAGATGAACTAGACATTTTTTAATTTTTGGGAACATTATTTCTCTACTACCTTAAATATATATTGTTGATCTTTAAATTTCCAGAAAATAATATAGTCTGGAATACCTCATTTAATTGCAGAAATTTCCAATTATTGAAAGCAGTGTCGTGAATGTTATGTCAAACTGTTTTCTCTATTGGTATCTATGTGAAAATGGCTACAGATAATCATTAAAGGACTCATGATAGGCACGTGGTAAACAATATCATGTATGAAATTGATATTTCTAGGATGTAGGAATTTCCATTTTGTAGTTATTCATAGGATCCGAGCAGAATAATTGTTTCAAGAATTGAAATTGTGCCAAAGATCTGAACTCACGAATTTTACCATGCCCAATTTTAGGCATGTGGCTTGGGAAATACTAAATATTAAGTTGGCTTTCGTTGACACTTAAATTACAGAATTTAAAAATTAAGACATGTAAGTGCTCTAAAGCCATCATCTTCTAGCCATCCTCTAGTTAACCAACAAAATGAGCAATGAAATATTAGTGGAAGTCATGAAAACTAATGAAAATGCATGTTATCAAAATTTCCAATCTGATAGTATGTGTTGAAATTTCTTTGAAACCACCATCCTAGAAATTTACCACCTATCAGATTACAAATATACTGAATAAAGATACGACTGGGATGTTAAATTATCCTAAAACTAGCTATCTAAGCAAACAGATCATATCTAGTTACTTGCTGGAATTATTAACTCAAAAAACTTTGGGATGTAAAGGGGTAGTCAATCAACTAGTAAAAGAGAAAACCAAACCTGGAGTGGTTATGCAAAACTTTTGGATGTTCAGGAGTAGTCAATCAGCTAGTAAAATACCATAGTCGCTGACAACCTCCTTCGACAAACTGCATGAGGCATCTTCAAATACCATACTACACTAGCTTATAAATTTTCCCTATTAAGTAGAACTATCTACTTAATTCATATACCACACACTTCACAGTCTGTGTTGGAATTTTGCAAAGCTTTTGTTTTTGAAAAAACAATAACCACACTAAATATGAATCTCCCTTTCCTTCAAAAGGCTCCCATCTACAATGTGAATGAAAGCCATTCTACTAAGTAACAAGAATAACAACTTTAGAGTACAAAACTTATTGACAAGTACTAAGGCTGTGATTGCAACCACTGATTGATCAGTTGTAGCAAATAAGGGTACATCTAGTGCATGCCAACCCCTACCAAATAATACATCAAAAAATTTTAAACCGCATTGTCTAGGAAGCTTTGTATTTTCACCTATTGAATGTTTTGGAAAATGATCGTCAATGTTTGTATCTCCTTCTTGCCTTTTTGAATGGCTAGTGCTATTCCCAACCCTTGAAATTTTGTTGCCACCACTTCTTTTTAGCAGCCATAGTGTCATTTGTTGTAACTGAAGCACTATAAGCATGCTCACAGGTATTACTGCAAAATTTTCCTAGTTTCAGTATTCTCTGCAAGGAATACAATAAAATATTACCATTCAAACCTCCTCAACAACTCTATACTAAAGATAGAAATAGTATGTTGAGATCCCCTTTATAATCCACAAAAAATCATGAAAATATTTTAGAAAAAGACTACAATAATGCTCTCAATCAACCAGCTCCATGATACAAGTCAACGATAACATGATAATGGAGTTGGTTTTGCAACAATCCTCCAAAAATGGCACCACAAAGTACGGTTCCTCCTCTAAGTGATTGACCATGTATCTACCTTCACGAACAATGAATGAATCCTCCTTAGAAGCATGTGTGGCCTCCTCCAAAGTGGATTCCTTCTTCAAATCTTGAATGAATGCACAAATACCATGAAAAACTCCAAGAAAGTGGCACTTGTGGCATCATGAGTAGAACTTTCCATCAATATTCAATGCAGAAGATGTTTGGTTTCACCTAAGAACTACCCAGCTATCTATCAAATGAACTGGGTATGATGGAGACATCTAGTAGAGGTATTGAGGGTGAAATATAGTAGAGGTGTAACTCCTTCAAGGATTTGGAAGTAGTGCAATGTTACTATTTAGCAATAAAGGTTTAGTTGTTGACACATTTATGCCTTGTGGCTTGGAACCCAATTTCCATAGTGTATGCTATAATTGCAATCCATTTATATGTGGTGCTGGTAAGTCTAACCATATGTCATTATAGTAATACTATGTGATAAGTAATTGGATAAATCATAAAAGTTCTCGAGGATAGTTCACTTTATGATGATTACGTCTACTAAAATCATGAGTGCTCGGTTACAGAGTTTATACTTTGAATAGAGAACAAGATTGTGTCATACATTTCGGCATTGCGTTTTACAAAGTAATTGAGATAGTTGTTTACAACACTATTGGGGCCCTTGTTTTGAATTTTGAAAATAAACAGTTATTCAGTTGTGGATTAGCACGTGGCAGACGCAACCGCGGTAGGCAGAGGAGTTGTCAGGGTTGCGAAGAAGCAAGGGATAGATGGCACGGCTGTCGCGAGAGTAAGTGCAGATGGCAGATTGGCGTACCAAGGAACTGGGAGTGGAACTCCCGACGAACAGAAGGAAATAGAAGACAATCGAGCGAGAAGAAAGGGGAGATTGGCAGTGGCGTTGGCAGCGAAATAAATAGGCAGTTTCCCAACAGTGGAAAGGGGTTGGATCAGAATAGGAGGGAAGAATAGAAGCCACAAGAGAGATCTGTTCTACTGGATGCGTTCTGGTTCTGTCTGTATTTTTGTGTTTCTCTGTATTTCTATGTCTATATCTCTGTTCTACGGGACTTGAATGTAATCAGATCAAGTTGAATCTGCATTGTTGAGCATTGTAATGGTTGTTTTATGTCAGAATTATTGATAATATATTCAGAGGTTGCTGTCAATATTATGCGTTGTGGAATGTGTGATTTCTGTGGTATTTTAAACTTTAATTTGCTTATTAACTGAACGAGTTTCCAAGAGATAGCTTGTGTTTGATGTTGTGGATGAGTTAAATATTGTATTAAGGTGGAACAGCGAACATATCTGGTGCTATTGATCTATTCTTCCACCTCTACGTGGTCACGGCATGCCTCACGTGAGACTCTCTGCTCCCCGGAGTAGAGTGAAAATGTAGGCATGGTGCTAGACTACAGCGGACTCATTGTTGGCTCAATACTCGAACCTGGGTCTTGTCTACAAGACCTGTTTTCTCGCCAACAAATGGTTCTGTTGCCGGGACCCAAAACTTAATTTTGGGAACTAGATCATGGTATCTAGGATATTCGAAAGAGAAATACGAGGGTGGTGGGATAACCACCTCGATCAATTCATCACTCAGCAGGCCGAACTGAGACATCAAAAGGAGAAAGTTGTCAAAAATCTAGTGCTATTTTCTGATTCTGCCAATGATACTTACGAAATATTTTGGGGAAAGTTCCTGGAGGAACTTTACAACTGGTTGCAGAGGCTTCAGAATAAAGCAACAAAGGAGAAGTCAAGGAAAACCAATCGCAAGTGGGTGCATAGAGATCTGGTGGCCCTCAATCGGTTAAACACCGATTTGACCCGAGCTGTAGATTTCTGGGTGGAATCTACCTTGGACAGATACGTAGTAGAGTTTTCAGCAGAGTGCTACCAGTATTTCTCGAAAGCGGAAGGCATCTTCAAATATGGACTAACGGGGAAGCTACTGAAGGAGATTCCACTGTGGATCAAAGCCCTGATGGTGTATGAAGAGTTAATGGAGTTCCAGAAAGTAGGGATGGAAGCATAAACCTCCAATACTGGGGGAAGGGACTAAGGGATAGATGCTACGAGAAATTTAAAAAGGGGGGAGTAGGGAATGGATGTTGAGACCTCAAGAAGGCTAAGGGAATAACATGCACATCGGAGGGCGCAGATCGCCGAAAGGTGGCGGGAGAGAGTGATAAAGGATTTGAAGAGATAGGAAGATAGTCGAAAAGGTAAAGAGGAGGCGCCTCAGGAAATGATGGAAAGGGAAAGCTAGGTGGGTCCCCAGGATACAGAAGGTACCATTAATGATCCAGGTGGATATTGGTGGCCACCTACCTATTTCACTTGGGGCCCCATCATTGTCTCTTTTAGTTTTTTTCACAGCTTACTATTTTTAGCAGTTTTTTGGGTCCTGAACTTCCGAAGCCGTTTTGAAGCCCCAAACAAAGATAGCATGCCGAAGTTACGTCCCTGGGAAGTTGAAACACCAATTTACCCAAACGGGGCCCATATTTTTGGCGCTTCATCTCCTAGGGTTAGGTTTTTGGACGTTTAGAGTTCTCCATTGTTTCTCCATAATAAATAGGCCCTCGAGCCTCATTGTAACACAGTTCAGAGGTCTGTAGCTGCCACATCTCTTCTCATAGATTCGCTACCAACACCCTAGCTATTTTATTTCCATCATGTTTGTAAGCATATTTCTGTGATTTGATATTTATGAAATGAAGCCTTATTTCCACTCTATTTATATGTTTATGGTTATTTCTGTATTCTGTTTTGTTCCTGCATAAATCCATATCAGTGGTATCATAGCGGTTTGCTTTTTCTCGATCCTTCTTTGCATGTCCCCAACGAGGTCGAGGTATAAGGAGTTAGGGCTCGAGCTGGTGGAACCTTTGCAAGATCAGCCTCGCAAACCCGGACAGACACCCATGGGGGATGAAAAGAAATATGAGGGAGCAGCAGATCCTATCAAAATATTGCTCGAGGAGGCCCTCGAAAAACAAAGGAACGCGATGATGGATAACTTTTCCCAGATCCTTCAACGACTGCCCACTGGTAGCGCATCTGCATCCAACAATCACTCTGGAGGCGCGACTCCCTTTAAGGTACAAGTAAACTTTGACATTCCAATATTTCAAGGTCAAATAGATGCAGATGTTGTAGATAAATGGTTGAATCTATTAGAAGGATATTTCTCGGTTCATGACTTTTCCGACCGGGAGAATATTATTTTTTCACTCCTCAAAGCTACCCCCCATGTCAAGGAATGGTGGGAAACCTACTGTGATATAAAGGATGAGAAATAACCCTCTCTGTTCTCAGCCGTACCCACTTGGAATTCTTTCCGAGATGCCATCAAGGAACAATACTATCCGGTGGGGAGCTATGAGGATAAGTACATACAATGGACCACGCTGCGGAAATAAAGGGATCAAGATGTGCATGAGCTAACGAATCTGTTCCATACCCTGCGCACAAATTTGGGTATCAAATATTCAGAGAAACATTTGGTGCTAAAGTATCGCGGTTTTCTGCACATATAAATTCAAGAGGAAATGGAGTTCCTTGACATCTCCTCACTTGGTACGGCATACCAATATGCTGCCAAGATTGAGCAGAAATTCAAATAGAAGAAGCAAGACTTTGGATCTGCGAATCAAAAGCAAGGGAAAGGTGCCCCAAAACTGTAGAACAAAGGACAAATCTAAGGCATGATGGCCCAAGACAACCTGCCAAAGACACAAGCAAAGAAAAACACCGCAAAGCCAAATAAGGACATGGGAAAGTGGTGTGAGTTCCATAAGAGCTCCACTCACAACACAAGTGAGTGTCGTGCCAAGCAGTCGCTGGTGGCCGAGATGAAGGCTGTTGAATCAGATGCATGCTCCGACTCTGAATCAGAACTTGACAAGGTGAATGAAAAAGGGAAGCAGATTATTGATGTGGAGCCCAATGCCACTGTTGCCACTACGAAGATCCAGAAGGAGGAACTAGAAGATCCAGAGGAGGCAGAGCATCTCTTCCACTCCCAGATGTGGGTAAAGGGTTCCTCGCTACGGTTCATTGTCAAAAATGGGAGCCAAAAGAACCTCATTTCAGCAGATGTCGTGAAACAATTGGGCTTGCCGACCACAGTGCACCCACAACCATACACCATCAAGTGGCTTCACCAAGGACGGGATCTCCACATCAGCCAGCAGTGATGCCTTCCCTATAGCATCAAGCCCTTAACGGATGAGGTATTGTGTGACATTGCTCCTATTGATGTTTCTGATGTATTATTAGGCCAACCATACTTGTGGAAGCGACTTGTAGTGTATGAATCCCAGCTTCGCGATGTTATTGTTACTTTGGGAAATAAATTGTACAGGATACCAGAGCCAACTATCTCTTTGGTTACTACAAAACAATGCAGTAAGCTCATTTCCCAAACCAGGAAAAAAAATTTCCTGATGGTTCACCCCCAGGGAAAGAAGAAGACTGTGGCCAAGACCTCCAAACATGGCTCCTCTTCACGACAACAACAAATGGACAAGTTTGTGGAGGAGTACGGGGACATCTTCACCTCACCCACAGGGGTGCCTCTACACTGTCAGGTCAAGCACCCAATTGACGTAACCCCAGGTGCGCCGCTACCCAATGGACTGATCTATAGGTGCTCTGTTCTGGAGAATGATGAAATCAAGAGGTAGATTCAAGAGCTGCTGCAGAAATGTCACATCCGGCCAAGTTCATTGCCCTGTGGGAGCCTGATCGTGTTGGTACAGAAGAAGGATGGGACTTGGAGACTATGTATTGATTATCATGCGCTGAACAAGATCACTGTCTACAATAGGTACCTGATCCCATGGATTGATGACCTTCTGGACCAACTCAAAGGAGAAAAATATTTCAGCAAGATCGACTTGAAGTCTGGGTATCACCAGGTACCAATCGAACCCTCTGATGTGTGGAAGAATGCCTTCAAAGCCAAGAAGGGCCTTTTTGAATGGCTCGTTATGCCTTTCGGATTGACAAATGCTCCCGTAACCTTCATGAGGTTGATGGATGACATCTTGCGTCCATTCACCAACTCATTTGTAGTGGTATACTTGCATGACATTCTAATCTTCAGCCAAACTTGGGAAGAGCACCTCCACCACATCCGAGAAGTCCTCCAAACACTACGGCAACACAAGTTGTGTGCAAATTTGGAGAAGTGCACTTTTGGCATGACCCAGGTTCAATATCTAGGATACATTATTGATGAAATTGGGGTGCATGTGGATCCAGCCAAGATCCAAGTCATTCGGGATTGGCCAGCCCCAACCACCCTAACAGAGGTTCATAGCTTTCTGGGTCTTTCTAATTTCTACCGCAGGTTCGTGTTGGGATTCTCTCATATCACTTGGCCCTTGAGTCAAGTCACTAAGGGAGGAGCGAAAGAAAAATTTTGTTGCTTTGAATCTCAACAGAAGGCATTCGTAGAATTGAAACATCGCCTCCGTTCTGCCCCAGTGCTCACATTACCAACTTGCAACAACTATTTGAGATCGAGACAGATGCCTCTGACTATGCTATTGGGGCAGTTCTTACTCAATAGGGGCATCCAGTGGCATATCACAGTGAGACATTGTCCGACACAGTTCGAAAGTATCCCACTTATGACAAAGAAATGTATTCCATTGTGCAGGCTTGTCGACAATGGAAGCATTACATTTTGGGGAAGGAGACAATCATCCACACTGACAACCAACCCCTGTAGTTCATACAGACACAAGGGAAGTTGCAGAACGATCGCCATCATAAGTGGTCCACATATCTGCAACAATTTCATTTGAACATCAAATACAAGAAGGGTAGCACCAATAATGTTGCAGACTGCCTCAGCCGACCATCGATTGTGGCCATAACCACCGTTCTCAACTCTTGTGGGCATGAGACTTCTGATTGGCCGCTTCTCTATAAGATGCACTATTATGTCACCTGGGACACCTTTGTGTTCTTTCAAGCGAGCGTGCCAAGATGATATGGGAAGCGCACTACAATCGAGTCGCTGGACATTTTGGGGTCGAGAAAACAGTGGCAGTAATACAGAAGTATTTCTATTGGTCGAACCTTCGACAGGATGTCAGGAAGTACATCAGATCCTGCACTGCTTGCGCCATTTCCAAACCGACCATCAAGAAGCAAGGGCTCTATACTCTGCTACCTACCCCTAGTCAACATTGGGAATCCATCTCCATGGATTACATGTCAGGCCTTCCTTCTAATAAGAATGGAAACGACTATATTTTCGTGGTATTCGACAGATTCTCAAAGATGGCCATTATGGCGGCTTGCAAGAAGAATATCATAGCAGAAGCCACTGCTAAACTCTTCTTTGAACGAGTATGGGTGCACTTTGGGATCCCACAGTCTATCATATCAGATCGCGACAGCAGGTTCCTCAACACATTTTGGTCCAGCCTCTGGTCAATGTTGGACACCAAGCTCACCAAGTCCACAGCTTTCCATCCCCAAACTGATGGCCAGACAGAGGTCATCAACAGGATGATTGTACACATTCTGCACATGTACAATTCAAACCATCCACGCACATGGGATGAGAGCCTTCCTTATGTACAACACAGTTATAATCGGGCTCTACAAAACTCAATCGGCCACAGACACTTTCAGGTGGGCTTTGGATTCCATCCGCTATGTCCCATAGACGTAGCCATGCCATATGCAGCTACTCAGGCCAATTCGGCTCATGTCTAGTCTGAAGCTAACAAATCAAACAGCTTCATCGAGTGCATTCAGCACATCCGCCAACAGGTTCATGACATATTGGACAGAGCCAATGCTAAGTACAAGCAGCGACATGATCAACATCGGGTGCCACCAACATCGGGTGCCACACAACTTCCAGGTGGGTGAAAAGGTGTGGCTACATTTGTAGAAGGAGCACCTCACTGAACCCCATCGCAAGATTCGCCCGCTCTAATATGGGCTGCACACCATCACCAAGGCTATAGGGAACAATGCCTTTGAGCTCAGTATTCCACCATTCCTTGGTCTACACCCAGTATTCAATGTATACCGCCTTCGTCCCTCCTTCCCACCTCTATTGGACACCTCTGACATTGCAGAAGAACTCACACCAAAAGAGTTAAACCTAGACTGCATGAAACAGGCCACCACAGACTGTATCATGGACATGCAAATCAAGAGAAATTGACGACAGAAGATCAAATTGTATCGGGTTGCCAAAGTTGGCCAACTCCTGCACCAAGGCAATTGGTTCACTAGGGACCAAGTTCAACAGAAGTTTCCTCATCTCATGGAGGAACTCCACGCAATGGGGACCATTGCTTCCTAAGGAGGGAGGAATGATCCAGGTGGATATTGGTGGCCACCCGCCTATTCCACTTGGGGCCCCACCATTGTCTCTTTCATTTTTTTTCACAACTTACTATTTTTAGCAGTTTTTCAGGTCCTGAACTTCTGGATCCATTTTGAAGCCCCAAACAGAGATAGTATGCCGAAGTTATGTCCCCGGGAAGTTAAAACACCAATTTACCCAAACGGGACCCATAGTTTTGGTGCTTCATCTCCTAGGGTTATGTTTTTGGACATTTAGAGTTCTCCATTATTTCTCCATAATAAATAGGCCCTCGAGCCTCATTGTAACATAGTTCAGAGGTCTGTAGCCACCACATCTCTTCTCAGAGATTCGCTACCAACACCCTAGCTATTTTCTTTCCATCATGTTTGTAAGCATATTTCTATGATTTGATATTTATGAAATGAAGCCTTATTTCCTTTGTACTTCTATGTTTATGGTTATTTCTGTATTATGTTGTGTTCCTGCATAAATTTGGATCAGTTAAAGAAGTTCGGCAGGTGCATAGGATACTAGCCCAAATGGAAGAAGGAAGGACGTCTGATAAAGGAGATGCAGACGCGCTCCCCGAGGAGGTATCTGATTTTGAGTTGTACGTTGCAATGCAGCACTTACTTGGAGAAAGGCCAGCAACCATCTCTCAAGGTATTCCTACTCCCCAAAGTTTGAGTAGCACTAGTCCCCACCTTCCCCTGTTAATTTATCAACCCCCAAGTAACATTTTTGTGAAATTACGTGAATTGAGTAAATTTCATAATAGTCAGTTGTCAGCAATAACCTATGCTAGTAGTAGTAGTGCCAGTAGTACAATCTGGCAACCAGGAACCAACGGGTTCATTCTAATTACACCGACGCATGTAAACATGGATGGATCTTTTAATCGGTACTGAGAATTCTCTGGGAGGGGTAACGATGACGTGGAACAGCACTAGTACCTCTGCGGAGCCATTTGGAGGGCAAGGTAGACCCTAGATGCGGGAAAACTGATAGAATTTCAAACAACTCTCCGGGAGAGAGCGCTACGTTGGTTCATCAAATGGTCAGAAGCCCACCACAATCCAGCAATAGCGGATGTAAAGAGGGACTTTGTGAAAGAATTCAAGTTGCCTCAAATGGACCAACAGGGTCTATCTGAATTATGGGAAATCAAGCAGAGAGAAGGAGAGACTGTGTGGGATTTAATGCGCAGATTTAAATATGCGATTAGGAAACTCAGTTACCCAATCGACCCAATGTTAAGTCCCTATATTACTAGTGTAGTCCCTTATTATGTTAGTGTAGCCCCCCTTATTATTATTGTTGTACACCTATAACCCCCATATTGTTATTATTGTTCTTTTACATTATTATTGTTAGGTCGGCTAGGATTACATTGTGGCCCCACTAGGATTACATTGTGGCCCCATGGACTCCTATATATAGAAAGGATGTTTTGTCATTTGTATCATCGAAGAATTGTTCATTCATGTAATGTATTGGAGGTTGCCCCCTCGAAGTGACTTATTTCTAAGGCATTGATATCTCTTCTCTTCTATTTTTGGAGCTAGTTTCTCAACATTTGGTACCAGAGCTGGTTTGGATTCTAGGGTTTCGCTGCTCCAAACAGGTCATCATGGAATTTTCGCTATAACTTTTTTTCTACGAAGTTTCAGAAGCTGAAATTTTTAGGGTGCGAAGCCGAAATCCGGAGGAAAATCGTCGCACAATTTCAGAGCTTGGTTCACAATATTTTCGGAGATAGGATCTGTGGAAGTTAGGTCATTTTGCAGGCTCCTGAATTTAACCTAAACAGGTCATTGTGGCATTTTCGCTATAAATTGTTTTCTACGAAGGTTCAAAAGCTAAAAGTTTTAGGGTGCGAAGCTGAAATCCTAAGGAACAGAGTCGCAAAATTTTAGAGCTTGGTTCGCAATATTTGAGGAGATATGGTCTGTGAAAATTAGGTCTTTTTCAGGCTCCCGAATTTCATCTCAAAGAGGTGATCGTGGGAAAATCTTCATAACTCTCTCTCTGAGCATCAGATTGGAATTTTTTAAAAAGTGGCCACAAGAAAACGGACTAAAGTTTTCAGAATATCAATTTCAGAACCAAAGGAGGAAACAATGACACGTGGCAAGTTGTAAAAGTTCACTCTACTGAACCAGTCCATAATTAGGTCATCGTAGGAGATTGGGCACAACTTTGTCTTCAAGAATCTAAATCAGGTGTGGAATTCGAAAGAGAATTCAGAGGGCTACCTCAGGGAAAAATTTCAGTTATTGAGGATCCAAAATCACATAGATAATTCAATTTCAATATTGAGCTTCTCAAAAGAAAGAAAAAGGTGTGTATTTGGTTTTTAAAATTGCATAACGTTTGTTTGAAAAATTAGTTTCAAGTGATTCCAAGGGCATATTTAAGAATTTTTACCAGTATTGGGTTCTATAATGCCTCCAAAAAAAAATCCCATACCCATTAAGCCCTCAAAAATCTATACTATGATGCATGAAGAGGAAGAATTGCATTATGAGATATTGAAATTACGGTACCAAGTGCAACAAATTTCGATCTTACGAAGAGCAACCGAAGATGACATAGATGGTTTAAAAGTAGAAATAGAGGCTAAGTTGGATGGTTTGAAGGATCAAATAATAGCTAATATGGATGACAAATTAGTGGAAGATAACATCGAGCATCAACAACAAGTTCTCCAACTCTCAAAGGATAACCTAACTTTGGTACAAAATCTAATGAAACAACAGGAATATCAACATCACATTGAAAGAAGTTCTAAAGTAGTCACAGAAACAAGAACTCAACAAGTACGATCAATTTCAGAGTATCTCAACAAGTGGAAGAACTTTCCTATAGAAGATTCTACATGGGAGGATGATAATTTTATACAGAAGCATCAAGAAATAATCAAGCGTTGAGGAAAACACTTGTTTGAAGGAGAGGTGTATGTTAAGTCCCTATATTACTAGTGTAGTCCCTTATTATGTTAGTGTAGCCCCCCTTATTATTATTGTTGTACACCTGCAACCCCCATATTGTTATTATTGTGCCCTTACATTATTATTGTTAGGTCGGCTAGGATTACATTGTGGCCCCACTAGGATTACATTGTGGCCCCATGGACTCCTATATATAGAAAGGAGGTTTTGTCATTTGTATCATCGAAGAATTGTTCATTCATGTAATGTATTGGAGGTTTCCCCCTCGAAGTGGCTTATTTCTAAGGCGTTGATATCTCTTCTCTTCTATTTTTGGAGCTGGTTTCTCAACACCCAAACCATCAGAGGAACTGTTTCATCAAGGCTCTTCTTCCCTTGACGAGAACCCCCTTGACACAGCAAAAGATTGAAACATTGCAGGATGCTTTGGAGCAAGCGATGAAAATAGAAGAAATGGCGGGTTACCCGCAAGAATATAAAGGAGGAGCAACCTCGCAAGACCCATCCATCATGGGACTACAACATCAAATTGCGAGTTGATTGAAAAACTCAAGGAGATGAAACCACTGAGACCAGCAAGACCGAACGTTTGGTGCACCCATTTTCTGATGGAGGGACATGTAGTGACCGAATGTCCTCGGTTGTGGGGCCATAACATGGGAACCTCAGCAGCAGGAGCTCAGGGGGCTCCACCGATGGGAGGTTTCGCACAGATAAACGCGCAGGGGAAGTATCCGCAACAACAGCAGTATGCCGGATTTCCGACACAGCAAAACCTAGCGGCCACAGAGTATTGTGAGATATGTAAGAATATAGGTCATCAACCTCACATGTGCCCAATCTTACAGAAGTATTCCAGTGTGCCTAAAAACATGTACTGTGAGTTCTGCACCTCAACGACTCACAGCACAGAGTAGTGCCGGGCTCTGGATGCACTACCGGAAAGGTTGGATAGGCCCTCATACAGGGTAAATGAAGCCCCACGTGGAAGAGGTGGAGGCATGAGAGGGGGTCGTACAGGAGGGAGAGGTCCGTTGAGATGCTACAATTGTGACCAGGAGGGTCATGTTGCCCGAGAATGTCCACTCCCCAGAAGGCCCTGGTGTTCCTAATACCGCGTGAACACACATGCCACAGAGGACTGTCCCGAACTTATAAAGAGATGGGAGGAAAGAACAAGACAAAGGGGGGAAATTTTGGTAAATGCAGAGCCAAGGATGCTAGAGAATCAAACAATGCAGAACGTGGCCATAGTCACATGAGGAGGTAAGAAAATAGGAGAAGATGCCTCAAGAATGGAACCAATAAAATTGGTCAGACAAGCATCCCCAAAACAACTTATCAGACCAGAAACTCAGAAGCATTATTTCAGAGAAGCGGCACAGACCTTCACCCAACTAGGGGGAAGCAAAGGGTTGGAACTACGACGTGATAAGGAAGATGGTGAGAACCCAACCGACTCAGAAACGATGATCCAGGACTAGTTCCAGTTGTTCCTGAAAATCGATAACAATGCACAAAAGCTAGAACAGCTAAAGTAGAACCTTGAGGAGGTGGTGTAAAAGGGACCAAGGGCAGAGCAATTGATCGAGACAACCCAAAAATATGTACAGAGATTAAAAAGGAACAAAATAAGAACTAGGAAAGAGTTCCGAGTAAATACACAGGTTGCGGGTTTTCAAATCAAGGACACTATGCTTGATTTGGGATCCGACGTCAATATATTGCCAAGGAAGACTTGGGAGGCGTTAGGAAGGCCAAGTTTGACCTATTCACCAATCCAACTTTGGATGGAAAACCAGTACTGCATTGTGCTAATCGACAGGTTGGAGGAAGTTGAAGTCGATATAGAAGGAGTAAAAACCTGCACAGATTTTTAAGTCATTGATATAATGGGGGACAAGGATCCATATCCCACGCTATTAGGAATCAACTGGGCTTTTTAAAAATATGCCATAATAGACCTGAAAAAGGAGCTAATGATTTTTGAAGATGGCGAGGTCATGGTTACTCAACCACTGGATCTGTACCAAGGACCCAAATACACGGAGACATTGGACAATAGAGAAGATACCCAGCTTCTAGACAATCTATATCAAATGACTACAGGAAAAAGGGAAGATTATATCAACGCAACAGTAAGCGTTTTAGTGAGCTATATAAGTGTCAAAAGCTCAAAATTGGGCTTAGAAATAGCCTGGGAGGACTAGCAGCAAGGGGGGTACGAGACAAATACAAGAAGATGCACCAGTATTGGGCGAATCAATTGGATCAGGACCGAGGTAAGAGAGTACCCCATCCTATCTAATATCGAAGATGTAAATACCTTCATTACAAAATTAGAAGACAAAGTGCCAGAGGAACAAAGAGTACCACTGATGGACGTAGCTCTCCAGTCCACAGCCGCAAGATGGTGGAAAAATCATCACAACTCCCTGTTGCGGTGGGATTCTGTTGTGGCTGCTCTAAAGGCAAGGTTCAAAGAAGAAGAAGGACCTCAGAATGAAAAGAAGTATCAAGGGAACTTAGACCCCAGAGCACATCTTAGAACATGTCAAGAGATATGGAGAAACAAAGGATACCCAGAAGAACTATGGGTACACAAATTTATTCACTCTCTAGATGTAATCCCGCAGGCCTGGTACTTAACGGAGGAAAAGAAAAGAGGAATCGGCTCATGGCAGGAGGTTGTGGACAAGTTCACGTAGTGCTTTTCCTTTGAAGGAAAGACAGAGCAGATATCGCAAGCATTGTAGGTGATCAAAGGGATATTGTTCTTTCTGGAGATTCAGGTGGAGGACGAACAACTGGTTCTGGATCACAGCTCCAGACAAAAGGTAATCTATCAGAGGATCGATAGTGAAATGGACGATGACAATATGGAAGACCTTAGGCACCTGTATTTTGAAGAAACAGAAGGAGACAGGGATGTCAAAGAGGAGCCAACAACAGAAGGAATTCATCTTCTTCCGTTAAAGACAAAGAAGTTAAATCTTGGAACAGAGGACAAACCCAAGATGGCTACAATTGGGGACTACTGGGACGAGCAGAAAACCAAAGAAATATTCAATCTGTTAAAAGAATACGAGGATTTTTTCCCTTCATCAGTTGCATATATGAAGGGGATCAAGGGAGGTAAGGGGGAGATGAGAATCACCTTGAAACCGGACGCAAGGCCAATCAAGCACCGGCGATATCGCGTGAATCCAAGAATAAAAGAGAAAGTCAAAGCAGTGATCGAAAAAATGCTGAAGGCAGCACTGATATTTCCAGTAGAAGAGGCAGAATGGGTAAGTCCCATAGTCATACAGAATAAGAAGGAAAAATCATAAATCTGAGTCTGTGTAGATTACTAGAGTTTAAACAATGCATGCATACACGACCCATTCCCTACTCCGTTTAGCAATGAGGTCTTAGACAACGTTGCGGGGAATGAAGCATACTCGTTCACTGATGGGTTCTCTGGATACCATCAAGTGCGAATAGCTGAGGAGGATAAGAATAAGACAACGTTCACCACATAATGGGGATCCTTTGCATACAATGTGATGCCATTCGGATTAAAGAACATACCTGCAGTATTCTTCAGAATTGTAATAGCGGCATTTAGAGAGTACATCCATAAATTCCTAGAATTATACATGGACGACTCGACAATTTACAGTTTTTTAAAGGATCATGCAACATTGCTAAGAATAATGTTTGACAGATGCCAACAGCTACAGATCTCTTTAAACCTGAAAAAGTGTATTTTTGCAGTTCCATTTGGAACATTATTGGGACATGTGGTATGTAAGCAAGGTGTCTGTGTCGACCCAGCCAAGGTAGCTATCATAGTCAATATGGAAGCACCAGGAATGGTGAAATAGCTGAGGTCTTTATTGGGACACACGGGCTATTATAGGAGATTTATTAGAAACTATGTGAAGATTACAGCACCCCTGGAAAAACTATTAAAATAAATCAGAGGTGTTCCAATGGACAAAAGGTTGTAAGGCAACACTAGATACTTTAAAGGAAAATCTGGCAAGTGTGTCGATACTAGTTCACCCAGACTGGGACAAGCAGTTTCATGTACATATCGATGCTTCTGGCATCACACTTGGAGTAGTATTGGCGCAACCAGGGGACACGTCAGTCGACCACCCAGTGTACTTTACAAGTTGCAAGCTATCCACTGCAGAATGGAACTATACCACGACAGAGCGAGAGGCGCTCGCGATGGTGTACTTGCTTCAAAAATTCCGCCACTACCTACTTGGAGGTAAGTTTAAATTCTTTACAAACCATTCTGCATTGAAATATTTAGTGAACAAGCTAGTTTTGGAGGGGAGGATATGCAGATGGCTCCTAATCTTCCAGGATTTCACGTTCAAGGTGATTGTGAAGCCTAGAAGGCTGAATGTAGGGCCCGATCACCTGTCCCGGTTGGAAAATGGAGAGAGCGGGGGATCTCTAGACGATCAGCTACCTGATGCTGATCTTTTTAGAGTGGAAGCCATTCCAGATTACTTGAACGAGATCGTAACATATCTAACCACAGGACAGTGCCTGGAGCAATATACGCCAGTACAAAAAATACACTTGGTAGTTCGAGCTGTGGAATACCAACTAATAGCAGGGCATTTGTACAAAATGGGACCAGACGAAATCCTCTGAAGATGCGTCCTAGACCATGAACGAGAAGCCATTCTATGGGAAAGCCACAACAGTGTCGCAGGAGGGCACGTAGGTGCAAAGCCCACAGTAAGAAAAGTATTGTAAGCAGGGCTATGGTGGCCAACACTGCATGCAGACAGCAAAGAATTTGTGAAAAAATGTGATGTCTGTCAGCGGACGAGAAGACCATCACATGGGGACGAACTCCCACTCCAACCAGTGAAGGTACTGCAACCATTTGAGAAATGGGAAGTCGACTTTATAGGCCCAATCTCACCAATAGAAAGACATTCAAAAGTGAGGTACATAATCACCGCTACGGACTACTTGACAAGATGGGTCGAAGTGGCAGCAGTAACGAATTGCACGGCAGAGACGGCCGCAAGATTCATTTTTGACAACATAATCAGTCAGTTTGGGTGCCCAAAAATCCTTACCAGCAACCAAGGTACACATTTCCTTAATGACACAGTCAAATATTTGCTGGAAACCTTTATGATACAGCACCACAGAAGCAGTCCCTATCACCCACAGGCCAATGGCACAGTAGAGGCATTTAACAAAATATTAGAGAAGGGACTAACGAAGATCTGTAATGCACAAAGGGATGATTGGGATGAACGAATATCGGTGACACTGTGGGCCTACAGATAAATAGTGAAGCGACTCAATAACCAAACACCATTTCAACTGGTATACAGTCGGGAAGCAGTAATCCCAGCCGAGTTCATGATACCAAGTCTTTTGGTCGTGACATCTATACAATTATCTGAAGAATAATCACTCAAGGAAGCTCTATAGGAGCTACCAAATTTGGAAGAAGAGAGATTCTTAGCATAATTTCACCAAACAGTCTAAAAGGAGAGGCAACAAGCTTGGCATGATAGACACATTAAGCACAAGACTTTCCAAGTTGGAGATAAGGTTTTGCTATATGATAGCAAGTTTCAGAAATTCCCAGGGAAGTTGCAGATGCACTGGTTGGGATTGTTCCATGTGATTGAGATCAAAGACTCCAGAGCAGTTCGGCTCGCTCAGCTGGATGGAAAAATTTTACATGGATGGGTGAATGGCGCACACCTGAAGCCCTACAATGAGTAAGTTCACTGCTTTATTTCTTTTCTAATAACTCTCACAACCGAGAGGAGTCAGTAGGGTAACATAGATTCAATAACTCTCTCGCACCTGAGATGAGCATTAGTTAGGATTTGCATTGTCAAGCAAAACCAAATAAAATATATTCGTTGTGTTGCGGAGACCGCAATGCAACCAATTGTGGTCAGGGAAGGGTAGCAGTCAGTAGGTCATCCACGTTCGATACAAAAACCATGTCATACGTCAGCCCGTTATCATAATGCATCATATTGGTGTCAGTCCGTAGGATTGCCAGGATTTGAAAATAATTGCCATAATTAGAAACAACCATACCGTAATAAATGTTTCCATAATTAGCCATAACCACCAGCTGTCGTGTCTGCCCAAATCCCAAAACCCCAGTCATAAAGTGTCAGAACACACCTCCGACGGTAACTAATCGCACGATTATAGCCGCAGAGGGGGCCAAAAAGAAATTAATTAGTTATGGGGTCTCATCAACCTCCCTCATGTCGGGTAGTTACATAACCCGCATGCAGAAATAGAGCGAGAATGCCGGAAAAATCTGAGAAAGAATTAGAAACTTCCCAAGTGTTGTGGCCAGCAACAACCCCCCTTCTTATTTAGTATTATCACTACTACTAAATAAGTGGGGGCCCTTAGTCAAAAAATTTTAAAAATTGATTAGTGCTTATAGTTCCTTTTTCAATAAAACTTACTATCATAAACTTAGGAGAATACCCCTTAAAAAATCTAAAAAGGCTTAATTTTTATGATAAGGTAGGATAAAATCATTCCGTAAGAAATATCGCATCGCAAAAAAGGTAATGGATGCCTCCTTACAAGCGGAATTCTAAGATTGCGAGATCGCAATGCGAAACTACGCACTAAAAACATTCATCGCATCGCATGCCTCAAATATCACTTACGCTGAAGAACCTCAAACCACCGATATGCGATGGCACATATCGCAAATCCCATTTTGCAGAAAATACATTAACGAATGATTGTCATATATTTTGATTCCACGATATTGCGGTATTTCGATATTGCGATTCCACGAGATTGCGATCTGTGATACTGCGATCTACGATATTGCGAAGCAAATCAAAGATCGCCTTATCGCAGAGCTTTAGGGCTCGTTGTACGAAAAATATTTTTCCATAAACCGAGATCTGATTATGCGCTTTAATGTTAATCAATGAGTTCGTTGCCAATCATTAATGAAATATGGTTTTGTTCTGATTGAAGAGCCATTTCACGTAAGGTGGTATATTTTATATGTCTTCGGCATTTAAAGCTTTCCCGTCACCTTTTTCTTATCATTATTCTCACCTCATTTGTAAACTGCAGGAACGAAGAACATAAAACTATACAAAACAGTATTCAGGATATTATGGGAAAGAAAGGCAAAGATCCGAGTTCTGAAGACAAAGAAATGACGCCCTTGTATACAGACACCGTCTGTAATAAAGATGCTGGTATTACTACTTGGGAAGGCATGTACAGTCTAATTGAGGAAGAGAATCCCAAAATGATGGAGGTTACAACTACTGTAGGCTCACATGGGTCTTCTGAGACGTCTATTACAGAGCTAGCTTGCTCGTTCTTGCACCGGATAGCGGCGAGGCCCAAAATTATTCCATACACAGACATGGTTAAATGGGTACTAGACAGCGCTGACATCACAAATAGACAATTTAAGACTCGGGGTCAAGGACTCCTTGGCTCATTCACGCCACAAGATTTGAGACTCATGTATCATTTACTAGAGCCACAGGCGACTTATAACAAACAGTTCATAGAGAAGTTTGCTAAAGAAAATGAAGACCTGGAAAAATGCACCAAGGACTAGTCAAGGAGGGACGAACCACTAAAAAAGGGATAAACATGGTATGTATAGTACTGGTTCTCTCACCTCCCCGTATTGTTTTGGTGCTGCTATGCTTTGTAGACTTTTTGGAAAGCTAGACATTAATAAATTTTCATCTGAATGGCTACCATTATTGGATTCCACAATTAATGCTACTGTTGTAGATTGGGCTAAGATATTATCTGACAACTTAGCCACAACCATTTTAAATTACCGGTCTAAAATAACTATTTCTCAGAGAATTTATCCCCCTTTCTACTTATCTGCATATGTGATGGATGCAATCTGTTATATTTCCAAGTTTCCTTTAATGGGTTGGAAATGGACGACTCAAGACCCCTTACCCATTCATATTTATCACAAAGAATTGTGGGATTCCAAGTTCACTCCGTATTTCTACAAGATTTGTCATGGAATCATGTTGCCCCATGTACAAAATGTTATATGATAAAGATGCTCCAAGATTTTCTCCCGAAGCGGAGGTAGATATACTCCCTGTCGCAAGATGGTTCGGAGAAGAACTGTTTACATATGTCAGGGTATTCAGAAGTCTCGCTTCCCCTCATGTCTTACCTTTATATGTTCCTGATAAACTCATGGCACGAGAAATTTCTTATCAAACCTGTGGAGAAGGAGGTTTGACTAAAGATTTGAAGAACAAAAAGAAGGCTATTTGGCCACAATTTCCTGTGTCTTGTGGGGCCTTTTCACTATTTGATGTAGGCCATGCATTCAAAGAAGTAAATCACATAACATGTCTACGATTGTTCAAATTTCCAAGAAGACCATTCGACCCTTATGATATTGCTAAGAATTTCACTATTGCAGTCAAAATAAAGGTGTTTTCTAAAGAAGATGATCTTTTTGATGACATGTTCCAATAGAAAGCTACACTTAAAGAGGTTCTACATTCGGCCCAAATGCAATTTCCTCCAGCAGAATTTCAAGAGTTCAAGATATACAGGGAAAGGAGGTTAGCTACTATCCCTTTGGATAAATTATGCTTGTAACCCATAAGGGAACCAACTCCCAGTATTAGTCTCAGTGGAAGTTCAGACACAGACAGATCTAAATCTAAGTCCGGGAGAGAAACGTCAGAACACTCTAAGAGGTCTGAAAGTGACCATGATAAAAGTGAAGGGTTAGTAAAGGATACTGCCCAGTCAAAGGAGCTCCCACAGCAACAGGTTTTGACCTCTTCACAGCTAGATCCTCCCCCTCTCATCGTCCAGCCACCATCAGTTAGAACCGAGCTAGATAAATAATGGGAGACATTCAATGATTTAATCAATATTTAAGGATAGAGCACAAAGACACCTGTGAGTAATGTATGGGCAACAAAAGATATAGTCACAGAAACAATTAGCAATGTCTCAGAAATGGAACATATTCCCATTACCCCATCCTTTGAACTTATGCTCAAAATAGAGGAAATTCCTCCTCTTGATGTATTTTATAGTCCACAACACAAGGCAGTAGTGAGAAGACAAAGAAAGAGAAGGAGATTGGAAAACGTGCTCTCTCATGATGCAGAGAAATTAGACATCCTATGGCAAGATCCTACCACCGATCCCACTGAAAATCTCACCAAATTATCTCAGATCGCAGGAGCACATACCTCTACAACCATTGATAAAGCATCTGAGGTATAGAAACTACTGAAAGAAAAAGAAAATCAAATACAGGTTTTGCAGCAACAGCTGCAACAAGTCAACGCCAACAACGAAGCACAGAAACAGCTTGAAAGATTACAGTAGGATTTCCAACAAATGAAGATAGTGTATTAGAACAGTTTGGCTGAAAGAGAAAAACAGTTACAGGTTATACAAGAGATGCACAAGGATGATCCTAAGCTCACAGAATCCATTTCCTTAAATGATCAACTACTGCAACAACAGGAAGCATTATGCCAAAGAATATCACAGTGGAACTCTTATTGCGAAATAAGCGATAAAATCACTAATCAAGTCTTAGACTTACGACATGATTATGATTTAATTGATAAAAGAGTTACTGAATATTTGGCTTGGCAAGAAACAGAGGAGGGGAAGAGAGCAGGCGCACCAATATTCAACGACAATCACAAAGAAATGCTCTTTAACAAGTGGGATGCACAAATCAAGAAAGAAAAGCAAGTGGCAGAAGAAGCAGCCACAGCAGAAAATAGTGTTATTGACTGCATAATTGAAAATTTGCACAAGGCAAATCTGATCTCAGAAACCACTCTAGGGTATCTACCGAAAGTACGGCAACTGCAAACAGGCTGGAGACAGAAGGCTCAAGAAAAGGCAGAATCAATCAAAAGATTAACTAAGTTGAATTGGGATTCTTAGTGGGTGTATTTGGTAAAACCACACAGCCAGTGCATGACTCTCAAATGTATCATCAATTCTGCCGAGAAGATGACGCCGGCTCTTTCCGATTCCATTTTCACAGGACAGTTAAAGGCGGAAGTCGGCCGGCCGACTCTTCTCAAACAAATGTTGAACGCTTGTGATTTCAAGGAATAGATACACAAATACTTAGTTGTTAGTTTTAATTTTAGATTTAGTGTTAGTATTAATTTTGCTTTATTTTTTCCTGAAATAAGGATGGTCATCTAAACCGTATCCTACATTATTGTAATAGATTATTTTTAGATTTAGTTAGTAGTATTTAAACCCTTCTCATGCATTTAGAGAAGGGTCCTGAAATTTTTCAAAAACTTGTCCTCAGAACATGCACTTTTGTACCCTCCGAGGAGGTTTTGATGAATGAATGGAATAGGATTTATTGATATCTGCATTTAATATCTACTACTGATGTTGCACTTTTTTACTCTTAGTGGATGTTGGACTAAGAAGAGATAAGTCATTATTGCTTGAAGCTCATGAGTAGAACTAGTTATAAATGGTACTATTATCTCTTAACTATTTCTGCCTTTGTGTTAAAGTGATATTTATGTTCAGTTGTTTATATATTGATGCGTGAATCCTTGAGTTATCATTTGGCACTTCTGTACGGTGATAGCTATTTGTTTATGCTTAATATATGAGTAGCTTATTATGCGATATGTTTTTCACAACTGTTTCGTCTAAATTTTTATATGAAGTGGTTTATATCCATTGAATTATTTTCTCATAACAGTTGAATGATCTTTATTATCAATTGTTATTTGAAATCATTTTAGATCGCATAACGGAAAAATTACATCTCGGGTTAGTGTAGAATTAGATATTTTTGTTTATTACAATAAAATTGCATGGTATTACATTAGAGTTAGAATAAAAGCATTTTACTTAGGAACTTTTAGAAAGGAAATATCAATTCTCAACACACACACACACATATTGGGAAACTGGTCCCATATCCCCAGTCGGACCCACTATACCAAACGAAAAAGGAGCTGCTAACCAAGGTCCGGACTGGGTGGGTATCCCCCTTGTTGTAGACCCAATTTTCGGGGCTTCAACATATTTGGCGCTAGAAGGAGGGCCCCGAACTGTGAATGGCAAGTAAGTCAAAATCTAAATACCATTCTGAGAGTAAATCGCCTTCACCATCTCCCCCGACTTCCCCATCGCACTTAGAATTTTTAAATCTAGAGCCAAAAGTTGAAAGAACAACAGTCACTGCCACAAACCCTGACTTTTTAGAAGAATATACTATTGAACCTCCTGAAGTTGAATCTTTGATCCATAAACTTCAGCGATTTTCAATATCACCTCAAAAATCTGATAAATCTCAAGGCAGCGTAACTTTCCAATATAACCCTGCTCATCCTCTCACCAGATTACAGAGCGAAAATTTCGGTGTTCAGCCAACCGAGTTACCTCTACCTACAAGGAAGGGAGCAAGGAAATCACCTAAAGGGTCTGATAGCGAGACTCTTTCATCATCATCATCCATCTCAACCTCTTCACCGCGAAGTCAACCATCCACCCCTCCACTTCAGATTATTGTCCAACAATCCACTGGAACTTCCACATCTCCTTCTCAAACATCTGGAATCGTAATATTCTCATCTTCCCAACCGCAGGGATCATCTTCTGTGCTTTCCTCTGTTGGTAGTTCAGCGATGGCCCAATCTCCATGGAATAACCCAGGGGCAGTCTTAATTTCTACGCCCTTGAGTCAAATACTGGTCGATCCTGAAAAATGGATGCCTAAGTTTAATCCTGAAGCAGGCATGCTAGCGGAAGAACATATAAATAACTTTATGTTGTCCATAAATCTCAATGGAGTTACCAATGAAGATGCTGTCATTCGAATTTTTCCCTATACTCTACAAGGAGCAGCCAGATCATGGTATTTCTCATTACCGTCTAGATCTATCACTAGTTGGGATATCTTCCAAGATCAATTTTTGACTAAGTTTGGTGATGACAGGTCTACGGTGACACTGATCAATGACCTGTCTAACCTTAGGGCTGAGTCAAAAGAACACGTCAAAGATTTTAATTCACGTTTCAATAAACTGTTAAATAAAATTCCTACTGCTTTCAAACCTAGCGAAGAAGTGAGAAGTGAATGGTACATCTCTGCTTTACCATCAAACATAGAAATCTTCGTTGATAGGGCTAACAAAACAACTTTAGCTGACAATATGAAGGAAGCAATAGCGGTAGAGAAACGTATCATAGCCCTAGAAAAGAAAAATGCAATAGAGGAATGAAAATCCAAGAAGGTTACTTTTAAGGAAGACCCCAAGAAAAAACAATCGAAAGATCCGTTCGATTTAGAAGGATTGCAGAAAGTTCTGAAAACCATGTCCAACGAAATGATTGACATTAAGAAACAAGTGGCAGAAACATCTTCTAAAAAGTCGTACAAGCCTTATAGAAGAAACCCTTCGACTGATTCAAAGCCGCCAAATTCTATCACAAGTGATGAATCAGAAGAAGAAGAAGAGGAGATTGCTACTGAAGAAACTACCGATGAAGAAGAAGTTGTAGAGGTACAAGGTATGTGGGATTTCATACTCCCAGATGAAGAAGATCAGGAGGCATTCCCGGTTAACACTCGAAGTAGAAATCAACTTGATCCTCCTCAACCTACTCCTAAGCCAAAGAGCGCAAGCTCAATGACTAAGGATAAAGTCGCAGCCAAGAAAACGACATCTAAAGTGATTCAAACCAGTCCAGTCCAAATAGATTCATCAACTCCATCAAAAACGTTGATCGTTTCGGATGAAATGGAGTATAATATCATAGAAGACATGAAGAAGACTAGGGCTAACATCACTTTTTATGAATTGAGCAAGTTAAAACACTAGCAAAAGGTACTTTTGAAAGAATTACATGTTGTACCAGAAAAACCTCCGCCCGCCCCTGTAATCTCTCAAGCTTCCCATGAAATGGGAAGACCTCCAACTAATGTGATTAATAAAGTTGATCCAAATGATATTTCTTTAATTGGAGGAAGGTCGAGATCTCATACTCCCCCATTTATTCTTACTTATGAAGTTTTCAATAAAAATTTGCATAATTGCTTAGTGGATTCTGGAGCTTCATCTAATATTTTTCCAAAATCAATATGTGCAAAGTTGAACGTTCAACTGCAAAAATCTGTTGTGCGCATAGTTCAGCTAGATCGATCGCAAGTTGAAGTGATTGGCGAATTAAATCAGGTTACCATAAGAATGTCATCTAATCCAAAGGTATGTCAAGTTATCGACATTTTAGTTGCAGATATTCCAGAATTTTATGGCTTAATTCTTAGCAGAGATTGGTCAGAAAAACTTCATGGATACTTTGCAACTGATTGGTTGCACATGTGGCTCCCTTACAATGGTAAACCAAATTAGATAAAGGTTGAGCGAGAAAGACATCAGAAATACATAGTAACAGAACTGGAAGGAGAAAATGAACCAGTAGCATACAGCAATAATATCATTGGCAATTACTCAGCTGATTCTTTCTTAGGAAATTTTAATGCTCATACTTCACCTTATTTAGAACATTCTATTTTATCTAAAGTAGAATTTTTTTCTCAAACAGATAATTCTAAATGTATTAATTTTATAGATGCTCCTGTAAATAAATCTTTATTTTGGAAGTTATTTTTTGATGGTTCTAAGTCTAACGAAGGAGCAGGAGCAGGATGCGTGTTAATTATTCCAGAGGGAAACAAAACTATGCTAACTTGTAGACTCGAGTTCGATTGCACCAATAATACCGCAGAATACGAGGCTTTAGTCCAAGGATTATACAAAGCAATCAGATTAGACATCAAATATCTACAAGTTTTCGGAGATTCTGAAATTGTAATCAGACAGATACGCAATACTATACATTGTTTATCAGGTCATTTAAAGCATTACCAATCTTTAGTTCAAGATCTGACTAAACACTTTATAGCATTTAATATTTCATTAATCCCCAGACTCTAGAATGCTAGTGCAGACCTCTTAGCTAACGTAGCTTCCAAGCTCATTCCTTCAGAAGATATAGCCCTGATCAATTTTTAATCGAATTAATCTTTAGACCCTCGATTCCTAATAACATTACCAATTGGAGGATTTTCAACGATGATCCTGATATTGTAAGCTTCCTCACATCTGAAGGATCTTACACCAATCATATAATTGATGAGGACCAACATGACAGACAGTTGCAATAAGATAGCACTAATAATGCTATGCCGAAGTCAGTAGTCAACTCAGAAGACCTTTATGATTTGAAAGATAGATTCAAAATATCTACCAATTCAAAACTGCAAAGTTCAACTTTGAACTATGAATTAGTAAATCTAGGAACTGATACCAAACCACAAAATATCAACTTAGGCCTTGGCCTAGCTCCTAAAGAAAAATTAGCGTATGTTCGTCTCTTGAAACAATACAAAAGTGTCTTTGCTTGGAACTACGATGAAATCAAAACTTATGACACTTCTATCATCCAACATAATATCCCAATGATAAACGATGAAAAACCTGTCCAACAAAAGCTGAGAAAGATCCATCCCAATCTAGAAAACCAGATCAAATCTGAACTCAATAAGTTATTGAAAGCCAAAATTATTTTTCCCATTCGACATTCTAAATGGGTTTCCAATATGGTTCCCGTTAGAAAGAAGAACGGAGACATTAGAATTTGAATTGACTTTCGAAATCTTAACAAAGCCTGTCAAAAAGATAATTTTCCTTTGCCTCCTATGGAGCAAATATTGCAGGCAGTTGCAGGATTAGAATTAATGTCTTTCTTAGATGGTTTCTCTAGCTACAACCAAGTGTTGGTCCATCCCGATGATCAATTGAAAACTACATTCAGAACCAAATGGGGCACTTACACATATCAAAAGATGCCCTTTGGTCTGATCAATGTTGGTGCCACATTTCAAAGAACCATGGACATCGCATTCAAGGGATTAATTAAAAAATCAGTGGTAATTTACTTGGATGATATAACTGTATATTCCAATAAACGAGGCAATCATCTTAGAGATTTAAAACAGATCTTCCAACGTTGTCGGAGGTATGGAATTTCACTTAACCTGAAAAAAATCCTTTTTTGTATTAAGTGAAGGAAAACTTCTTGGATTCATAGTGTCAAAATCTGGAATTCATATTGATCCTGACAGAATCAAGGAGATTTCCGAAATACCCCTACCTCACAACAAGAAAGCTATGCAATCTTTCCTTGGCCAGATTAATTTTGTAAAGAGATTTGTGCCAGATTTTTCAAGAATTGTATCTCCTTTACAAGCAATGATTAAAAAGAACTCAAACTTCAAATGGGGCCAAGACGAATATGAGGCATTCAATCTGATCAAACAAGCAATTGTTAACGCTCCATCTTTAGCAACTCCAATTTTTCCGATGCTTTTATTTTATATACATTTGCCTCTAATAGATCATATGCTGCAATACTCACTCAAGAAAATCAAGACAAGGCAGAAGCCCCAATTGCTTTTTTCAGTTCAAATTTAGAGGGGGTTGAGTTAAATTATTCAGATGTAGAGAAACAAGCTTCTGCTGTTTTCAAAGAAATTAAATATTTCAGACCCTTTCTACTTAAAACCCATACAAAAATCATAGTACCGTTTCCAGCGGTAAGAAATCTCTTAGTACAGAAAGATGTGGGTGAGAAAAGAGCCAATTGGGTTACTGCCTTACAAGAATATGACGTAGAAATCAAACCAGCAAGTATTGTAAAAGGTCAAGGCTTTTGCAAAATTCTAGCTGGAGCATTTCTTATTTCCGAAATACCATCTGCAGAGATAGAAATGTATGAGGTAAGCCTAAACGATGTTGAATCATTATACGCTGATATCATATTTTATCTAAAGAATGGATATGCTCCTCCAAATCTCGATTACACCAAGAAAAGAGCTCTAAGGTTGAAGGCTAAACAATATCAGCTCGTGAACGATGTTCTTTTTAAAATGAATTATGATTCTGTTCTCCTTAGATGTCTTGAGAAATATGAAGCTGAAAAAGTCTTGCAGGAACTCCACGATGGGCCAGCAGGCATACATTATGCTGGAGACTCTACTGCACATAAAATCCTCCGCACAGGCTATTACTGGCCCACACTATTCAAAGACTCACATAGCTACGTAAGGAAATGTCAAGTTTGTCAAACCGCTGCTGAGAGACAAAATAAACCATCATTACCGCTGCAACCAGTCAACATTGAGCAGCCTTTTTATCAATGGGGATTGGACATAATAGGTGAGATCATTCCTCACTCTTCTAAACAACATAGGTATATCCTTACAGCAACTGATTATTTTACTAAATGGGTAGAAGCAGTTCCTCTCAAGACGGCTAATGCCGAGCACATCATTGAGTTCATAGATCAGTTCATAATCACCAGGTTTGGTTTACCTTCTGCTTTAATGTTTGATAATGCATCGTATTTTTCTGGTAATGCTATGACTGAATTTGCACTCAAAAGGGGTTTCAAACTTAAATACTCTGCCAATTATTACCCACAGGGAAATGGGTTAGCTGAATCTACAAATAAAAACTTAATCAGAATCATTAAGCGAACCATTGATCAAAATCACAAAAATTGGCATAAGTCTTTAATATATGCTTTATGGGCAGATCGAATAACGCAGAAAGCCTCCATTGGCACTTCTCCCTTTAATTTATTTTATGGGAAAGAAGTGGTTCTTCCAACTCATCTAGCAATTCCCTCTTTGGCCTTAGTTCAATATATTGATGAAGCACCAACTTCTTCCTTACAACTAAGGCAGCTGGAAATAATTAAGCTAGAAGAGCAACGAGAACAGGCCAAAATAACTCATGCTCATCACCAAGCATTAGTAAAAGATTCTTTTGATTCAAACATGATATCCAGAAAGGACTTTCAGATGGGAGATCTAGTTTTAAAATGGGACAAGGCTCATGAGGAAAAAGGAAAACATATGAAATTTCAACGAAGGTGGCTTGGTCCTTTCCAAATCGTAGAAATCATAGGTCCATCTACTTTTATGTTACAGGATTTAACAGGAAAAAGAGAGTCTTTACCTATTAATGGACAGATCCTCAAAAAATATTTTCCATAGGAGATCATTCTTCTATTTTGTATATTAGTTTTCTTTATGTTCATAATAAAACCAGTGGTAAATGGTTACATTTCCAATTCACGAAAAAGATACAAATTCTCTTTTAGATTTTGTTTTTTCACTTTTATAAATAGAATTCTTTTAGAAAATTGATCATTATTATTGAAAGATACAGTTAAATGCTTTAGGCCAAGAAATGATACTAGTTTCAACTTTGTAAATTTTGATAAAAAACGACCTTTAGTGAGAAATTGTTTTATATCAGTCCAATGAAAGGTATCAATAACAAAACGAAGATTCTCTATAGAAAAGTTATTTCCAAAAGCTCTACCATTGTCGTCCAGAGCTATCTTAAGGAAACAATGACATCCTCCCCACTTAGGAAATTACAATGTTCAAGGAATAATCCAATGATACACTTTAACTTAAAGAGTAAGAGGTCTCATCACAAGCTGACTTATCATGATCATAGATATTATAGCTTGTTGACTTTGCCAATACTGCATATAACAACAGGGCAATGACTCAAGATTATTGCAATCAAAATACAAGGGGTCTCATCACAAGCTAGCTTGTTCAGCAAAGTTATAAATCAAGTGAATGGCACTGTCATAAATTGGCTACCAAACCAAGACATTGTTCTTTAAGGGTAAAAAGAAAATGAAAACAATAAGTGTGAATATGGATTTTTCTTTGAAAATTGTATATTTCTCTAAGTAGGATACAGGATCATTCTGGGTAACATGTAACCCTGTCGAGGCTATAAACGCCTGCTGGCAGCAGAGGCACTACCTACGACAAATGAGCATATTTAAAACTAATATACAGAGAAGCCTTTGTTTTTATCTTTATAAACCAAGTAATGACTGATGTAGATACAAGGACTAGCTTGAGGAAGTAAATAATCGAAGTTGAATATAGAAGAAATGAAATATCATTGATAGATAAAAGCATGATGTACTTTGTCTTTTTATAATAAAGTGTGATTTTCTGAAAAATTTTCTGTTTTGGAAGTTTAGAAAATTCAAAAGAAAAGAAGAGATAACTGGTTCTTCCAAGTGAATCGCCAATTGTTGTGGCCAGCAACAACCCCCCTTCTTATTTAGTATTATCACTACTACTAAATAAGTGGGGCCCCTTATTCAAAAAAAAAAAAAAAAAATCGATTAGTGCTTGTTTTTTCCTTTTTTTCGATAAAACTTAATATCATAGACTTAGGAGAATACCCCTTGAAAAATCTAAAAAGCTTAATTTTTATGATAAGATAGAATAAAATCATTCCTTAAAGGAATATCGCATCGCAAAAAGGTAATGAATATCTCCTTACAAGCGGAATTCTAAAGATTGTGAGATCACGATGCGATACTATGAACTAAAAAATATTCACCGCATCGCATGCCTCAAATATCACTTACGCTAAAAACCTCAAACCACCGATATACGATGGCACATATCACAAATCGCGTTTCGCAGAAAAACACATTAACGTATGTTTTTCATATGTTACGCTCCAGTGATATTGCGATATTGCGATATTGCGATACAACGATATTGCGATTCCACGAGATTGCGATCTGCGATATTGTGAAGCAAATCGCAGATCGCCTTATCGCAGATCTTTAAGGCTCATTGTATGAAAAATATTTTCCATAAACCGAGGCCTGGTTATGCGCTTTAATGTTAATAAATGAATTGGTTGTCAATCATTAATGAAATATGGTTTTGTTATGATCGAAGAGCCATTTCACGTAAGGTGGTATATTTTATATTTCTTCAGCATTTAAAAGCTTTCCCCTCACCATTTTTATCATTATTCTCATCTCACTTGTAAACTGCAGGAACAAAGAACAGAGAACTATACAAAGCAGTACTCAGGATATTATGGGAAATAAATACAAGGCTCCGAGTTCTGAAGACAAAGAAATGATGCCCTTGTATACAGACACTACCTGTAACAAAGATGTTGGTATTACTACTTGGGAAGGCATGTACAATATACTTGAGGAAGATAACCCCATAGTAATGGAGGTTATAGCTACTGCAAGCTCACATGTGTCTTCTGAGGCGTCTATTACAGAGTTAGCTTGCTCATTCTTGAATCGGATAGCATCGATGCCTAAAATTCTTCCATACACGGACATGGTTAAATGGGTACTGGACAAAACTGACATTACAAATAGACAGCTTAAGACTCAGGGTCAAGAACTCATTGGCTCATTCACTCCACAAGATTTGAGACTCATGTATCATTTACCAGAGCCATAGGCAACTTATAACAAATAGTTCATGGAGAATTTTGCTAAAGAAAATGAAAATCTAGCAGAATGCACCAAGGATTGGTCAAGGAGGGATGAACCACTTAAAAAGGACAAACATGGTATGTATAGTACTGATTCTCTCACCTCCCCGTATTTCTTTGCTGCTGCTATGCTCTGTAGGCTTTTTGGGAAGCCAGACATTAATAAATTTTCATCTAAATGGCTACCATTATTGAATGTTGTTGTTAATGCTACTGTTGTGGATTAGGCTAAGATATTATCTAATAACTTAGCCACAGCCATTTTGAATTACCGGTCTAAAAGAATTGTTTCTCATAGAATTTATCCCCCTTTTTACTTATCTGCATATGTGATGGATTCAATTTGTTATATTTCCATGTTTCCTTTTATGGGTTGGAAATGGACGACTCAAGTGCCCTTACCCATTCATATTTATCACAAAGAATTGTGGGATTCCAAGTTCATTCCCTATTTTTACAAGATATGTCATGGAATCATGTTGCCCCTGTACAAAATGTTATATGATAAAGACGCTCCAAGATTTTCTCCTGAAGTAGAGGTAGATATACTCTCTGTCGCGAGATGGTTTGGAGAAGAACTGTTTACATATGTCAGGGTATTTGGAAGTTTCACTTCCCCTCATGTCTTACCTTTATCTGTTCCTAATAAACTCATGGCACGAGAAATTGCTTATCAAACCTGCGGAGAAGGAGGTTTGACTAAATATTGGAAGGACAAAAAGAAGGCTATTTGGCCACAATATCTTGTGGCCTGTGGAGCCTTTTCATTATTTGATGTAGGCCATTCATTGAAAGAAGTAAACAACATAACATGTTTACGTTTTTTCAAATTTCAAAGAAGACCGTTCGATCCTTATGATATTGCTAAAAATTTCACTACTGCAGTCAAAATAAAGGTTTTTTCTAAAGAAGATGATATTTTTGATGACATGTTCCAAGAGAAAGGTACACTTAAAGAAGTTCTACATTCGGCTCAAATACGATTTCCTCCAGCAGAATTTCAAGTGTTCAAGATATACAGGGAAAGGAAGTTAGCTAGTATCCCTTTGGATAAATTACGCTTGGAACCCTTAAGGTAACCAACTCCCAATATTAGTCTCAGTGGAAGTTCAGGCATAGGAAGATCTAAATCTAAGTCCGGGAGAGAAACATCAGAACACTCTAAGAGGTCTGAAAATGACCATGATAAAAGTGAAGGGTCAGTAATGGATACTGCCCAGTCAAATGAGCTCCCACAACAACAGGTTTTGACCTCTCCATAGCTAAATCTTCCCCCTCTCATCATACAACAATCATCAATCAGAACTAAGCTAGATAAAGAATGGGAGACATTTAATGATTTAATTAATATTGAAGCACAAAACACACAGACACCTGTGAGTAATGTACAGGAAACAAAAGATATAATCATAGGAACAATTAGCAATGTCTATGAAATGGAACATATTCCCATTACCCCATCCTCTAAACTTGTGCTCAAGATAAAGGAAATTCCTCCAATTGATGTATTTTATAGTCCACAACACAAAGCAGTAGTAAGAAGACAAAGAAAGAAAAGGAAATTAGAAAATGTGATCTCTCATGATGCAGAGCAATTAGACATCCTATGGCAAGATCCTACCACTGATCCCACTGAAAATCTCACCAAATTATCTCAGATCACAGGAGCATATGCCTCTGCGGCCATTGATAAATCATCTGAGATATGGCAATTACTGAATGAGAAAGAAGATCAAGTACAGGTTTTTCAACAATAGCTGCAACAAGCCAACGCCAACAATGAAGCACAGAAACAACTTAAAAAATTACAGCAGGACTTCCAACAAATGCAGATAGGGTACCAGAACATTTTGGCTGAAAAAGAAAAAAAATTACAGGTTATGCAAGAGATGCACAAAAATGATCCCAAGCTTAAAGAATTCATCACAGAATCCATTTCCTTAAATGATCAACTACTGCAGCAACAGGAAATATTGTGCCAAAGAATATCACAGTGGAACTCTTATTGTGAAGAAAGTGATAAAATCACTAATCAAGTCGTAGACTTACGACATGATTATGATTTAATTGATAAAAAAAGTTACCAAATATTTGGCTTGACAAGAAACAGACGAAGGAAGAAGAGCAGGTGCACAAATAATCGACGACAATCACAAAGAAATGCACTTTAATAATTGGGATGCACAAATCAGAAAAGCAGAGCAAGCGGGAGAAGAAGCAGTCACAGCAGCAAACAATGTTATTGATTGCATAAATGAAAATTTGCACAAGGAAAATCTGATATCGGAAACCACTCCAAGGTATCTACCGAAAGCACAGCAACTACAGACAGGTTGGAGGCAGAAGGCTCAAGAAAAGGCAGAATCAATTAAAATATTAACTCAGTTAAATTGCGATTCTTACTGGGCGTGTTTGGTAAAACCACACAGCCAGTGCATGACTCTAAAATGTATCATCAATTCTACCGAGAAGATGGCTCTAGCTCTTGCCGATTCTGTTTTCACAGGACAGTTAAATTCTGAAGTCGGCCAGCCTACTCTTCTCAAACAAATGCTAAACGCTTGCAATTTCAAATAACAGATTCGCAAATAGTTAGTTGATTTTAGATTTCGTAATAATTTTTCTTTATTTTTGCCTAAAATAAGGACGGTCATTTAAACCGTATCCTACATTTTTGTAATAAATTATTTTTAGATTTAGTTAGTAGCATTTAAACCCTTCTCATGCATTTAGAGAAGGGTCCTGAAATTTGTCAAAAACTTGTCCTCAGAACATGCACTTTTGCACCCTCCGAGGAGGTTTTGATGAATGAATGGAACAGGATTTATTGATATCTACGTTTAATATCTGCTACTGATGTTGCACTTTTTTACTCTTAGTGGATGTTGGATTAAGAAGAGATAAGTCATTATTGCTTGAAGCTCATGAGTAGAACTAGTTATAAATGGTACTTTTATCTCTTAACTATTTCTGCCTTTGTGTTAAAGTGATATTCATGTTCAGTTGTTTATATATTGATGCGTGAATGCTTGAGTTATCATTTGGCACTTCTGTACGGTGATAGCTATTTATTTATGCTTAATATATGAGTAGCTTATTATGCGATATGTTTTTCACAATTGTTTCGTCTAACTTTTTATACGAAGTGGTTTATCTCCATTGAATTATTTTCTCATAACAGTTGAATGATCTTTATTATCAATTGTTATTTGAAATCATTTTAGATCGCATAACGGAAAAATTACATCTCGGGTTAGTGTAGAATTAGATATTTTTTTTTACAATACAATTGCATGTTATTAGATTAGAGTTAGAATAAAAGCATTTTACTTAGGAACTTTTAGAAAGGAAATATCAATTCTCAACACACACACACACATATTGGGAAACTGGTCCAATATCCCCAGTCGGACCCACTATACCAAACAGAAAAGGAGCTGCTAACCAAGGTCCGGACCAAGTGGGTATCCCCCTTATTGTAGACCCGATTTTCGGGGCTTCAACACCAAGAAGCAAGAAAGGTCGAGCTAGCAGAAGACCAGAGGAGGAAATTGCACATATTACAGCCGAAACAGAGACCCTCATGATGGAAAAAGGCAGTAGCATCATTCCAGGAGTTCAACGCGATAGCCCTAAACAAGGTCCCAGAGTTGGGGCCCTTTTTGGAGAAGCAAAGAAAGGGAAGCCAGCAGAGCAGGAGACTGGAACCAGGGGAGCCATGGAAGTTGAAATGGTTATAAGCGATTGACTCGGGATGAGTCAAGAGAATGTGGTCAGGGCCTGTTGGGGCCCTTGTTTTGAATTTTGAAAATAAACAGTTAGTCAGTTGTAGATCAGAACGTGGTAGATGCAACCACGGTAGGCAGAGGAGCTGTCAGGGTTGTGAAGAAGCAAGGGACAGATGGCATGGCTGTCGCGGGAGCAAGTGCAGATGGTGGATCGGTGCAACAAGGAACTGGCAGTGGAACTCCCGATGAACAGAAGGAAACAGAAGACAGCCGAGCGAGAAGAAAAAGGAGACTGGCAGTCGCGTTGGCAGCGAAATAAATAGGCATTCGCCCAACAGCGGAAAGGGGTTGGATCAGAACGAGAGGGAAGAATAGAAGCCACAGGAGAGCTCTGTTCTACTGGATGAATTCTGGTTCTATCTATATTTCTGTGTTTCTCTGTATTTCTATGTATGTATCTTTGTCCTACGGGACCTGAATGTAATCAGATTAAGTTGAATCCGCGTTGTTGAGCATTGTAATGGTTGTTTTATGTCAGAATTATTGATAATATATTCAGAGGTTGCTGTCAATCTTATGCGTTGTGGAATGTATGATTTATGTGGTATTTTAAATTTTAATTTTCTTATTAACTGAATGAGTTTCCAAGAGATAGCCTGCGTTTGATATTGTGGATGATTTAGATCTTGTATTAAGGTTGAACAGCGAACATATCTGGTGCTATTGATCTGTTCCTCCACCTCTACGTGGTCATAGAACACCTCGAGTGAGACTCTCTGCTCCCCGAAGTAGAGTGAAAATGCCGGCGTGGTGCTAGACTATAGCGGACTCATTGCTGGCTCAATACTCGAACCTGGGTCTTGTCCGTTAGACCTATTTTCTCGCCAAAAAGCACACGAACTTTTGAAATTCTAAATCCACTCTTTCTTGATTTCATTTTACTGAACTTGACAGGATTACAGTGAAATGTCATTAGCCTATCGGCCATCTCATGCGGATGCCACATATGACTTCAAATATGGTGTTCGCTGAGTAGTATGCCTCTCTTTAAATGCTTCTTGATTTTGAATATACAACTTAGTGATTTATGTGTTATAACTGCATTTCTATAAAATGCAGGGAGGTTGCAGATCTTCAACACGGGTAACAATTGGAAGAGTAGCAGTTGGGGTTGTGGAAAGTGTTAGAAAATTATATATTACAGAGCAATGCAACGCATAAAAATATGTGGAAAATACAAGCACACAAAACACATAAAACCAGAGAGATACAGATATGCGTGGTTCACCTAGTTTGGGCTACGTCCACCCCGATCAGCCAGTCCTCCCTTTCTATTATCCAGCAAAATGAACAGACACAACCTACAGAATATCTGCTGTAATATCCTCTGTTCTCTCTCACAGTCTCCCTATCTATTTCTCGCTCTAAGAATACACATCCAATACACAACTGCAATACAATACCCTCATACAAAGAGAGGGATTGCCTTCTAAGGAAAAAAAACCCTAAACTAAACATAACTTCTACCGTCAGATCATTCGCCTAATGAACGGCCCACACTGACTAGAAATTACTATACTTTTACAAGGCAATTTTACTTTTGTTTTTAGCTTCGGGGGCAGCACCCTCGAAACCCCCCACCAGGGGGGGGCTCCATAAAGTCACAGCTGCCCCCCGTGGACCCCCTAGGCAGCATTTAATTACAGGCGGTTTTGCTGCCCCCTTTAAGGTACAGGGGTCCAATGCTGTGATACAAAATAAACAAGATAATCAGGGTCCACACCCAACAATATCCCACTTGGACACTGATTGTAGCAAATCCATCGCTACTTCATTTGTTGGACAATGACTCCTCTTTGGACCTGGTTGTTTCTCATCTTCATCATCATCCTTGAAGACCAATTGAAACTGAGTATATTCTCAGTTTATCCTCGGTTACAACTTTTGTTAGCATATCTGTAGGATTCTGGCTAGTGTGTATCTATTCCAGCTTCAACTGTCCATCTTCCAATACTGACCGTATGAAATGGTACTTGAGATGTATGTGTTTAGTCCTGGAATGAAATGTTGAGTTCTTTGCAAGATGAATGGCACTTTGGCTATCACTTTATAACGTGCCCATATCATGCTTCTTACCCAATTCATCCATAAATCTTTGTAACCAAATCATTTCTTACTAGCCTCTATAGCAGCAACATACTCTACTTTTGTTGTTGAAAGTGCAACAACACTTTGGATCTTTGAAACCCAACTGACAGTTGTTCCACCTACAGTAAATACATATCCTGTAGTGCTCCTCCTGTTATCTCTGTCACCTGCCATATCTAAATCAACATATCCCTGTAGAGAAATGTTTGAACCACCAAATCATAATACTTGATTTGTGGTACCTTTCAAATATCTAAGAATCCATTTCACTACCATCTAATGTTATTTTCCTGGATTTCTCATATACCTGCTTACAACTCCCACTACATGTGAAATATCAGGCCTTGTGCAGACCATTACATACATTAAGCATCCAACTGCTGATGCATATGGAACTTTAGACATATAATCCATGTCTTCTTGGGTCTTTGGGCACATCTCCTTACTAAGTTTGAAATAGCTAGCAAAAGGTGTACTAACTGGTTTTGCATTGTGCATATTAAATCTTTTCAATGCCTTTTGTATGTACTCATTCTGAGACAGTGTTAATTTGTGATTTTTCCTGTCTCTAGTTATTCTCATACTAAGGATTTGTTTTGCAGCTCCCAAATCCTTCATTGCAAATGAATTTTCCAATTTTATTTTGAGTACATTTATTTCGTGCATGTTAGACCCTACAACAAGCATGTCATCTACATACAATAACAATATAATATAGCTGGCATCATTTTTCTTTTTCAGATAAACACAATGATCAGAGTGACATCTAGTATAACCTTGTTCAGACATAAACTTGTAAAATTTTAGATACCACTGCCTTGGAGCCTGTTTTAAGCCATACAAGCTCTTCTTTAACCTGCACACTAATTTTTCTTTCCCTTTGACCTCATATCCTTCTGGTTGCCGCATATAGATCTCTTCCTCCAAATCTCCATAGAGAAATGTTGTCTTTACATCAAACTGTTCAAGATGTAAATCTTCCGCTACTACAAGACTTAAAATAGTTCTGATTGAATTCATCTTAACAACAGGAGAAAATATTTCATCAAAATCAATACCTTTCTTCTGTGCAAACCCCTTCACCACAAGTCTAGTTTGTACCTCTGTTTTCCTCCATCTTCTTCCTTTAGCCTGTAAAGCCATTTATTCTGCAATGTAATTTTACCTGCAGGAAACCTGACTAAGTCCCAAGTCTGGTTATGCATTAAGGAGTCCATCTCTTCTTCCATGGCTAGCTCCCACTTCTTCCTGCTTTCAAACTGCATTGCTTCTTCATAACATTCGGTTCACCAGAATCAGTCAACAATAAATAATATAATGAAGGAGAGTATCTTTCAGGGGGTATACTTATCTTGATATATCTTCTAACACCACTTTCAGGTGTTTGAGGTGCCTGTTGTTGTTGTGGTGGTTGTTGTTGTTGTGGTTGTTGATTATTATTATTTTCATGCACCTTTACTTTTTCAATGATCTCATCAAGAACTGTGTATTCCTTGTTTTATTTTTCCCGTTTCTTTTCCTGCAACTGATTCTTATGCAAGACCTTTTCATTGAATATTACATCTCTTCTCCTAATGATTTTTTGATTTTCATAATCATATAAGCGATAACCAAAATCATTAACACCATATCCAATAAAGGTACATTTCTTTGATTTTGCCTCAAGCTTTGTTCTATTTTCTTTATTAATATGGACAAAGGCTTCACAACCAAAAGGCTTTAAAAAAGGGTAGTTTACCTTTTTGCATGTCCATGCTTCCTCTGGAATACCACCATCCAAGGAACTTGAAGGCCCTCTATTTATTAGATAAACAGTAGTATCTATAGCATCTGCCCAAAATTGTAAAGGCCATCCTGCATGCAATCTCATGCACCTTGCACACTCCATTATTGTTCTGTTCATCCTTTCTCACACACCATTTTCTTGTGGTGTTCTTGGAACTGTCTTCTCTATGTGAATTCCTTGCTATGAACAGTACCTATCAAACTCTTTGCTGCAATATTCACCTCTATTGTCTGATCTGAGACACTTAAACTTCTTTCCTGTCTCAATCTCAGCCAAATATTTCCATTTCTTGAAAGTATCAAATACATCAAATTTATTCTGAATACGATAAATCCAAGTTTTTCTAGTTGCATCATCAATAAAAGTAACATAATAACGAGAGCCACCGAGGGATGATACCTGAGCAAATCCCCATACATCTGTATGCACAAGCTCTAATTTTTTGCTCTTCTTTTCTTTCCCAACTCTGAGAAATCTGACTCTCTTCTATTTTCCATAAATGCAATTCTCACAGAAGTCCAAATCAACATTCTTCAAACCTGGCAACAAATTTCTTGAGTGAAGAATCTTCATCCCCTTCTCACTCATGTGTCCGAGCCTATGATGCCATAATGTTGCATCTGCTCCTTTGGAAATTAAAGAATTAACAGAGTTAGAAATACCATTGCATAAATACAATGTACCAACCTTTTCACCTTTTGCTATTACCAAGGATCCTTTGGTGACCTTCCAAGGTTTATCTGTGAAAGTTGTCACACAACCTTCACCGCCTAACTGCCCTGTTGAAATAAATTTTTCTTCAGATCTGGAACATGCCTTACCCTCTTTAGTAGCCATTGGTTTCCATTCTGTTGTTTTACAAGAACCTTACCCATTCCAACAATTTTACAAGGTTTATCATCACCCAAACGGACTTGTCCAAAATATCCTTGAACAAATCATGAAAATATTTCTTATCAAGTGTGGCATGGAATGAAGCCCCTAAATCTACTACCCAAGAATCAGTAACATTTTCGAAAGAAAGAATCAAAGCATCTTGTAACACATCACCTGTCACATTTGCTTCATGATTGTTTTCTTGTTGTGCGTCTCCTTCTTTTCCCTTCCGAGATCTACAGTCTTTCTTTAGGTGTCCTTTCTTTCCGCATTTCCAGCACATTATCCCCGATCTGGACTTGGATCTGTCTTTCCTTGATTTACTGCAATATATTGAGCTCTTTCCTCTTTCCATTCTTCTTCCCCTAGACTCAGCACTCAAAGCATTACCCGATGTCTCATCGAAGCTTTTCCGTCACATTTCCTCGCTAAGGATAGCACCGACAACATCATCAAACTTTAAAGTACTAGATCCAGAGACAGAGTTACTAATGGTCATTACTAAACCATTCCAAATTTCTGGCAATGAGCACAAGAATAACATAGCTCTAACTGCATCATCAAATTTTACCCCTACAGAACTTAACTCACTGGTAACTGTATTAAAATCATTTAAATAGTCTGCAACAAATCCACCTTCCGACATCTTCATATTAAATAATCGTTTCATAAGAAATACCTTGTTTGAGGCTGACGGTTTTTCATATAGTTTCGCCAACTCCTGAATAAAACCCTCTATTGTTGTTTCCTTCGAAATATTGAAGGCAACCAATGCCACGAGGCACAATCGTACTGTTCCGAGTGCCTTTCTATTAAGAATGTCCCATTCTGCGTCTATCATAGCCATCGGCTTCTTTGTTTTTCTGCTCAATGGTAGGTACATATCTTTCTGATACAGATAATATTCCATCTGCATCATCCACAGTGGGAATTTTTGGCCTTTAAATTTCTCGACCCTAAACTTACCATCTTCCGCCATTGCTCCCACTCAAACCAGGAACCCTTGTTTCCTGCGAGTTTATCATCCAAATAGACCTTCGGCTCTGATACCAGTTGTTAGAAATGTTGGAAATATGATGCAGAGTGTTGTCCTTGATGGCAACCCACTGAATGAAGATGAAGACATGCGACTGTTGACATGTGTTGTCCTTGATGGAAATCCACCTGATGAAGTTATTCTTGACTTGATGGACTTGGTAAATGATGTAATTCTGATATGCAATGATGTTTGTTAGAAATATGATGTTGAGTGTTGTCCTTGAATGGCAACCCACTTGATGAAGATGATGGCAAATTACTTAATGAAGTTGTACTTGATAGAATATGTCTTGATGAACTAAATATGATGTATCCACAGTGTGTACAGAAGGCAAAAGAATTCAATGCTCAAAGTATGATGGAAAAATTATGTCTCTATGAATACGCGGATATGTCTAAAAAGAACGTGATAAGTCGCGTATGGGAAAAAGCGCTCAAAAAGTGCAAATCCAGGGGCCTGTGGTATTGAAGGCTCATGGTATTGTTGACTCGTGGTATTGAAGGCTCATGGTATTGATGACTCGTGGTATTGAAGACTCGTGGTATTGAAGACTCGTGGTATTGAAGGCTCATGGTATTGATGACTCGTGGTATTGAAGACTCATGGTATTGAAGACTCATGGTATTGAAGGCTCATGGTATTGGTTTGACTCGTGGTATTGAAGGCTCATGGTATTGGTTTGGCTCGTGGTATTGAAGGCTCATGCTATTGTTTTGGCCCATGGTATTGAAAAAGGTAAACCTATATAAGGAGAAGAAATTCATTGTGCAAATGATGTGTGTGGTGCAAGATGTCTGAGCTTGAATGAATACTTCTCTCTGAAGTATATCTGAATGGAAAGGGTTACACTTGAATGATAAATCTGAATGTATGATGCACCAATGATGAAGAAGGGGATCTAGATCTCAATTTCTCTTGTATTTGCTAGATCTGATTATGGAAGGCTTAGATCTGTGATGAGGCGAGCATCTAAGCGAACATCTGTCTGAAGCAAAAGGGTAGATCTGAACTGAATATCTGATCTGATGAAGTATGCTGCTCTGTAATGATTGAAGATCTATACGCTACTTCGCCACGGAGGACGCGCGTATGCAAACTAGGGTTTGCTGAAGTAAAGGGTATGAAATATCTGATCTGTTCTGCTATGTTTCTGCTATCTGATCTGTGTTGTTAAGTATCTGTTGGTGATGAATGTTTGTGCTTAAAATTTTGGAAAGGGTTCAGTCTGGAAATATGATGAAACGTGGTCTACAAGTGTTGTTCTATTGAAGTTGTTGGATCCAGTGTGAAAATTGATGAAACGTGGTCCAAGGTGGTGCTGAGGGTTGTAGCCTTCAGTCAGGGGGTTGTAGCTCCCTTCCAGGAGAGGCTGGTAAACGAGATCAGTGGGTCGTAGCTCCCTTCCAGGAGAGGCTGGTAAACGAGTCAGGGGGTTGGAGCTCCCTTCCAGGAGAGGCTGGTAAACGAGCGTAGGTGGGTGCCTGCGTGCTGGTAGGAGTCTGCACCAGCACATATGTTGTAAGATGTTTTCTCTATAATAAAATATTGAAGGCTGAGCAACTGCAGCTGTGGTTTTCTCCCGACTTGGGTTTCCACCTAAAAATCCTGGTGTTCATGTGTGATGCTTTGTGTGATGGTTTATTCTATTCTTACTGCACATGTTTACTGTTTTATAGAACATCTAATGAATGAATGATGGAATGATATAAGTGAAGAACTAATAGCATAATTAGATCTCTGTGTATACGCAAGTTTTATGAAGGATATCTGCGTGTATACGCTACTTGGCTTCAGCAAAGTAGCGTATGGGTTTTAAGGAATGAAAAAGTAAAAAGTTTTGAATATGCAGTAAATACTGATTCACCCCCTCCCCCCCCCCCCCCTCTCAGTATTTTTCCCAACAATTGGTATCAGAGGGTGGTCCTTCTGCAGAAGCTTGATCGCTTGAAGGAGATCCGTAAAAATGGGAAAAATGAAGAATGAAGGTCTTGAAGCTACAGTCATCTCTCTAGAAGCATCAAGTAAGAAGAGTGAGGAACCTCTACAACTAAATGAAAATGAAGAACTTGGAGCAAAAATCTGGTCTGTCATAGAACGTCTACAAGCAGATCTTGAAGAATCAAACAAGAAGAATACAGAATTTGGAGCTGGAATCATCTCTCTACTAGCAGATCTTGAAGAATCAAATAAGAAGAATGAAGAACTTGAAGCAGAAATCATTTCCCTCAAAGTAGGTCTTGAAAAATCAAATAAGAAGAATGCTGGACTTGAAGCTGAAAACATATCTCTAAAAGAAGATCTCAAAGCATCGAAGAAGAAGAATGAAGAGCTGAAACAAACATGTGAAGAAAACGAAAATTGGCTGAAAGAAGAGATTCTAAATCTGAAGGATCAAATAGAAGATGGAAGAAGGAAAGAAGAAAGCATGACAAAGCAATGTCAAGACTTGGAGGTTGAGGTAAATATTCTCAAAGGTAAATTAGAAGAAAAGGTTAAACTTTTGAGGTTTCAAGATAGTACCAATATTTTGGACAATATTCTGAGTAATCAAAGGTCTCCTGCTATCAAACTTGGTCTTGGTTTCCATGAAACTGTTAAAGAAGAATCTAGCTCACAAGGAAGTGCTAAAAATTCAAAGGAAGTCAATGTAAAACCTAAAGTGTTGAAAGAGTCAAAAGATCAACCAACAGTCATGAATTCTCAAAGGAATTCATTCAAGAACGTTGAATGTTTTAAATGTCATAACTATGGGCATGTTGCAGCAAATTGCAGGAGCAGATCATTTCAGCCACAAACAAACAGGTTCTACTCAGAAAGGTACTCTAGTTTCTTCAGGGGATATTGGTTCTCATGTAACATGTATGGACATAGAGCAGTTGATTGTAAAAGGAGGAAGAATAGAAATACTCATTATGATTCTTATGTTTATTTCTCTGGCCACATGAGATGTTATGCTTGTAACAAGTATGGACATGTAGAAAAAGAATGCAGGATGAACAGATTTGGGAAAGTGGACAATCTTAGCACACAGTTGGAAAGCTCAAGCAAATTTGGAAAAAGAAGGAGGACCGATCAGAAACGTAGGGAATTCAGACCCTACTGCAGTCATCCGCTTCTGGAAGATTACTTCTCTGATTGACTGCGGGAACGATGTGAGATACATTATGAGATCTATTAATGTATCGTCACAAGGGGAGCAATGCATGATGACTCTCATGGTTGATTTGATTATTCTGGTTATGTTTACTTCTGACAGCGCATCTGATGTAGAAAGGACAGGTACATGAGGTACAAGCTCAGAAAGAAATGAAGGAAGATGGAAATTTTCTATGCTTCACTTTCCATACGCAGGTTCCATTAACTAAAGTCGCGTATACACGCGAGTTCCAGAAGACGCAGTCGCGTATACATTGATGATAAGAAAATTTATCTGATAGCTGAAGATCTAAAGCAGAGGTCCAGGGGGAGCATCAGTCTGATTGCTGATGATTGCACTGTTAGCATCATTCTAGTTATACTCATGATAATGAAATGATGCATGGGTTCTTGTGTTGAAGATTATGGATGAAGCCTGGTTGCTCTATGATGAAGAGCATTCATTGTTGAGATGAAAGTCTTATAGTTCAGAGATGAGGACAGATCATGCAGGGATTTTTGTTGATGACTTGCTGTTGAAGGTGTCTCGGATTGCACAAGTTAAGGAAGAAGCACTGGTTTAGGGGGAGTAGCAGGTTGAATTCTAATGGTTGCATTGTTGGAAATATGACTGCTTATTCTTTGGTCTTGATCATATAGAGTTTGGTTGCTATGGTTGAGATCTTTTTCCTACATATGTTACTTCATGTTACATCTTGAAGATCATGGTGATTTTGGACCACATGGATGATTGCTTGACACATATCTGAAGATGTTGTTCTGATATGATAATCTCTTTTGGAAAGAATGTATTGATGCTGCAAAGGATCCGAAGGCTTAGTTACTAATGGGCTTATGCTACAACCATTGGATGACGCTTGAAGACACAACTACACTATTATGTTATATCTGTAGTCCAGGGAAGCAGTCAAATATCTCAGAAAGAAGCTGAACACTGTCTTTGCCTTACAAAGAATCAGATCTGGTTGAAATTTAGAAGGTGTCTTGGGATACGCGGGTTTCCTGAAACACAGTCGCGTATGTACGCGAGTTCCTGCACATAAAACCGCGTATGGTTGGTTGCTGACAATTCTTGGTTGGTTCGGCTCTCTTCAGCACAGCTGCAGTGCTGTTTGGTATCTCTGGTGGTGTTCCAGTTCTCATAAATCTGTTTCTAATGTTTTGATGAAGATGCCTTGATGATTTGTTGGTGAAAATGTTCAGGTTGCACAAACTAAGGGGGAGCCTTAGTCATATGAAAAGGATGCATGGATGCACAGATTCAGGGGGAGCATTAGTGTTGTTGAGTATAATGCATTGTTGGCATTATGATGGTTATGTTATATGATCTCTCTTGAGGTCTTCTTGGTGTTGGTCATAAATGGTCATATTTATATTTTGGTGAAAAGGTCTTGTTGAGACCCATGTTGTAAAATTGTAATATTTAGTCATGTAAGGACTTGTCAATTTGTAAACCCACTTGGTTGGGTAGCTGAGTCATGTTTGTAAACCCACTTGGTTGGGTAGCTGAGTCACATTTGTAAACCCACTTGGTTGGGTACTTGACTCTTCTATGTAAATCCACTTGGATGAATCTTTGATGTAAGTATGAGTCATTGGTGATAGGAATGTCATAGAGTCATGTACTTCATTAAAAAATATGTTTGAAGATTCAGCATGAACTCAGGGGGAGCTTGGTCACTTCAGTATACATCAGATCTGCAGAACGCTTCTTCTACATGAGGAGAAAAGGGGGAGAGTATGTTGTTGTGGATCCGCCCGTTGCCCTTGATGTTAAAGGGGGAGAGTGACATAGTGTTTGAATGAAGATAATGATGTGCCCTTTGCCCTTGATGTCAAAGGGGGAGAGTAACATGGTGTTTGAATGATGCCAAAAATGGAGAGAGTGACATGGAAAATAGGGAGAATGACATGGTGTCATTGTACTATTATTGTACTTATCTGTTGTGGTAACCAAACACCATCATGGTTGCCATCAAGTCCAAAGGGGGAGATTGTTGGAAATATGATGCAAAGTGTTGTCCTTGATGGCAACCCACTGAATGAAGATGAAGACATGCGACTGATGACATGTGTTGTCCTTGATGGCAAACCACCTGATGAAGTTATTCTTGACTTGATGGACTTGGTAAATGATGTAAATCTGATGTGATATGATGTTTGTTGACAATATGATGCTAAGTGTTGTCCTTGAAAGGCAACCCACTTGATAAAGATGATTGCAACTTACTTGATGAAGTTGTGCTTGCTAGAATATGTTCTTGATGAAGAAAATATGATGTATCTACAGTGTGCAATGAAGAAAGGAATTCAGAATGTGCTCAAAGTATGATGGAAAAATTATGTCTCTATGAATACGCGGATATGTCTAAAAAGAACGTGATAAGTCGCGTATGGGAAAAAGCGCTCAAAAAGTGCAAATCCAGGGGCCTGTGGTATTGAAGGCTCATGGTATTGTTGACTCGTGGTATTGAAGGCTCATGGTATTGATGACTCGTGGTATTGAAGACTCGTGGTATTGAAGACTCGTGGTATTGAAGGCTCATGGTATTGATGACTCGTGGTATTGAAGACTCATGGTATTGAAGGCTCATGGTATTGGTTTGACTCGTGGTATTGAAGGCTCATGGTATTGGTTTGGCTCGTGGTATTGAAGGCTCATGGTATTGTTTTGGCCCATGGTATTGAAAAAGATAAACCTATATAAGGAGAAGAAATTCATTGTGCAAATCATGAGTGTGGGTGCAAGATGTCTGAGCTTGAATGAATACTTCTCTCTGAAGTATATCTGAATGGAAAGGGTTACACTTGAATGATAAATCTGAATGTATGATGCACCAATGATGAAGAAGGGGATCTAGATCTGAATTGCTCTTGTATTTGCTAGATCTGATATCTGTGATGAGGCGAGCATCTAGGCGAACATCTGTCTGAAGCAAAAGGGTAGATCCGAACCGAATATCTGAATATCCGATCCGATGAAGTACAAGCTGCTCCAGAATGATTGAAGATCTATACGTCACTTCGTCAGGCCATCGGAGTAGCGCGTATGCAAACTAGGGTTTGCTCAAGCAAAGGGTATGAAATATCTGATCTGTTCTGCTGTGTTTCTGCTATCTGATCTGTGTTGTTAAGTATCTGTTGGTGATGTATGTTTGTGCTTAAAAGTTTGGAAAGGGTCCAGTCTGGAAATATGATGAAACGTGTCCTGCAAGTGTTGTTCTATTGAAGTTGTTGGATCCAGTGTGAAAATTGATGAAACGTGGTCCAAGGTGGTGCTGAGGGTTGTAGCCTTCAGTCAGGGGGTTGTAGCTCCCTTCCAGGAGAGGCTGGTAAACGAGATCAGGGGGTCGTAGCTCCCTTCCAGGAAAGGCTGGTAAACGAGTCAGGGGGTCGTAGCTCCCTTCCAGGAGAGGCTGGTAAACGAGCGCAGGTGGGTGCCTGCGTGCTGGTCAAGTCTGCGCCAGCACATATGTTGTAAGATGTTTTCTCTATAATAAAATATTGAAGGCTGAGCAACTCCAGCGGTGGTTTTCTCCCGACTTGGGTTTCCACCTAAAAATCCTGGTGTTCATGTGTGATGCTTTGTGTGATGGTTTATTCTGTTCTTACTGCACATGTTTACTGTTTATAGAACATCTAATGGATGAATGATTGAATGATATAAGTGAAGAACTAATGGCATAATTAGATCTCTGTGTATACGCTAGTTTTATGAAGGATATCCGCGTGTATACGCTAGTTGGCTTCAGGAAAGTAGCGTATGGGTTTTAAGGAATGAAAAAGTAAAAAGATTTGATTATGCAGTAAATACTGATTCACCCCCCCCCCCCTCTCAGTATTTTTCCCAACAAGAAAATTATATATTACAGAGCAATGCAACACATAAAATATGTGAAAAATACAAGCACAAAAAACACATAAAACCAGAGAGGCACAGATATACGTGGTTCACCCAGTTTGGGCTATGTCCAGCCCGAACAGCCATTCCTTCCTTTCTATTATCTAGCAAAAAGAAGAGACACAACCTACAGCAGATCCGTTGTAATATCCTATGTTCTCTCTCATAGTCTCCCTATTTATTTCTCGCTCTAGGAATACACATCCAATACACAACCGCAATACAATACCCTCATACAAAGAGAGGGGTTGCCTTCTAGGGAAAAAAACCCTAAACTAAACATAGCTTCTACCATTAGATCATTCGCCTATTGAACGGCCCAGATTGACTAGAAATTACTATACTTTTACAAGGCAATTTTACATCTGTTTTTAGCTTCGGGGGCAGCATTTAATTACGTGTGGCGTTGCCACCCCCCCCCCTGGACCCCCCAGGCAGCGTTTAATTATGGGTGGCATTGCCGCCCCCTTTAAGGTACATGGGTCCAATGCTGTGATACAAAATAAACAAGATAATCAAGCTCCACACCCAACAGCAAGGAAGATACTTGAGCTAAAAGTTGGGACTAAGATACGGTCATACTACTTTCGGTATTGCAATTTGTAGAAATGTGTTGAGGCTTCTCGTATACTTTTTCCCTCTCTAGATGAATTAGACATTGTTAAATTCTGGGAACATTATTTCTCTACTACCTTAAATATATATTGTTGATCTTTAAATTTCCATAAAATAATATAGTGTGGAATACCTCATTTAATTGCAGAAATTTCCAATTATTGAAGGCAGTGTCGTGAATGTTATGTCAAATTGTTTTCTCTGTTGGTTTCTATGTGAAAATGGCTACAGATAATCATTAAAGGACTCATGATAGGCACGTGGTAAACAATATCATGTATGCATATTGATATTGATAGGATGTAGGAATTTCCATTTTGTAGTTATTCATAGGATCCGAGCAGAATAATTGTTTCAAGAATTGAAATTATGCCAAAGGATCTGAACTCATGAATTTTACCATGTCTGATTTTAGGCATGTGGCTTGGGCAATACTAAATATTAAGTTGGATTTCGTTGACACTTAAATTACATAATTTAAAAATTAAGACATGTAAGTGCTCTAAAGCCATCAGCTTCTAGCCATCCTCTAGTTAACCAACAAAATGAGCAATGGAATATTAGTGGAAGTCATGAAAACTAATGAAAATGCATGTTATCAAAATGTCCAATCTCATAGTATGTGTTAAAATTTCTTTGAAACCTTCATCCTTGAAATTTACCACCTATCAGATTACAAATCTACTGAACAAATATAGAACTGGGATGTTAAATTATCCTAAAACCAACTATCTAAGAAAATAGATCAGATCTAGTTACTTGCCAGAATTATTAACTCAAAAAATTTTGGGATGTAAAGGGGAAGTCAATCAACTAGTAAAAGAGAAAACCAATCCTCGAGTGATTATGCAAAAATTTTGGATGTACAGGAGTAGTCAATCAGCTAGTAAAAAACCATAGTCGCTGACAACCTCCTTCAACAAACTGTATGTGGCATCTTCAAAAACTAGACTACACTAGCTCATAAATTTTCCCTATTAAGTAGCACCATCTACTCAATTCATATACCACACACTTCATAGTCTGTGCTGGAATTCTGCAAAACTTTTGTTTTTGAAAAAACAATAACCACACTAAATATGAATCTCCCTTTCCTTCAAAAGGCTCCCATCTACAATGTGAATGAAATCCATTCTACCAAGTAACAAGGATAACAACTTTAGAGTACAGAACTTCTTGACAATTACTAAGGTTGTGATTGCAACCATTGATTGATCAGTTGCAACAAATAAGGGGACATCTAATGAATTCTAGCCCCTACCAAATAATACATCAAAAAATTTTAAACTATATTGTCCAGGAAGCTTTATCTTTTCACCTATTGAATGTTTTGGAAAATGACCCTCAGTATTTGTATTTCCTTCTTGCCTTTTCGAATGGCTAGTGCTATTCCCAACCCTTGAATTTTTTTTGCCACCACTTATTTTTAGCAGCCATAGTGTCATGTGTTGTAACTGAAGCACTGTAAGCATGCTCACAGCTATTACTGCAACCTTTTCCTAGTTTCAGTATTCTCTGCAAGGAATACAATAAAATATTACCATTCAAACCTCCTCAACAACTCTATACTAAATATAGCAATAGGATTTTGAGATCCCCTTTCTTCCAAGAAAAATCATGAAAATATTTTAGAAAAATACTACAATAATGCTCTCAATCAACCAGCTCCATGATACAAGTCAACGATAACATGATAATGGAGTTGGTTTTGCAACAATCCTCCAAAAATGGCACCACAAAGTACGGTTCCTCCTCCAAGTGGTTGACCATGTATCTACCTTCACAAACAATGAATGAATCCTCCTTAGAAGCATGTGTGGCCTCCTCCAAAGTGGATTCCTTCTTCAAACCTTGAATGAATGCACAAAGACCATGCAAAACTCCAATAAAGTGGCACTTGTGGCATCATGAGTAGAAATTTCCAACAATATTCAATGCAGAAGGCTCCATTTGGAAAATTCCATGGTAGAAGTACAATCTACAAAGGAGAAGACGAAGTAATTATCAATCATTGGAAATCCTCATAATAATAGCTTGGAAATGTGTGCAAGGTGACTTCCTCTCATATAAGGTGTCCTCTCCATTGACTAACAAATTCCTCAAAGGGGTAATGACCCTTAAAATATTTGTTGAAATTGTGAGTGCCTTATAATCATATGTCTGGCCAACATATCAATTGTTTTCCTTGATGAACAGATCTGAAAAAGGTGTTTGAATTATCGTTGAAGATACAAGTGAGACTTGAACACACTAAAATAAATCTGAGAGAAAGTCGTATATTCTTCACATAGGTAAAAAAATTGATCACTCAACACTCTGAATGCATGTGCGACTGCTACTACATTTCATGTTACCTTATTTTTTCTAAATGCTGAGCATAGTTTGTTGGCAATCATTAGCTATTCACTAGTGGCTTGGCCTCTTCAAGTGTGTAAAAAAACATCAAACTTTTCTCAAATATTTGCTACAGGTTGTATAAATTTGTTGATTTGTAAGTAGTGATTTTTTTAGCTAGAAACAACCCTCGTACACTATTTTAATTTCCACATCTGATGAAGTCAAAGTAGTATGGGGCTTCTTCATGTTGTTTTGGATTTCTTAGCCTACATGAACTTTGTCTTGCTTTTATTTTTTTTACTTTGAATTTTTTCATGAAATTTTCTTTAGTTCTTTTTTGTCAAAACTCATTAGGCTCTAGAATATGTGCATCAATATTCTCCTGCCATGCTTGAGATTTAGTTTTTTCTATAGGAAATTTCCAAATTTTGTCCAAAACTCTCTTTTCACAGCGCGCGGAAACTTACTTATCTAATCCATTCAGGCCAATGACTTACTTATCTAATGAACCATTCTAAGTTCTGGGTGAAGGAGTCACACTTCTCAATTTTGAGAGAGATTCATTTTACAACTACGCAACCAGACATGCTTCCTTAGCAGCCAGTTTGGTCATTAATTCCTATTCCAAAAAATAGAATTTATGTAATTATCCTGTGGCATACCTATTATTTGTTCCATCATTTTACGCAACTGAATCTAGCTTCATAGTTTCTAATGCTTTTTCTATAACATGATTTGACGTGTCCTTTACTGAATTTTATATCTGCAGCTCTCCAACACCTTTCTGTGACCTTCCTACTTTCTCCAAGTCACCAAACAGTGTGGGTATTCTAATTAATGTTACAGGAGAGGTACACTAGCAACCATTTTCCTCTTGGATGTTGAAATGGATGAATAGATGCCTTGTCGAAACAAGGCTTCAAGTAGAAGGCCTTATTAGCTCATCGTTCATGTCTGCATCTTGTATTTTACTTGCTTAAGGAGACGGTACGTTACAAAGGCCTTGTTTCTACTTTATACATTTAGCATCATCATCACTGGACACAGAAATAATTCCTATCAAGAATATTGTACATTCAATGGACCACTATTTATGATTTGACCATGGGTGCTTTCCTTCATACTTTATATGCCATATTCTTTAGATGCATTGTTGAATGTACAACTAAATATTTGCTCAATTCTAAGTGTGTTTTCTCAGGCATTTCAAAATACAAGCAACAGAGAAATATTTGTGAACACAGAAACACTTTTTTCAATTCTAAAACTTCCATGGTTGTTTTCTGATATTGACATCCGATATGATATCATCAAGAAGACAAAGTGCAAAATTATGAGTATGTTGCCTAAGGTAGGGTTCAAAGCAATGAGTCAAAAAAAAAATCAGGTTTTGGACTTAGCATTGCAAGATCAGACTGCTAATGTCCAAGTTGAAGATGTTGCATCTATGCCAATTCTTGCATTCAATTCTAGATATGATGTTATTACAACCATGTGTAGAATATTGGAGGTATTTGTTGAAGACAAATCTGACAAAGTTCGTGAAATTTTAGCTCATGATATTGCATACATTGCATGTTTATCCACTACTCCTTTAGCAACCGATTATGCAACCAACTTTCTGTGTCAAATCCACAAAAATGTTGGTTTGAAAGTGAATTTTGGAAACATAGATGTTCTTATATCAGGGTTCTGTTGTGCTCAGTGTGATAAACAAATTTCAGCTAACTTAGGGAAAAGTGACCTTGATGTAACTTTATATCAGATATAAAGGAAATACATTCTTAATAATACAGTGTTAGAATTTTCTTTCAGTATTTGTCAGTCTCTCTTTTCTCGACTTCTTTTTAGTGAATCATTAGAGCAAGTTCGTGTTGCTACTGTGGGAATTATTTCTCATCTTCTCTACCATGCAATCAAAAGTGGCCTTCTGGGAACAAAACCTTTGTGGATAAAATGTCGGGATATACTTCCACTTTATGAGAAGAAGGTTGTGAGGAGATAATTTATTTTTTAAATCCGTTACTTCATTGAGAATAATGTTATGGATATTTTGTTTGAAGATGATGATGCATGCAACAAAAAAAAAGAAGAAAATATGCTTGGAATATTGAAACATGCTTTGGAAGCCACTGAGGATCCAGATGTATTTGAGACTTTGTTGGAAACGGTAGCAAAAATTATGAAAATGGCTGATGTCCATGGATATTTGTTTTTTTTTTCCCATTTGCTTTATTGATTGATCAACTTAACAATTCAAATAGTTGGGTAAGAGAAACAACTGCTAGGTTAATACATAAATCTGCTAGTTTTAAATAGAAGGGAGGAATCAGATCAATCCTTTTCCTAATAAATCTGCTAGTTTTGAAAAGGATTGATCTGATTAAGGTTAAAGTTTGGCAATGGAATATGTTGTCCCTTTGTCTAATCAGGTTTTAACTTGCCTTTGATAACTTAGAGAGAATGGGAATCCAATATAGAACAATGACAGAAAGCTTTTATTCATTCACACTTACCTAGATCCTAAACAAGCATTGAAGCATTATACAAATCCAAGAATGTCTCACATTCCACCAGGAAACAAAATTTCTAGATTTTGATTGTAACCCTTGAGGCTTTCTCAAATTTGTAAACAAGTAACATCATAAATATTTTTTTGTAGTTCTCAAACCTTCTTCTATGTGGAGCTTGAGAAAATATGTGCATACACATATCATAAGTGTAACTAATTGCTCCTTTTCCTAATTTCTCATTTTCCTTGAAGTAATATAAGTGGCATTTAAAAAATAAAAGGAAGCCTACAAGAGAGGAATGCCACAAATACAAATATATTGTAGTACATAAAATCCAAAATATAATGAAGTTAATTAATGGAGTAATTGATGGAGAAATCAATGGGGTCATTGGTGGTTGTTTGTATCCTAAACATGCGAGTTACAATTAGATTTTTACAAATACACTGTGATACATTCCCACTTGCCACTTGTCACCTAGTATTACTCTCACGTCTTCCTCCTTATTTACAAGGAATTGTTCCCTAAATTATCAAAATGGAAACAAGTAATTCCTTAAAAATCCTAGAAGATCATCTGATTCAGTGACAAGACTAGCCACCTCTTAAATCATATCTAGAACCTTTGATAGCGTTTCATCAATATTGTCACTGTGTGCATCCCTAAGGAAATGTACAAACTCCTCAAGCAGAACTGGCAACACTCTAGTAAAAATATCTCTAGTATTAGATCATGTCTGGGCTTCATAGAATTGCATTACAGTAATTAGTTCCTTTCTATATGAGTGAAGGAACACAAACGATAGAGCCTTGTGACACCATTCCAGCGACAAAACTAGCAAAATTATATTCAACTATGTTTCCAATTCATGCAAAGTAGCTAATGCATATAAATTATGCTGGCACTCCCCCAATGGAGAATACCATCCTCCCAAATAAAATTTTTGTCTTTGCACTTCATGGGATGTTGAAATGTAATCTTCTGAAGATATCCAAATGAAGACCACTCATCAATGACCAAGTTGACCCCATAAGGATCCAAATAGGTGGTAGGAAAAAACCTCCCATCACGATGTGTAGGGTTCATCAAGAAGTATCCAACACAAACATGAGAGATGTTATCCATCCGAATATGTCCTCCATCATCTATTTGCTCCTCCTTTGTTATGCATATGGGAAGGTCATTGGAATGTTCCAAAAATGGTTGGGCCCCCAACTCATCACTGTTGCTCAATGACAGCGCTGCTGAACTCCATGATGGTGCAATTGCTGCCTCAAAATCAAATCCAATGTTGAACACATAGTTTCTCAATGTATTGATCAAGACAATACTCATCCAATCCTCCAAGAAACTACAATCCAACCTCAAGGGTTGTATGTAGCCTTTCAATGATACATTAGGATGACTGTTTGCCTCCTCGTTGAGTAAATCAAGGATGCTTAGCACAGTGAAAATTTTCTGCTCCAAATCAACAATATGTTTTGACCCTTGGTCATGCAATGGTACATTTCCATCATCCTCTTCATGTTGCATTGAAATAACAGGAAATGAAAAAATGTGCATACCTTGGTACAACTTGGGAATATCTTGTATTGCTACAAGGATTCCTCCTTCTGGTGTGATGGCTTCCCCAACTTCTGATCACGATGGCTGCTCTTCTATGGCTTCATCAGTGCTGGTACAAGTCTCTTCTCCTTCATGCATCTCTAGAATGGTGCATGGGACTCTAGATATCAAGAGGTCAAGATCATCTTGCAAAGGTGCAAGAGGCCTTCCTCCTGAAACAAGTTCTTCTGCAGTAAATGGTGGTGAAGGCTTCCCCCCTTCTGATTTATTTTTGTCAAACTTCTTGATCAACCTTTGAGTAAATTCTGCATATGCAGTCACTTTTGCATGACTCAAATGGCCGAACCACCAATTTTGTGCTTCACATTGAAGGTGCAAGGCGACAATCTTAACAACTTCTTTCTCTACTACTGGATGTAGCAGAAAAAATGCATCCAACTTCCTTCCCCAAGCCTTTGTTATGCATTAGGATGACCCATCAAAGGTAGAAAATAGAAATCTATTGCCCTTCATTCTTCTATTGTTGCAAGGTCTCCTTTCTTCTTTGAACTCAATAAACTTTGGAAGAGTTAGATTCTTCTTGATAGCTCATGGTTGAGACTTATATTCTGCAAGATATTCACTTATAATCTCATGATCTAAGTTCCCTCCATCTCTATGCTTCTTGTCCTCAAAGAAAAAGGACATAGCATGTTTCTTTGGAGCTCTATGCAATACCGAATCTTATTTTTGCTAATAGGAAGTACATGGACCTTCCTCATCTTGAAACCCTAACGTGGTTTCACTTCTTCTCTCTGCTTTTCGTTGCTTGACCTCCTTGGTGAGGTCCTTCTTAGATATAAAAAGAGATGAGAATAAACTCATCCTTTCCATTCTTCTTCTTCTTCTTAGATTCTTTTGGCTTGAAGCCCACAGGCTGAGCCAAAGATCATGCTTCGATTCCACTATAATATCCCAAATGGGAAATCAAGCAATAATTAAACACAATTCTGGAATATCAGCAAGGTATTAATCATATAATTTGTTATAAACACATCTTCATCATATTAGGAACACATTAGCAAAATTATGCCTTCATACATTGTCTCCAAGTGGGGAAAAGCAGCAATATAAGCCCTAAAAACGTTATTTTCATAGATTTGTGTCATATTAGTGAGAAATAACGCTTGGATCCCTAAGAATAGGTAATATGGGACTCACACCCAGAAAATATTGGAAAAAAAATCTCTTTTGCTTATTTAAACAGATCTCCCGGTCCCGATATGGCTTAAAAACACTGAAATCCCATGACTTGACTAAACAGAAATTTCTTGAAGCATGCCACAACGTCATTTAAAGAGGATTTCTGATAAAATATGATTCAAACATAAAATTTGGAGTTTTATTGCTCAAAACATGAAGAAAAATGGAGATCTAGCTCCTTTTACACATTAGAAAGATAACCCGGCAAGGGTTTCATGAAAGCACAATGTACAAAATGTGATATTTAGAAAAAAAGAATGAATAATCACTGAAAACTGAAGCACATGAGTATATAAGGCTGAAATAATATAGATCTTATGCATATCTGATCAAATTTCTTCCCCCATGGAAGGATCAACCCTCCAATCATAGGAAAACTCCCAGAAAGAGCCACAAAAGACACTGTTGAAACTACCCTCCAAAAATAACGCAATTATAGACTGGAATAATGTTGTAGGTGATGGAAATATGTTGGCCTTCTGCCAAATATCTGAAAATATAGCTCAATACCTTCAATATTGTCCTTCCAATGGATTAGAACCCTCCTCCACTGAAAAGAAGCACTGAAATGGACTAGATCTAAAGATCTAGCTTCCACTTGATGCAACTTTCTGAAACAAGAAAATCATAAACAGGATTTACGCTGTCAAAGGAAGATGAAGCTTGGCCTTCAGCCAGATAGTGGACAATATGGTGCAAGGCTCCTCCAAGAGCTACTCAATGGAAGAGGTGGGATTCCCGCTCGGGAACACCCTATGCTAAACAACACTCTAGCTCAGCTAAACAGCCAGAGAAAGAAATATAAGTCTAAACAAACCATATATCATAAATTATAATCATAAGCTAACCCCATATGGCTGCCATCCTCCTCCTTATAAACAATGTGAGCCTTCTCACCTTTGATCCCACACATTAGGGTTTCCATCTTCATGCAATGAATCTCCCTCCAAAACTGTGTTGTCCCACCATCAATACCACTCCTCCATAACTGCGTTGATGGACTTGGTCAATCTTGACTGGATCTCCATGCAATGTCTCCTTCCACACCCAAGGTGGATTTATTCCAACTATCTAAATAGATCCATATTCCCACTAAGTGATCTTCATTAATGTTCTACATCCTCCATACTAGCTTTGTTGACTTAGTCAAACTTGACTTTGTCCACATGCATTAAGCCTTGTTCACACATGAAGGTGTTTTTAGCCAGTTGTGAATATGATCCTTTTCCCATTTAAGAGGGATTTTATTGCTACTAAAGAGATTTATGGGCCTCCCTGCCCATTTTATTCCTCTAACTAAGAGCAAATCAAAACTTTAATATTCCCTTAGCCGCATGCTAAGTTAGGAATATTACATTGAAGTGAATATCTCCATAAGTGATTTCTATTATTATTATTTTTAAATTGTGACGAATAAATGATTGACTTTGTTCATTCTTGGTAGTTTTAAATTTCGTTTCTCATGAAACACAGATTGCATTAACCCTTCTCATTGTAAAGTCTTCATTATAATCACGAATAGACAGCTTTCTGATTTTACATAATTACTTTAGGATGAATATTAGCTAGTTTCTCTTTCACAACATCAACCTTCTCAGGCCGCAAAGGCAGTATTATTATTGTGTTTTTAAGCTCACAACCATACACTTCTTGGAGGTCTTTAATGCTCAGCTTTTCATCTATCCACTTTGGAACGATATATCCAATTTTGGTTCCAGGTGGAGGTATCTCATTAAACCTTATCTTATATCCATTGCAGAATATGTAAGGATGTTTTGTTATCAAGAAAACACTCTTAAACCCATTCCCTGAACATATAGAAAGGTATAAGTATTGTATAACACATATCACCTCAATAGCCATGGCCCAGGGCTCTTAAACACAGTCTCTGCATATTTGGAAATATGAAAGAAATTTGATCTAAGATTCAAGGCTAGAAAATATTCCCAATCACCACAATTTTATTTTTCTTTCATAACATACTTAAGCTATACAACTATGACCCAAATTTTTCATAGTCAATCTCTGCAAATTTAGAAATTTATAGTGAAGTTTATCTAACAATCGGGACTAGAAAGTACTCCCCCTCATCCCAATTCTATTTTCTTTTGTACATATTTCATCTAAAAAGCCATGACTGAAAGCTCTTAAACCCAGACTACTCAAATTGCAAAATACATTACAAATTGTATCTAAATAGCCAAGGCTAGGAAAATATCCCAATCACATGAGTTCTATTCTATTCTCATTAAATATTTCTTCTAAATGGCCATAGCCCAAAGCTGTTAAAGCAAAACTTCAAAACTGAGAGATGCACTACAAATTCTATCTAAACAGTTGGTTCTTTCCCAATTGCCTCCATTCCATCATGTTTTCAAAAAATAATTCATCTAAAAACCATGACCAAAGCTCTTAAACCGAAATTCCATAAATTTAAAAACACACACCAAATTCTATCTAAAAATACAGGGCTACAAAAAGCTCCCAATCACCACAATTCTATTATGTTTTTAAATTTTTATACTGTATTTCATCTAAACAGGCATGAGCCAAAGCAGTTAAAGCCAAACTCTTCAAATTTAGATACCTAGTGTAAATTTTATCTTCACAGTCAGGGCTAGAAAAAGGTCCCAATCACCCCAATTTATATTGTTTGCATAACATGTTGCATATGAGCAGCCATTCCCCTAAGTTTTTAAACCCAATCTCTGCAAATTTAGAAATAGATATTACATTTTATCTAAATAGTAGATATTCAAGGATTGAAAAACCTCCCTATCACCCCAATTTCCTTTTGTTTTATGAGTACAGGGAGTACCTTTATTGCCAATGTAGCCTCCTTGTCTTTTGCCCTTGTTGGTAGATCGTCCAACGCTGCAGAGAGATTCTATGTTGCAGTTGGTGAATCCCAATTCATTGTTAAAGACTAGCAAAGTAGCAGAGGCACCCACACCAGTGAAATCTCAGGTTGTAATCGCGAAAGGGTTTAAAATGTGCATAAATTCTTTCTAATCGGTATCAATTCACTGGTTGGTGATAGTTATCCCACAGTTCTTACAAATCGCTAAAACGTGTTGGACAATGCCCATTTCATTTGGCTTAGCATCAAATTTTGAATTATGGGCATGGTATACATGCTGCAAGATGGCATGTTTTCTGTAGGAATAGCTCATGAACAGAGCAGAATCAACATAATATTCAACATATTATTGCCCATGCCTTCATCTTCGTCTTCCTCCGTGAAATCTTGAACATACAACCTCTTGAGTGCCTCGTTGGGCTGGTCTAGAAGAGTTTTGAAGTGATAGATTCCTTCTGTAAAATGAATTCGCTACGATTGGAGGCATCAGGAATCCAATTTCTTAAGTTCAACTGAAAAATTCCTTATGTAAAATGAAATCACCACGATTGGAGGCACCGTGAATCCAATTTCTTGAGTTCAACCAAGTGTATTGGATCATACCTACGATAGCATGGATGCACCCTTCCTCCTCCTTCCCTAGAAAAACCCTGCAACGAGGCAAATAGAGGGAGGGAAACAAAAAAATTTGATATTCGAAAAACATAAATCCCATGAATTTTACTAGTTCTACTCAAAAGCTAAGGAGAAGGGGTTTTGAGAGACATTAGTGAATACAAACCCTACAAGAATTGTTAATGAAGGAAAAGTTATTTCCTATTGATATTTTGATCATGGTGGTGTATAAATTTGTATTAAGTAATGCGTTATAATGGGGTTGGAAAATAGGATAGATCAAAGGATTAAATGATCATGAAGGACACAAAATCTAAAGAGAAAGTTGAATAATTTTTTAGGAAGTAGAGATAACTTATGAGTGGTGGTTGAACTAGATGTGAGAAAATGAAGAAGGAAATGAGTTAAAAATGAGGTTAACGGGGAAGAGAGTAGTGAAGTGAGGATGAGAGAGTTGGATAATTTCAATGGGAAAGGTGAGTTGGCGAGCGGATGGTTGTGAAACAAAGGGTTGATGATAAAATATATCTCAATAAATAGTAGTAGTCAAGTCACCTCAATGAGGTCTAATGAACACACTAGAGTGGGGTTACGATAAATATGTGATTACAAAGTAGCAGGTTGGATGCAATGTAGGATGAGATTGTAGATGAGAAAGAATCAAATGAACTAATGGGAAACCGTATCCTAAAGCCAACATAGGATGAAAACCTAGTAGTCGGCATAGCATTTGACGATAGCAAAGTTGGCCTTGTACCAACTTTGCCCCTTATGCTTCTTAAATACAATTAGGTAACACTACACTAGCGTGTTAATAATGGTTCAAGTCCACCTCGTAGTCAGCTTACTTATGGATGAACAATAAAAATTATAAGAATTAGTCTTAACAATAGTGCAAGTTTGAATATTAAGAGTAGAACACATGGGGGTTTTAGTTATTTAGAGAAAAAAACAAGAGTTTCATGAATTTTAGTACCTATGATGCTTTGAATTATAACCTAGGAGCATGTAAGAGAAATAATATTAGAGTGATGTACTATTTAAAAAATTTAGTCATATGTAAATGCTTTTGAAAAAAAACATAATGATCCACATACATTGATATAAAACAAACCTTAAAAATGTCACTTTTAAAATCTCTTATGAAGTTACCTAATGTCATTCGAGTAGATATCACAATTACTTTTATAATTAATGGTGCGATCATATTTTTCATTCTCTTAAAGGAACTCTTTCTAAACATGCACCGCATCCAGCATAAGTCATCCTAACATATATGTTTGAAGTAATATAAATCATCCTATGACTATCACCAATTGAATTCTAACCCATAGCCTTGGTGATGGTGTAGGGCTTGTATCAAAATGGTATGAGCTTCTTTTGGGAGTTCGTCGATTGCTCTTTATGCAAGTGCAACCATAACTCGTCCCCAACCTAAAACTTATGTGGAACCGAATGGATTGTGTATCTAATTGTACTTGGATTTGGCGACTTTCTATAAAATATCATGAACTCATTATTGAATTTGTTAGATACATTCCTCAAAATTGGTTGTGTTTCTTACCTCGTTCCAAGTATGGGAGGTATCTGTTTGGTCAATTTAGTGTGTCCTAAATTGCTACATTAATTTTTCAATCTGGGATTCGTAAGCTGACGAAGTGTGGCGCACTATATGTGCATGATAACCTATCTCTTACTTTTTGTCGTTTTTGGGTTTTTTATTTATCTTGGGGGTTTTTATCTTGGTTGGTTTCCTAATGTGAGATGGAAATTCTAAAAGAAAAGTATGGATATAAATGTTCAAGGCAATGATGTCCTTTATAATGATTTCCCAAACTTCAAACTTCAAAAGGGTTTTAAAACATGCAATGACAAAATTAATTCCTAAAAGAAAATGAAAATGTGCCACTATAATAGTCAAACAAGCAATGAACTATTGATCATGAAACCCATTACCCTTGCTGCTGTCTAAATACAAAAGAAATTGTGCTCAAAGAAATCCAGGAATTGCAAGCAAAGTAAAGCTAAAATCAAATTACATCAACTCATATTCTGACCCCTCACCATTAGTCTCGCTATGGCTTTCGGAGGTAATCATAAACAACTTGAGCAATCTGATGGAAATTCTAAAAGAAAAGTATGGATATAAATGTTCAAGGCAATGATGTCCTTTATAATGATTTCCCAAACTTCAAACTTCAAAAGGGTTTTAAAACATGCAATGATAAAATTAATTCCTAAAAGAAAATGAAAATGTGCCACTATACTAGTCAAACAAACAGTGAACTATTGATCATGAAACCCATTACCCTTGCTGCTGTCTAAATACAAAAGAAACCGTGCTCAAAGAAATCCAAGAATTGCAAGCAAAGTAAAGCTAAAATCAAATTACATCAACTCATATTCTGACCCCTCACCATTAGTCTCGCTATGGTTTTCGGAGGTAATCATAAACAACTTGAGCAATCTGATATCTAATTTGCAGAAAAATAAACTAATATCAAATTACACACTCATACTTCAATCCCTCGCCATTAGTCTCGCTATGGCTTTCGGAGGTAACTGATAATGACATGAGCAATTTAATATCTAACTTGCAGAAAAATAAACTAATATCAAACTACACACTCATACTTCAATACCTCACCATTAGTCTCGCTATGGCTTTCGGAGGTAACTGATAATGACATGAGTAATTTAATATCTAATCTAACTAATAAAGAAAATGTACAAAACTGAAATAAATAAAACAGTGTTGGAATTAAAAGCTAAGAAAAATAAATCAGCAGAAGGACAAGACTAATTCCATGTCATTAGTCATTGTAAAACTATGTGCAAATGCCCGGGCTGCCTACTGTAATCTGGAACAAAGACACTGATCAGTTAACAACAGTATAAAGCATGAAAAATTATGGACAGAAATAAAACGTTAATACC